>BSBM01001243.1:3450000-4050000 GCA_027924585.1 Larix kaempferi | reverse complement strand
TCATCGCTCCTACTGCTAATTGCGTTGGTAGCGTGGATGGAGCCACCGCAATATCAAGGCATGGAGACGGAAGCTGTTAAAGTGTGCCGAGGGGCACAGTACTAGAACCTATGGGTGCTGAATGAAAAAGAAAGGAACAAAGGCAACAATATTCAATTTTACATCTATTTAGAATAGCTACGAATGCATGTAGTTAAGGTTCCGCGATTAACAAAGGTTGCAGCAACAAAGTATCGACAGATTGCGAGGTTCGTTGCGAGGCCTCAAGCAATATTTATCCAAGAATGTGCATATCCATAAAAACAATAGTTGACTTCATAGTATAAGCTAACTGAAGAAGAAATGGACACCATAGTAGATGAATGACCGAATGAATGGAAGGTTCTAATCAATGACGACCAACTGTCGAATCCATAGGATGGGAATCTGACAGATGTACGAAAGAAACAAAAAAAAAAAAGGACTTAGACGATGAGGATGAAGGTGTAGATGACCAATCACGCACCGCAAGTGACGATGCATCGACAGGCACTTTGACAGATTCAGAGTGGGATTCCCAACGATAAGAATCCATAGCAAAGCACAACATGGAGAAAGGAGAGGGGAGTACCACTGTTGGTCTCCCCAACAAACAAATGAACAAGTTTCTCAATAAAATGATGACCATGGAAAAGGAGAACCACACAAAGGTACTGCAGCATACAAAAGAGTACTTTCATAAAGTGTCGGAGTTATTGTAGACACTGAGCACTACGATTATGGAAATAAGGGTGCAGCCAAGGCATGCAGATTCAGGTCCATCAGAAGTGCGACGGGTTGATGTTGATATCGACACTCAGTGACTGATCCTACTAGTGCTACCTGGTGCAATCACTACAGGAAATGAAGAATTGGATGCCGCATTGCGAGGACAAGACACTATTAGCATATATTTGAATATGATTCCCATGTTTATGCTTCATCGCACCCACACTAGTGTGAGTGAAGAAATAAATGAATGAGAAGCATCAACACATGATCAAATGATCAACTATAAATCACAGGCAAGAAGTATTGAAACGAAGGTTGAACGAATCCATGAGGAAAAGGAGGAAATAATGAATGAAAGAGAAAAAGTGATGGAGGATAGGAGGATATTGGAGGATGCCATCTCCATGGCATGCAAGGATGCGCCAGAAATAGCCAAAGAAGTGATCACGAAAGATAAGGCGTTGAGGTTGGGCACAATTCTGCCGATCTTAGAAAATTGAACGAGGAATTGCAAACAAGGATGGTGCCGATCACACCACCGGAACAAGTGCAAGTATGCAAGAACACTATTGAGGATGCAATCAAGAAGATCGTAGAATTGGAGAAGTGCAGAACATTGTTGAAGAAGTCTCACAGTTTTTGGGAAGTCTCGTGCAAGATGAGCAGTTTCACCAAATCAATGTGCAACTTGGATAGGCAGAGGTGTAGTTAGAAGCATTGAGGGGATCGCTAAAGGCCATGCCCCTAATGGTGCAAATAAACAGAGTGAAAAAACTGAAGGAATTGCAGCATCAAGACAACAAGGCACGAACGAGGCAATAGAGAAGAGAAACGCAGTTGGGTGAGTTGCAATTGAAAGAGGAGTAGCTAAGCATTGAAGATATGCCATTATTGACGCAGATAAAGTAAAACTTAGTGAAGGTGCAACAGACAGGAAGCGAACATCCGACAGAGTAGGAGGTTCAGGAATGCACAATGTTCGAAGCAGAAGTGAGGGAAAAGGTCGACAAAATCAAAGCGGCATATGAAGAATTCAAGAAATAGGCGAATGAACTAGTAGCGTCTGGATAAAGTGGATCGGGACGAGACATAAGTTTTTGTTGGGGGTCTATTGGCACGGTGCTAGCTCGTAGAATATTTGGTACAAACAATGACAAAAAGGACTGCAAAAAGGTTAGAGGACTAGTCACGGAGTGCAAGAAAGTGGATAAAGAAGAAGTAAAGTGGACAAAGCGGATAACACGAAAGAATTAGTTAATTAGTTAATGGGTCACTTTGCAAAGTGGAGCAACTTTGTAATGGCCAGTGAGACTATAAATAGAGGTTGCATTGTAATCCTAAGAGTATCTTATCTTAGATCTTTTTCTTGGAGCAATTGGTTCCACGGATGTGTATCCCTGTTGTTTCCGCGATGTGTAAGACAGACTGATGTATAATACGAAGGGATGTTTTGGCTATGATTTTGTCTCTTATGTGATTTTTCGCAGTATGATGTACTATGTCGCAGTATGATTGAATGTGTGTTGTCGTAGTATGGTTAATTGTGATTTATGAATGAATTAGCAATGTTGCAGTTATGATATGTATCTCTGATCAGTTAGATATGTTTCTATAATATGTTACTTCCTATATCTAATTAGTATGTCTATTATGCGATAATGATGTTTTGATGCGAATGATGATTATGTCGATCTATGAGCTTCGCTGCGATTGAATGATAGTGATGCATGTTCTCTTATACCTATGGAAACTTGGTTCCTGCAGCCCCCTTAAGTATCTCTATGAGACCTCAATCACTCTGCGAGTAATGCTACAAAGGCTAAACCTTTTCTAAGCCAATATCTATGGGAGTTTGTGTTGAGCTTTTTTGAAAATTGTGCGGAGTGAACCCCTCTCGATAGATCTATGTCAACACTTCCATTTTTCTACAAGTAGGATCATTCGCCCATTCATTTAGTAGATCGGTCGCCTATTCGTTTAGTAGATAATTGTGAACACCTATATCCAGAATGGTGAACACAAGAAGGATTAACCAACTGTTTTTATAGTCTAGAACTATTATGAAAAGAATACTGGGAAGAAGAAGGGTCGAACACCCCTTCATTTATGAGCGAATTGTAAAAATATTCAACCTACGAAGGCTAGGCCGTCAATTCATGTATATCCAAAATGGTGAACACTGGAATAATATTGAGCACAAAAAGAATTGAACGACCCTTCTTGCAGTCTAGAACCATTATGAAAAGAATATTGGGTAGAAGAAGGGTCGGCCGCCCCTTCATTTATGAGGGAATTGTAAAAATATTCAACCTACGAAGGCTAGGCCTTCAATTCATGTATATCCAAAATGGTGAACACTGGAAGAATACCGAGCACAAGAAGGATCGACCGATCCTTGTTGCAGTCTAGAACTATTATGAAAAGAATATTGGGAAGAAGAAGGGTCAGTCGCCCCTTCATTTATGAGGGAAATGTAAAAATATTCAACCTAAGAAGGCTAGGCCGTCAATTCATGTATATCCAAAATGGTGAACAATGGAATTATACTGAGCACAAGAAGGGTCAGAAGATCGAAATGTAAAAATATTTAATCTATGAAGGCTAGACCGAAAATTCCCGCTTTTCGAATTCCACTATAAATAGTAGGGATCTGGATATAAGCTAAGTTATGACATATACAAATTTTTTTCCCCGAATCCCATTTTTCGAAAAGAAGGATCGGTCGCCCCTTCGTTTAGTAGATAATTGTGAACACCTATATGAAGCAATTCCCTATATCCAGAATGACGAACAAAAGAAGGATCGACCGACCCTTCTTGCAGTCTCGAACTATTATGAAAAGAATACTGGGAAGAAGAAGGGTCAGTCGCCCCTTCATTTATGAGGGAATTGTAAAAATATTCAACCTACGAAGACTAGGCCGTCAATTAATGTATATCCAAAATGGTGAACGCTGGAAGAATACTGAGCACAAGAAGGGTCAACCGACCCTTCATTTACGAGAGAAATGTAAAAATATTTAACCTACGAAGGCTAGGCCGATAATTCCCTAATTCTGACTTCCGTTGTAAATAGTATGGATCCAACATCAGCTAAGTTATAACATATAAAAGATGTTTGTCCCGACTTCTGTTTGGATCGACCGACCCTTCTTGTAGTCTATAACTATTATGAAAAGAATACTAGGAAGAAGAAGGGTCGTCCACCCCTTCATTTATGAGGGAATTGTAAAAATAGAACAACTTGAAGAAAGAGCAACCTCTCTTTCTCTTAGAATATTTCCACTTGCCAGCAAACTGTGTGAAGAAATGTTCCTATGAAATTTGTGTTTAGAGTGTCGATATCTACTTTCTCCATTCCTAAAGGAAATCCTTGGAGGAAGGACCAGATGCTCTTTCTCCTCAACATCTACTTCCAACACCCCAAAATAGAACAACCTGAGGAAAGACAGACCTCTCTTTCTCTAACAAAATTTTGACTTTTCAGTGGACTCTTTGAAGCAAATTTTCCATAAATTTTGTTGTTAAAATGTCGATATCTAGTTTCCAGGGTGAAACATTGAATGCTTAGATTGTGACACCTTGCATATTTGATTTTTAAAATTAATTTAAAGATTGTATAAACGAATATTAAGGATACTAATGGTACTATTTCAATATAAACATATGGATTTAAGTTATAGTAAATCCAATGGAAAAGCACAAGCATTGAGGGAAAAACCAAGAAATCATGCAATAAAAGGGTTAAAATATCACCAAGTGGTGATGAATATTTTGAATTAGATTGAAGTTACACCATAGACAATGATGAATATGATGATGATAGTGAAGAAGAGGAAACCATTGTGGTAAGGAAATCCCGACAAAAGACAAAGTGAGTCACAAAATCCAAGAGATTGAGCACTTGGAAGCCAAAGATAAAAAGAAAAGGACATATGTAAGTAAAGATTCATCCAAAATAAGTCTATGAGCATGTTGGTAAATAGTAATCTTCTGCTTCATGCTTCAATTATTAAAATCTTTTGTTTACGAGATTAACCTTAGGGCCTCTAGTCTTAGGGTTTAGAGTAAGCCATCCAATGGAGCTATTTTATTATGTAAGGGATAAAATGAGCCTCAAGATTAAGTTTAATTGTGCCATCATGAGGTGAGAGGGAGGTTAGGAGGTGTTTTTATTTATGGTAAACCTATTTTAGGGAGGTAGTTTATTAAAGAATCAAGTTTATTATAGAAAAAAAAAAGTTCTTGAACTCAGATAGACAATATGCCTACGACTTTGTCCAAATAAATCTTTTATTATTAAAATCATCGCGGTTGGGGACGTTTTTTAGATCCATCGGAGCCACCCCTGGATTCCTTCCTTGCACTTGGTGCCGGAATATGGAGCCCGAAATAATACATCACAAAAAGTGTTAAGATTCAATATGCTACGAGAGATAAAATCATATTTACATTCCATTTCACAACAATAGCATATACAGGATCACTGAAAGAACAACAAGCACAACATAAACACAAGAGACACAATTTATCCTGGGAAACCCTCATGGGGTAGAAAACCCAACAAAGCTTCCTCAATATAGATGACCAGCAAATACAATCCCCAAACATGAGCTCCTTCTCCTCCATAGCAGATCTCTCTCTCTCCTATGCACCAATCACAAGTGAGTGAATGAGTGTTAAACGAGGAACACACCTCCTCTATTTATACACATTTCCGATTTGAATTTTACACTAACTAGGTCGGCCACAACTTAACCACTTAACATAATGTTGACTGGGCCGACCCCACTAGGGTGGTCTAATAACCCTTTAACCCACATGACTTATACAGGGCCGACCCTACTAGGGAAGTCTAATAACCCAAGTTACCACATTCTCCACGGAGGAATAAAACAACTACGGATATACAATAGGGCGTCCACGGAGGAATGAAACATCTCCAGAATAATAAAGTAAAAATATAATATTCTTAGAAGTTACAATATTTCAACACTCCCCCTTAACGAAAAGGATATTATAACAACATCTACAGGAGCAAGGAGTCATCAAATACATGATACATGATACATCTATAAATCATTGGAAGCTTTGTTCATACATCATCAGTAACTCAAACAGTTACTGGAACATTTTCAAGATCTTCAATACTGGAACATTAAAATCTTTAGTACTGAGTCTTCATCTTCTGCAACACTTGAACAACTATAGTAACATCATCATCTGGATCTCTCGATCAACATCATCAACATCTGGATCATCTCGATCAACAGTATCAACATATGGATCTCTCGATCAACAACATCAACATCTGGATCCTCTCGATCAACAACATCATCATCTAGGTCCTCTCGATCAACACCATCATCTGGATCAACATCATCTGGATCATCTTGATCAACATCATCTGGATCATCTCGATCAACATCATCTGGATCATATCGATCAACATCATCTGGATCATCTCGATCAACATTATCAACATCTGGATCCTCTGGATCAACAACATCATCATAGCAGCATACTCTGCAATACACATGATCCAATTACAGGATGATTACTCCCGCTCACTTTAGGACATAAGTCCAAGGATGATACAATCCCATCACGTGCTTTTTGAACCAAACATTTAGGGACGATGCAGTCCTATCACGTACATTTTGAACCAAATGTTCAGGGACGATGCAGTCCTATCATGTACATTTTGAACCAAACGTTCAGGGACGATGCAGTCCTATCACGTACATTTTGAACCAAATGTTCAGGGATGATGCAGTCCTATCACGTACATTTTGAACCAAATGTTCAGGGATGATGCGGTCCTATCACCTACATTTTGAACCAAACGTTCAAGGACTATGCAGTCCTATCACGTACATTTTGAACCAAACGTTTAGGGACGATGCAGTCCCGATCTGCTTATAGGATGATCAATCCTTCTCACTTTAAGACACCTCTCATGTCTAGGGATGATGCAATCCTGATCTACTTACAGGATGATCAATCCTTATCACTTTAATACACCTCAACATGTCTAGGGATGATGCAATCCCGACCACAGTGCCAGTCCTTTTTCATACTAGATGTGACCTAGATTAAATCTAGGATTTTACCACCTGTGAATGATCACCTATTGTTGCATTGAGTAGTCCAGGAGCGAACATTACATTATTACAAGACCTGTGAATGATCACTTACTGCTACACTGAGCAGTCCAGGAGCGCACATTACATCATTCAAGTCAACCACCGAGCCAATACTATTTCAACTGGGGTGTGACCTAGAATAAATCTAGGATTTACAACCACAAAGCCAGTACTATTTAAACTGGGGTGTGACCTAGATCAAATCTAGGATTTACAACCTGTGAATGATCACCTGCTAATCCAGGAGCGAACATTACATCATTACAGGTTTTGTGAATGATCACCTACTACTATGTTGAGCAGTCTAGGAGCGCAAATTACATCATTCACCAACATCTTTCTTGAAGACAAGAGTCTATGGATCAATTCAGGGACCGAAGTCCGGGGATGATACAATCCCTCTCGTCCACTAGGGACCACTTATCAGAGACATATTTCTACGGATCAATTCAGGGACTGAAGTCTAGGGATGATACAATCCCTCTCGTCCATAGGGACCACTTCTCGGAGACATATGTCTACGGATCAATTCAGGGACCAAAGTCCACGGATGATACAATCCCTCTTGTACACTAGGGACCACTTATCAACCTTATCATTGATATCATCAACCTCATCATCAGGACAGGTAACCTCATCATCAAACTGATTGTCAGAACAAGTAACCTAATCATCGATACATGTATCCTTATCATCGATACAAGTATCCACATCATCAATACAAGTATCCTCATCATTAATACAAGTATCTCATAATCAATGACCATATCACTCCTTTCGAGGAGGGTCCTTCTGAACTACACCAAGCTTCTCTCGAAAATACTCAAACTTTACTCAAGACAGAGGTTTGGTTAGTATATCATCAACTTGTTTGTCAGTGCTCACATACTTGAGCTTGATAGCTCCTTTCTGCACCATATCCCGTATGTAAAAATATCGGATCTCTATGTGCTTTGAATATCATGGAACACTGGATTCTCTGTCATCTTGATACAACTCTGGTTGTCATACAGGATCACAGTGGGGTCCATCTCTAAGTCAAATAGTCTTGAAGCCATATCGCTTCACAAATAGCAGAGCAAGTAGCTATATATTCCGCTTCGGCTGTGCTGAGAGCCACATTAGACTACTTCCTGCTAAACCATGAGATCATGGTAAGATCCCAGACAATAACATCCTCCTGATGTACTTTTCCTATCTGATACACTTCCTGCCTAATCAACATCTATGTAGCCATACAGTCTGAAGTCATGATCTCGAAGATAACATAGACCAAAGTCTATCGTACCCTTTAGGTGCCTCATCACATGCTTTGCAGCTATCAGGTGAACACGCCTAGGTTCCACTATATACTAACTCAAGGTGTTTGAAGTAAAGCATATATTTGGCCTGGTTTTCGCCAGATACATCAATGACCCAATATTCTGTCTGTACAGATTTACATCCACTAACTCTGATGAGTCATCATCTAACAAATTCAAATTGGAATCCATGGAAGTGTCCATGGATTTGCATTCCAACATATCAAATCTTTTCAAGATTTCCACAGCATACTTTCCCTGGTTGAGAAAGATTCCTTCTGGGCCTTGCCATACTTCCAGACCTAGGAAGTAATGCATCAATCTGATATCTTTCATCTCAAATTATGTAGCTAGGTTCTTCTTGCTTTCCATGATCTATTTCTCATTCCTTGTCAAAAAGAGATCATCCACATACAATAATAGTATGGCAGTTTCATCATCCATAACCTTAAGATAAAGGTTAGGATCAACTTTACTTTTGCTAATAGTCCAAGCTTGTCAAGAAGCTATCAATTATTCCTCTGTGACTGAACATCATTCATACTCTCCATTGAGTGATATTCTGCATATCTATCCGTGCCATCTCTCATCAGATGGGTCTAGTGATATGAGCCTCAAGATCATTCGAACTCTGTGGTGAGTTCCTTCTTGCATCCATCTAAGAGAATAATGTCATTTGTATATAGACACCATCTTCAACCTTGTAGAAAAGCTTGAAATCCACATCACCCATGGTGATCATTAAGCTCATCAATTGACTATCGATCCTGAGTACCCGTACAGAGCTTTCTTCAATTGAATCCTGGGAGTTTTCTCGATTCGTACTTCTTCTTCAATTACACCATTAAGAGAATGGTCTTATCTAGCCACTTGGAGCAAACATCTCATCATGATCCTCTCCCTCTTTCTAAGAGAATCTTCTAGCCACGAGCCTTCTATAGTATGTTTGATTTGTAAGTCTTCTTGTTGAACATCCATCACTTGTTTGGTGTTCATCATTCTTCATGATCTTTCCTACACATCAAAGTTATTTACATGATTAGTAATACTTCATAATCATCAAATCATGTTGACATGATTAGTAATACTTTGGCACAACACTTTTCCATATCCTGTATGCATACAGTGGCTATCTAGATGCCTTCCATCTCTACCATAACATACTATCAAGCGCGTGCACAACTCTTAGCATGTCAGCAAAGAGGTTTCATTCTAGATAAACAACAATGGAATGTTTGTCCAACTTACCCATCATATGCATATTAGTAGTATACTGCTCAATGCTATATGAATGCTTACACGATGCATGATATATTCTAGGAATACAAATATGCATACAACTATTACGAGCAATATCATTGACTATTCAGAGATTCAAGAAGTAATTCAAATAACAACTCAAATACTTATCTTTTATGTTTGTGTGGTTGCCTCCCGTTTGATCTCTATTTTATGATAGCATCATTATATGCCTTTGAACTTCTATCCATCCTACACCACTATGCATGCTGAAGTGTGCGCTAGTGTCATCCTCATGATCTCACACATAATTATACATTCATTAGTATAATCTCAATACTATCAAAACATTATGATTCTAAATAATCTTAAGTATGCATGGTTATGATAATTTCATACACAAGTATACTTACCTAATATCCTAACAAAGTAGGATTCTAACATACTTGGATTATCATGCTTGGTTATGTCTTAATATCTTCTTTGTTCTCTTCAATGATTTAGAGACCTTGTGCTAGAACCTGCATGTCTCATAAGTTAAGCATAGTAGAACAAAGTCATACATACCTTGTAAGTAGAGATTCTATGTGGTCAAAGACTATGGATGAGTCTTTGTATTCATGTCATCATGGTCATAGAACTTGATTCATCTTTCTTGATGTGCATGTATCTTGTTAGCAGACAACATCATCCTCATACAACACCACAGGTGCATTAGTACAATCATAAGTGTCTTAACCCTAATCAATGAATTTCTTCTATCACTCACATGCATTCATTATCAAACTATCATAATTGTACTAACCTCAATAACATGAAGACAAACATATTACGAACTTAATCAAGAATCAAATTTCAAAACATACCTGTGTCTTCTCAAGTCACACCTGACGAGTAGTCTTCTCTATGGGGGTAAAAACCTAACCATACAAGGTAGATCACTTGTAACACATCTTATATATGTTCATGGTTCTAGGATGATGGAATATCAGTGCCATTTAAACCTTCTTTATCGCTTCCCTATGAGTCTCCCAACTTTGCTAGGGTTTCTTTTTACTTGGAAACCCTAATCTTCAATCTCCTTCCTCCCACAACATTTTGATGGAGGATCAATATATATGATTAATGGATTCCAAATCCATTATCAAAGCTTCCAATTTTGTATCAGGTGTCTCCAACATTGTATCAGGTCCTTCTACACCTAAAAACGGAAAACCCTATGTGAGAGCTTCTTCCTCCTCTTCTTAGATTTCCTCCAATAAGCCATTTCAGATGTGTCATATTGTTTCTGGTGTATCTCTTAAATTTTGGATCTGCAGGGTCTGAAACTTTGTCCTATGGTATCTTGACCTGTCATATTTCCAACCCCATAGGTCTGAGCTTTAATGTATTCTCTGAGAGAGAGTTATGCCAAGTGTCGCAACATGACCTGTTTATGGGATGAAACAACATAGCGAACTTATACAGAGTGCCACGTGTCACTATATCAACTTAGGTCTATGAAAAGAGGACCTGTGAAACTACAATCCATTCCCTTACTTCCACTTTTTATAGAATTTCATTTGGAGCTTCCTATCCTGAGATATGACCTTTTTTCCCTAGGTCACCTGTTTAGGATTGCATTATGGAAGATGCAGAAACCCTAACATTAGAGAAATTTTGAGGTCAAAAAAGGGCCTCAAAACAAAGAAAATGTACTATAAAATACAACCAATCACATTCTAGTAGATGACATCATCCCCCTTGGTGAGGTGGCATTGCATGAGTTAAGAATGCTTATTTGTCAAATTTTCTATGGTGGATGAAAACACATAGTTAACCAAGGTAGTGGTGTAAGTACTTTTAAGTCATAAAGTAAAGTACTCATAATGATAGTCTTTTCATAAAATAATATTATTGTCATTTTCAAGTAAAGTACTCATAATGAATGTCTTTTCACACTTTCACATAAAATAATATTATTGTTATTTTCAAGTGAAATACTCTTAATTCATAAAGAAAGTCCTTTCACATTTTTTTATAAAATAATATATTATCATTATTATGTTTTTAATTTTAAATTATATATTCACTCCATTCTATTTAATAACATAATGTCAAACTAATAAAGAATAAGAATAGATTTAATAAATAATAATAATTGAATGTGGATTATAATAATATTATTGACATTTTACATGTAAATAAATTCTCAATTAAATTACATTATTAAATTCATGAGAAAAGTACTAAATATAAAAAGTCAACATAAAATTTTTAAAAAAACTCTTAAAAATGTTTTTTATTATTTAATTTCATTTGCAAGTTCAAGACAAATAAATGTTAAAGGACAATACATTTTTGGGAATTTACAATGAATCTTAGTCACATCAATGTAGACTTATTTTATTAATTTTATTTCTAGTGAATTTTGAAAAGTAACTCAACCATGGTTATTTATACCTACCCCATAAAACCCCCAATTCATAATATTTTAATATATCTCATATTTTTGTAGTACATCTCTTAGGAGGCCCTTTTTTGACCTCAAAATCTCTCTAATGCTTGTACGGATCATAAATCACAAAGTACAATGAATATGAGGTTGCGATTCGGAAAAAAGTTACAGGGGGAATTTATCTTCGATCTGTAGAAGTTTAAGATCCTGAACATTCACCAAAATGGATTTATAGCAAAATTTCCACAATGACTAGTTTTTGCTATACAAAACCCTAACTTTCAAATTGTCGCAAGTGAGACAAGTGTCGTAAGTGCCATACATTGCCTTCCTTCATGCTAGCTCTGATACCATGTTAAGATTCAATATGCTAAGAGAGATAACATCAGATTTACATTCCATTTCACAACAATAGCATATATAGGATCACTGAAAGAAGAACAAGCACAACATAAACACAAGAGACACAATTTATCCTGGGAAACCCTCATGGGGTAGAAAACCCAGCAAAGCTTCCTCAATATAGATGACCAAAAAATACAAGGATGTAATCCCCAAACATGAGCTTCTTCTCCTCCATAACAGATCTCTCTCTCTCTCCTATGTGCTAATCACAAGTGAGTGAATGTGTGTTAAATGAGGAACACACCTCCTCTATTTATACACAACTCCGACTTGACTTTTACACTAACTAGGTCAGTCCCAACTTAACTACTTAACATAATGTTGACTAGACCGACCCCACTAGGGTGGTCTAATAACCCTTTAACCCACATGACTTATACAGGTCCTACCCCACTAGGGAAGTCTAATAACCCAAGTTACCACATTCTCCACGGAGGAATAAAACATCTCCGGATATACAATACGGTCTCCATGGAGGAATGAAACATATCTAGAATAATAAAGTACAAATATAATATTCTTTGAAGTTACAATATTTCAACGAAAAGAAACCCTGTATTTCCAAATTTGGCCCACAAACGAAGGAAAAAAACATCAGTGTCACACATATCTATTAGGAATAGGGACTATGTTGACTCTGTTTCTGAAGCATATTTTGTAAAACTACCCAAGCATACAACATCTCAAAGAAAAGATTCCATAAATTAAGAGACAGAGTGGAGTGGTTGATATGTTTCAAAAGTTAGGTTTAAGATGCTTATCATGGGTTGATACAAATCTGCCACAAAATCTAGATTTTCTAGAAATAGTGTGTTGTGTCAGAATTATAGATGGTAACTCCTAAAAAAAAGGTAAATCTAATGACTTTTGCAACATCTAAAGTGGTACCATTTCAATATAAACATATGGATTTCTTAATAACTGAGGAATTGATAGGACACAGGATTTTCAGTCTTTTTGAATCCATGATGACTCTTTCAGCTTGGAAATAATTTTGGGCACACCAAGAAACAAAGTCCGGGAAACCTAGGGTTTGTTATGGACAAAAGCGAATAAAATGAAACTTATGAATGTTATGTACGTCTATGCCCTTCTTCTGCAAATCTCCCAACCTGTTTTTAATCTCATTAACTGTGTTTCTAGTCATAATCATGTTAAACACATCCTCATCCCTGTCTTCAAGGACTTCCTCCAATTTTTCACATTCCCCACTTTGAATCCCTACTTCACTTTGATTTTCCATTGAAATAAGTGTCTAAAATATATGTAAGCGTCTTGAAAGCCTACCCGGATGTATTGACATGGTTAATATGGAATGTATAGATAAATATGGTCAATTAAAAAACAAACATTTATTGAGAAACGTCAAATTTTTTGAGGAAGTAAACGTAACTAATTAATCACTCATGATAAAAAGGTAGATTGTACGATACGTTGAATGATTAACCATAAACAAGGCGTCAATGGAGGAAAACATATGGTGATGGCTAGTGCTTGGTTAGTTTGCAATCACTGTAATATACTCTCTAAAGAAGAATCATTATATAGGGAATGGACCATAAGTCAACCAAATACATGGTGTATCTTTAATTTTGTAAAATACATGTAGGGGTCTAATATGAAGTCTTACTTGTTAGTTATGGTTGGGTTAAGAGAAGAGACTATCCATATGCAAGGATTATAGAGATCTAAAAAATAAAAAAATAAAAAAATAAAAAATATATAACGAGAGTTTTATGAAAGATTGGGTCGAGTTAGAAGCTCAATTAGCTTACAAAAAGTAGTCGAGTAAGTATTAAAGGACATAAATACAGATAATTATTACACAATTTTATGGATATCAAATTCATATTTATGACAAAATTTAATACAAAGCATTACATATATGTTTCTGGGTATAGATCCTACAAATAAAATTCCTTTTTTTGATCTACTATATATAGAAAAGAGACCTATGGCATATAATGGTAAGACATAATGTTCGATCCTCAATAAGAAATTAGTAACTTAGTTGTGTTTTGGATATATGTTTAAGAAGTCAAAAGTTATGGTTAAAGGAACTTAATAGTAGCTACATAAGTTAGTAGGGTCCCCACCCTTGGTTAAAAGCATAAACAACTAATTTATAAAGAATAGTAGTCTAATTTTTCATGAATGAGTTTATAGAATTCTTCACAGGATTTATAAGACTACATACTTGTACTCTATACACCAAGGTCCCGTTGAGGGTGTTAAAATTTTCTCAGGAGTGACAAAAATTTATGGATATCTAAAAGGAACTCCAAAATGGTTCAATATTAAAGACCCTGTATACTTAAAGGTAATAGCCGAAGAGAAAACACGGGAAGATGTTCCAAGTAGCCAATCAAAATAAAAGTTCATTATGTTATCTTTCATGTTTCTTTATTAAAAATATATGTACATGATGCTACTCATACTATTTGATTGGAGTGTGATTAAGGTAGAATCCAAAAGCAAGTTCAAATAGAACCTTTGCATATCCTAGACAGGAAGGAATGCATGCTGCATAATCGAGCCATCATTCAAATAAAACTGCAATGGAAGCACTTCAACCCTGAAGAGGCAATATGGTAAATGGAGGATAAAATGCGAGAGGCATATCCTTACACGTTCCAAAAAGAGAAAGAGAGAACTGGATAAAATGAATACCGAGAATGGTGTTAAGAATAAGGGGGGAAGAAATGTAATACCCCCAAGAAATTTCTATTTCATTTTTGATCTAATATTTGTGAAAAATTTCAAAAACAATTATTTTTGTAAGAGTTATTTAGAAAATCAAAATAATCACAACAGGTGTGAGTGACACTTTGCACAACAAACTATTATTTTATTATTAATAAAAGAAAATGACATTTGGAGAATTTAGTTAAATGAGGGAACACTACCATGAGACACATAACATGTGTAAAGCAAGTAAGGGATATTTACCAATCAAATTCAATCTAAAAGCTCAAATACCATAAAAGATCCTAAATCATAGGGATTGAAGGATTGATTGAGATTTGATTGGGATAGCACACGACCTGGGTAAAAGCTATATATTGGTGCACTGAGATAACACAAGACACTATGTTGTCCATGGAGAAATTGTGCTGTGAGTGCATGTGTTGGGTGTTTCTTTTTTTCATAAGTCCATCACCAAGCTTGTTACAGACTCTGAGAGATAGTGCCACATGGAAGCTATGCTTGTTTTTTTAGTGTGCACGGTGATGATCCAACTCAGGGGTGGAGTCGAGTTAGCGACTGTGTTGCTCACTTCTATGGTTGGGAGGAACGGATTCTCCAAGTTTCCATTTGCATTTTTCCAAGTTACTAAGTGTTTTATTGCTTTAATGTATTAATGATTATTTAAAACTACAGTAGATTAGTTTTCTAAGACGAATTTTGGGTACATTAAAGCTATACATTAGATGGACAATGGAAAGGCCTTGGAGCCAAATGGGTTCACAACCAACTTCTTCCATCATTTTTGGGACATTGTCAAAGAAGAGGTTTAGTGTATTGTTGAGGACTATCAGTGCTCCTTAAGGGTCCCCTATGCCTCAACGCCACCTTCCTCTCTCCTATGCTCAAGAGTGAGGGTGTTAATTCCCCAAGTAAGTTCCCATCGCTTTGTTTAAGGTGATATATAGTATTATTACTAAAACTATTGCAAATAGGATGAAACTCATCCTCCCTTCACTTATTTCCCCAGAGAAATGGGTGGAATAATCCTAGTTCATGAAGTTCTTCACTCATTAAAAGTCAACAAGAAGTTGAGGATGCTAATTAAAATGGACATTGAAAAGGCATATGACAAGCTCAACTGGAAATTCATGAGAGAATCAGGTAGGTGGACCCTCTGTCTCATTTTCTTTTCATTATCACGGCATAGGGCTTAAGCAAGACCATCAAAGATACCGTTAGAAAACAAGAAATATGAAGGATGAAGCTACCTCCTTAGAAAAACAAACAAACTCATCAACAACTTGTTAGGATACTATGCTTATGGGTCACCCTCCAGTGCAAGAATATTGTGTTATCAAGAAGTGTCTAAATTTGTTTGCTAATGCATCTGGGTTGGCTGTTAACAAAGAAAACTCTCATACTTTCTTTCTTAATACCACCAGGATGACTAGGCGGAGACTTTCATGTATTTTGGCCTTCTGAGGGAGCTTCCTTCCATCCAAATTGTTGGCTCACTTCTACTTCTGTATTATCCAAATACTTTGACCTTTTATTATGTGTTGGGAATAATCCCTGATGTACATGGATGACCTATGTGTTGGGCATAAGACCCGATGTACATAGATGTGTTGGGAATAAGACCTAGAGAACATGGGTTACAGTATTATGTACAAAGCATGCGCTCTAGAGTACATAGATAACCCCACAAGAGAAATAATGAATGTTGGGAATAATCCCTGGACCACTCCAACATGATGTTGAGCATAAGCTCTGGAGAATTGGATCTTTGGCCATTGTATCCCTAGGTGTATCGTACAAATGCATCCTAGAACTAGTGTTGATCAAAAGCTCTAGAATTGCACTAGTGTAATGCCCATTGAGAGTGGTTAGCATAACCTTTGAATAGTACTAGGGGTTACGTCACTTAAGGTGTTGAGTTTGAAAAACTATGAATAACACCCATACTCATCATATTTATTCATATTGACTAATTGAATCATTATCTATATTCTCATCAAGGACTGAAAGACACTGCCATGAAAAACAAGGTAATCGAGCAAGCAAGGCGATCTAGGGATACCTATCTTAGTTGACCAACAAAAACCACAAGAGACCATGGTAAGGAATTTACATAAATTAATGAAGCATCAAAAATATAATTATGCTATATGATGCATAAAGTCATAAAAAGATAATTATAAAAGAGCCTCACTTACGCACAAGAAAAATGTGTATATGTATAATATATATGAATATATTATACATAAAGTTCTATGAATAATAATAAAATTAAGAGTTCCATTATCAATTCAAAATAGAAACAATTTAAAAGTTCTAGTTAGCAGGAAATTATAATTAAAAATGATATTTTAATTATATTAAATATATTTCAAACTAAGAGTTAAATACAAGAAGATGTTAAAAATATTGAAGTTAACTCAAGATAACAAACTTCCCATTCCAAAATTTTAGGTTGCACCCTAGCCATGTTTACCTATAAAAACAAGGGCAAGTACCAAGAGAGGGATTCGATCTTATTATCATTCTTTATGGTATTAAGAGAGATTGTTCAAATCCTGAATGAGGAAGATACCAATATTTATTGCAAACATCCTTTTTCCTTAGGTTCTCTATATTCTCTTGCATGCCCGAACTAGATCGGGGGTGATCCAAGTAAGAACCAGCAACGGTTCTGGGTCAAAGGTTGGGAGGAACGTGACAGTTCTGAGGTCATTCGGTCACAATACCACAGGTCAACTGAGAATAATTTTACATTAACTAGTGTATGAAGTGTAGAGGTTATAAAGGAAATCCGATCAGTACATTCCACGTAAGAATTTAAATCTGTTGCACAACAAGATTCTGTAGAATTATAGACTGAAATTCATCAATATGGAAATTTCCAATATTATGTTGTAAATTTCTCTCTTCCAGATTTTTCTTAAGATTATTTACTTCTTGAATAATGGTAGATGTGATGGCATCACTGAGCTTAAGCAATTATTTCTCACGATTTAGAGTTAGCAAAATAAATGATATTTTACCCTAGGTTTAACCGAGATTAGTTCTCTCCCTTATCCTTTTTATAACTTAGAAAACAACCTTTTCAGACTTGATAAATCTTACAAACCCCAATTCACCACTACAGAAATCATTACAAAATTACCATAAGTCAACAAATGCGGTGTAGTTAAATTTACTGTCCAGGCCCTAGTCCTCTTTTTAGCAAAGAAGTTTAGCTCCAATAGAGCTAGCCAAGCTAGCTTGTACTAGAGCCTATTTTATTTTATTAATCAAACATTAAATTACAAAACCATATATTCCCCCAAGAGTATTGAAATCAACGACATAGGTATGTTACGCAACCCTTGATCCATCCACAAAAAGTCAAACTACAATATTCATTTAGGAATTTTACACACCCAGATTTACAACTTTAAAACAAGAATTTTAAAACTGGAACCAAGGATCGAATCCCTTTATAAGTTATTCCTATCACAATGAAATTAACGCTTCAACCAGAATTTACATATCATGCCTTACAAAAGGTAAACAATAGACAAACAAATTTACAAGTTCCCAGAACCCTTATAAACCAATCTTCTTGACTTAAAACGCTTCTTGCACATCTATCAAAAACATCGAAATTACCTTTTGATAGCCGTCTAAATGACTGGATCGAAATACCATATTTCAAAGTAACAATTACATCCTCTCTGTAACATTTTGTAATTAACAAAAAGAAGAGTCATGTACCTACCCTTCCAAAACAAGAATTTAAAATAGAGGCTTGCCTCAGACATCTAATTATCTACTCAGTCATAAAAAAAGGATTGGAAATAAACACCTTCTATCTTAAATGAAAATAATTATATCAATAGCAAATCCAGAATTCAATTATGAATTACAATGAAACAACCCAAGTCATATTTTCAACCAAGAACGCAACCAACCGAAACCATAGCATAGACTATCACATAAGTTCTCCTCTCATTAAATAGAAAAACAAATTTATACACTCAAGTAGTAATGCAACAGTAAATGCCAAGCTCGAGAAATTTACATGCCGAGAGTCAACTTCCCTATCTCCAATGAAAAACGCCTATACAAGCTGATAAAATCCATTTATACAAATTTTGGGCTTAGTAGATGGACAAAGAAAATTATCTATGAAGCTTTTAAAATAGAGTATGCCCTGTAAAACGCCATTATTAGGGATTTATGTTCACTTCCTTGTACCTCCCTGAAGGTGAATTCCTTTAAAAAAAACACATTACAACCCATACACGTTTACCCAACACTGCCAACATACCATTTTTGTATGAGGGGGAAAAAGGGTAGCCATGGAACCAAGATTACCAGGGCCATTTGTTCCGGTGTTCACCTTTCCCCCATCGTTGTGCATTTCTTAGTCTCAAAATATCCAAGCAATGACCACCTATCAAACATTTACAAACAAAGGGTTTAGAAAATGGGTTGGAAACTGGAAACTATGATTTTAGGCATTGAATAGATCAGCAATGGAATCTTTCAAAATAGATAGCAAAGAGTTGCGATTCTTTACAGAGGTAAACAGAGTCTTACCATGCTAAGTCGAAATGGTTCTTGCACCATCCTGTAGCTTGGGTAAGCGCAGACCATGAGCTTTGTTCAGGTCAAGCGCAGGGTTCCTCCATGAATCAGTCGAGAGCTCTGCTCTGCCACTCACAAGCCAAAACATCAAACTTTGGAGGCAAATTGAAAAGGGCAAGGTTTTACCCACCCTCCATCGTGTCACATTCACCATGTGGAAATCACATGGGATGAGTTAATACCCAACCACCTCCACTAGGGGAGCGATTCCACTACCCATTCTCTATAGTATGTGACCTACATTCGTTACCTTTGAGAGAACTGGCTTATAATTCTTGGAACCATAGTATAGGATAGGTTGCACCATCATGTGCACTTAGGGTCCTTTTTAAACCATAAAAGGCTAGCACGAGGTTTGTTGAGAGGCACTTGCAACGACATCCAACATGTCTTAGCTCCAGAAGAGATAAGTAATCCAAGTTCGATGAGAACCCTCCCTACACCACACATACTATCAAAATATAAATATCCACTTATGCACAATCATTTCAACTAAAAAAAGAAGGGAGAGACATTAAAATTATTTATCATGACAGTAAACAATATCATAATATATGTGCAGGAACATGTCACAGGGTAACAACAATATTAATGAATGATACTTTAACTAAGATAGGTAAGATTATCATCATATAAACTATTAGCCATAATTTCTCTATCCTTGGACATGAATGTAGACATCATGACTACAAGAGTTATATTATAATTTCTAGACGACACATTGAACTAGCATGCATTTATAACAAAAGTACGAATTGTGTAAAACAGAGTACAGTAGCAAATACCTGTGTAGGTCATATAAGTCAATACCATACAAATAAACATCACAAAATAAATTATATAATATAGTGAGAACACAAACTACTACGCAACCAAACAACAAAAGTAAACCAGACAATATATAAGTGTCAATCCCAGTATTATAACTCAGTATTGAAGTTAGTTTTGAATGAACATTAGGTCTTACAGATAATTATTACCACATACAAAAAAATGTTATTTTTGGATTTTAGGGACATTACAACTTCGACCAAGGTTCAACACTTAACATTTCACCAACAAACACCCTATCCATAGACACCAGCTCGGAAGGGAGCGAATCCCTTTCAGAAACACCTGCAGAGCAGATCAGGTCTCACCTAAAGTATCTATGGGTACTGCAGGAACTAGAATTCATCCAATATACAAGGGGAATACTTAGTGCACAATACATTCATCAACATATTCTACTTCATAAATTCGAGAGAATTAGAGATTCGACACATATATTACTTCGACATAATCCTTAACCTCGTCAAATTAACATACTTAGATTATATTTGCATTCATACACTTTACTGATCATACATTCACTTAGATATTCAACAGAGGGAAGAAACACATATCAAATCACATCAAAACACAACATGTAAAAACACCCTATTTAACGTGGAAACCCATTTGGGAAAAACCACAGAAGCGCTTATCTTTTATTATGAGTCACAGCCAAATAAGCACTTTAGGTAAGACTTACAGATTTGTTCATGAATTACAATGGATCCACGCACACATCCCATAGATCATCGAATCGGCTTCCCCAAAATATATTTGAGAGACATAGCATAGAGCTTCATTATAGAGTACATAACTTAAATTACAATTACCGTTAGAGTGTAACTATATCCAACCAAAAACTTCTCTCTTATTACATATTTATAGGGTGCACTTAGCTTGCCCCTCTCCCACTAACTCACTAACTTCCTAACAGACTCATTAATATAATGTGGAGCAATTCTTACTAACTGACTCAACCCCGACCATTGACTCAATCAATTTGACCATTTTTTCTGTTTTCTTGGTTGATTCATAGGAGTTGACCCCTTCGTCGAACCACTTCCACTTTGTCTTTTTCCACTCCAAAAATGGTTCTTCCCAAAAAGCTAGGCCCAACAGGCCCCCAACACTCACATGTGACTCATCTTGAGCCACTTCAAGGCTTTGAGTTAGGTTCCTGTGGATGCGACAAAAAATCTTTGCAGATGTTCCTGCTCACATCGATCAACTTCTCGACTTCATATTTATTCTGACCAACAAATTCTACTACCTATGCATTAACATGTCACTGGCCCACCTTGAAATCCTGGGTGACTGTCGACTGGATGGAAGTATGTATGCTTCCAATGTCCTCTGAGACACGATGAGCGTCAGACTGGAGCATTTGGACTCTTTTTGTTCATTTCCTATGCTGCATTTTTAACTGATTTTTCTCTTGATGAAACTCTTTACTTTATGTGGATCTTCCCATGCACTAGACTAGAGGAAAATTATTCAACTTATCTCATAGAGCGCTCATATTTCCTTCAGCATCCCCAAGCCGCATTTGAACCTCTTGCAATGCAACATCTTCGAATAGTGCATCCTAGGACTACGAGACTTCTTCATACATCTTCATGGATTGAGCTTCCACTGCTTGAAGGCTCTCTACAACCTATGGAATTTCTGCAAGTTGTTGCTCAGTCTCTTTAGGTGGGGTGCTCGACACCAGCTTGGCCTTTAATTCTTGCACTTTCATTCAGTATCATGAAATGAATATTTTAAGCGTTGTACTTTTTCTTTCGTCGTTGTTTCTTCAATGATTTCGGCCTCCGGAACCGCTTGACATGAAAATTTGACCACTTGTTGTGCTTTGTCCTTTTCCTATCGCAATAGGTCCTTGTCCTGTTGAAGCTCAACATTGAACTCTTTCAATGTATCCACCTGATTCTTGTATCCCTTCATCAGTTCCAAAAGAGAAATTTCTTTGGACTTGATTTCTTTTACAATGCTCTCTTGTAACTAGTGCAACATATAAAGATGTAATGTAGGTAATTTAATGTCTGCATACCTAGACTTTGGAACTTGCACACTAGTACCTTGTTCATCAAAGCGTATTGCGTGTGGTAGAATATTAACCACCGCTTCCGCTGGGGGAAGTGGTGCTACTTGGTATTGTCCCTCTTCTTCCTGTGTAGCTTCGATCGATGGTGGGGTGACCTACGACAAAGCCGAAATACATATTTTATTTACTTCTTGGCATAGCGTATCCAGGGCGTTGGTGACACCATTGAATAGCTATATCGTTTTATCCTCTACATTTCTTCGATTTTCCTCAACAAATTTTGTCATCGTGTCGAACAAGATGTTAATATCGTCATCCATCAAGGCTTGGAAATTTTCATGTCACTGTGCTTTCTTCTTTTTCCTTGTGCCTTGCTTCGATGTTTTAACTTTTATATTATCCCCCAAATCTGGATTAGTAGGGTCCTAAATCGATTCTTGGTCTTCTTGATCATCATCACCACCTTCAGTTTGTTGGGTATTTTGACTTGTTCGTTGCTGGCCTAATGTACCATCGACTTGTTGGTCTTGCTGTGACGAATCTGGAGATATATGATCAAGCTCAATTGGTACTTGCCACTCTAGTGGCCATTCTTGATCATCACATCAACTTATTCATTTGATAGTTTGAACACCATCACTAACCATTGCTGGTGTGGGTCCCTTCTTGCTTGAACATACATGTGGTGGGGCCCCACTTTGAACTTCGCCACAATGCCATATTTAGCCACAACAACTTCATCTATTCATGGTATTTTCACAACATAATACCTCAATGCCTCCAACTGCATGTACAATCACACGTTACTTTGATGCTGTCTGGTCCTTATGTTCGAATAGGATAAATTCATGTAGCGCAACCCCTAACATGCATACCTTGATAGTTCGTTAGCTCGGCCCAACCCACAAAAGATATCAACAATAGTAACCATGATTATGTGAATGGCGTGCCACAATCCTGTGCATCCGCACAGTCTGCAAGAAACTCATTTAACATAAAAGTGTCCCAATTCATTTGAACTCCTTGTGTACATTGTTCTCTGACATCAATGACAGAAGTAGTGACTTGGTTTGGTCTATTCTTACAGAGCAAATTTGTTTCTAATAGATTTGTAGCAAACTGAACACCCTGGTCACCGATAGAGGCTATGCCGAAGCCTCTATTTCTCTTTGACATATTATATTTCTCCTTCATCCTGGTTGCAAGGACACGGTCTCGTTCTTTCCCAACGAATAAATGTGATGGGTCCACCGCATTCTTAGTTAAACTCGCGATACTAGCAATCAGGTCTATATCAATGGATACCTTGTCTCTAGCCACAATAATCCACGTGCAAGAATAAGAGCGAATGTTTAACAATTGAATTTTCCTTCGCAATGAGACCAAATTGTGGAAGGTGCACTAATGAAAAAAGACTAGCTATGGCCATGCCAAGAGCCCGCTATTGTGGCTCCAATTCAACTGGATGGCCTTCGCCTTCGGTTGAGACAATAGGGTGCATGTAATGGGTGTAATTGAACTTGATGAAGTTTCCCACGTCATGGTACAAATATGATAACTTTGTGATGTGCTTCAAAATATCTCTTTGTACCATGACCCCCTTCAGCACTGACATCGTTTCCAATGGTTACCTCACATTCTTTGACAATTTTACTATCTTGGCATGAAAATTTTGTGGTGGGACATACTCCGGGAAGAAGGTTGCAGATCCTGATGCAGATGCTGGTACCGGCATCATGGTGTTCCTTTGTCCTTGGCTCCGGGTTTGGCCTATTCTTGTTCTGTGTCTTTCTAGGGACATTAATAGGAAGTTGTGAGGAAATGAGTCCAGGAAGTTCCAGACTTGTAGAGACAGAGCTGGGTATTGGGACCTCCTCAAAAAACCCTTAAGCCACAATACCAGCTGACAAATCAACTTGCAACTTGATGGATTACAAACTCTCAATCACAAAACACAACCAACTCGACTCTAGTTTCTTCACTCTACTACAATAACTCAATTCACAATGAAGAAAGAGAGAGGGATAAGTCAATTTTTTAATTTTATCCCCCGCGTGTGATCCGTCTATCATTCCCGAGATGAAATAAATGTACTTGATCATCCAATGATGATGGTGACAGCGTCAGATCTCTTCACATTCGAGAGTAATCATCAATCAATAAAAGTAATGAAATATGATGACTTACCCAATCTCTTTGTCTGCATAGACAAATATCAGAATGAACTAGTTGAAGTGGATAATGGGCCCTCCATGCCTTGCCTTTTGAAAATTTATTTCTTGCATGTTTTCCTTTATCACATCCTTCACAAGCCTCCTTGTGCTCTTCAACCTTAGGAAATTCATAAACAATTTTTTTTAACAATAGAAGCTTCAAACTATGAAAATTCAAATGCCCATATCTTAGATGCCACAACCAACTTCTATTGTCATATGCCATAATAGAAATATTGATGCTATGTTGTCAAAAATTCAATGGGAACATCCAATTATTTGACATAGGCACAACTGTAACCACCCTATTTCCTTGTCTCTTATCATAAATGGTGCATTGTGTATTGACAAACACTACTTTATAATTCTTTTCTCACAACTATCAAAGACTTATTTGGAGTGTAATAAACATCTCTAACATTTTTCATACCTTCTTTAATATGGACTTCCATATCTCCTTTTACAAAGACCTATAAATATTTTTCGTCACCAAGTTTGATTTAACCTATGAAATCTTCATCTGCAAGTTGAAGAAGGCGTTGTATGGCCTAAAGAAAGCACTGAGAGCTTGGTATGTTCGGATTGATGGATATTTTCATGAGAATGGGTTCAACATAAGTAGAAGTAAGATTGAACCTATCCTTTACTACAAACAAGAAGGTAATGATATTCTTACTGTCAGTTTATATGTTGATGATTTGTTGTATATGGGTAGGAGTTCTAATATGAAGGATGAATTCAAATTTTCTATTATGAGTGAATTTGATATGAAATAATTAAGCCTCATGCAATATTTTTTAGGAATGGAGGTTTATCAACAAGTAAATAATTCCCATTTGAATCAATATATCTTTCTTGATAATTGAAAGGATCACCAATGAGAATTTGAAAAAACATGTCAAGAAAAAGAGTTTCAAAGAAAATTATTCAAAACCCATACCATAATCCTTCCAATAGAAACCCTTACAAGGAATCATTCAATCTTAGCATTAAAAATCTATCACATTCTAAGAATAAAAAATCAACCCTAGTCCCCATTATCTTGCAGATTTTATTTTACCACTTGATTATCTAATTGGCCCTTCTTTTACCTTTAGGACATAATCCCTTTTCACAGGGGGTTAAAAATCATTCACTTGTAGACAATCAATCATAACATGGGCACTTAATGACCATATCAACTAGAAATCATCTCATGATATTTTGAAATACAACAATATAGCAATTGGACATGATCGTTGTTACACTAAGCAGTTTTCTCAATGTCAATTAAAAAAATTTCACATTACATGTCTCATGACAGGATCTAAAAGGATATGCTCGATAACTAGATCTTTGCATTTCTTTGGACTACAAACAATACATATGCACACAAATTAATAGGATATAACTCTTATCTTCACCATAAAGACAAAGGAATAACTGAAGTAATGTCCTAATCCCGACCCTATTACCCAGATGAATACATACAAAAAAGTTGACAAACACACCTGTCTCTCCAAAGTTCAAAAACACACTTGTCTCTCCATTTCCTCATATCCTCCAAGTTGGTTTTGTTAATTTTCTCTAACAAATTTGTGTGCAACATATAATAGGATTAAGCCTATATGTGTCTAGTAAAATAACTTGTTCCAATTAAAGACCATATTTTAACAAAAACAAATATTATTAAAAATATTTAAGTGCACATAATATTAAAACACAATGTTTATATTAGGCAATTAGCTATACTAGTTATCATACTGGGACAATTTCTAATAATTCTAGGTTGATTTCATCATGTTTGGGACCTAAATATTATTAAAACTATTTAACTACAATACATAATTTTAAAAAGCAATGATTATATTAGGCAATTTAGCTATAATAGTTATCATACCTAGGGCCACTTTCTAATAGTTCTTGGGTGGTTTAATCATGTTTGAAACCAGAAGCAGATAATACATGAGCACTAATTATAGTATAAGTACTTGAAGATAATAAATGGAAAGGATAAATAATAAGCTAGAGACTCTTAAACTACCCCAAAAAAATTACAGTTAGAATACCATACCATAGAAATATAGCTTACATGTTAAGTTTCCAAGGCTTTGTCATATATGAACAACAACCTTTATTGAATAGCCTTTTGTAAATGATGGATCCAGCTCAATATGCTTATTCGCATCCTTAAGACCTTCTCGCAAAGCTCCCAACTTTGTGTAAGAAGCTAATTGGTAGACGTTTACAACTTCATTGATCAACCAAAATCTCAACAATAGGAACATGCCATGAGCACTAGAATCAAGGAAAACCATAAACAATTTTGCATGTTTTCCTTTAGCACATCCTTCACAAGCCTCCTTGTGCTCTTCAACCTTAGGAAAACCATAAACAATTTTTTTTAACGATAGAAGCTTCAAATTATGAAAATTCAAATTGCCAAATCTTAGATGCCACAACCAACTTCTGTTGTCATATGCCATAATAGAAATATTGATGCTATGTTGTCCAAAATTCAATGGGAACATCCGATTATTTTACAAAGGCACAACTGTAACCACCCTATTTCCTTGACTCTGATCATAAATTGTGCATTGTGTATTCCCAAACACTACTTTATAATTCCTTTCTTAGAACTATCCAAGACTTATTTGGAGTGTAATAAACATCTTTAAAATTGTTCATACCTTCTTTAATATGGACTTCCATATCTCCTTTTACAGATACCTATAAACATTGTTCGTCACCAAGTTTGATTTAACCGATGAAACCTTCATCCACTGTAGAGAAGACATTGTAATTTCATGTCATGTGGTTAGAACAGCCATGGCGTTTTGAAGTACAAAGAAAATAACATCAAGTCTACAAATTGAAGGAGGTGTTGTATGACCTAAAGCAAGCACCAAGAACTTGGTATGTTCGGATTGATGGATATTTTCATGAGAATGGCTTCAACATAAGTAGAAGTAAGAGTGAACCTATCCCTTACTACAAACAAGAAGGTAATGATATTCTTACTGTCAGTTTATATGTTGATGATTTGTTGTATATGGGTAGCAGTTCTAAGATAAAGGATGAATTCAAATTTTCCATGATGAGTGAGTTTGATATGAAATATTTAAGCCTCATGCAATATTTTCTAGGAATGGAGGTTTATCAACAAGTAAATAATGCCCATTTGAATCATTATATCTTTCTTAATAATTGAAAGGATCACTAATGAGAATTTTAAAAAACATGTCAAGAAGAATAGTTCCAAAGAAAATTATTTAAAAACCATACCATAATCCTTCCAATAGAAACCCTTCAATCTTAGCATTAAAAATCTATCTTATTCTAAGCATGAAAAATCAACCCTAGTCCCCATTATCTTGCAGATGTTATTTTACCACTTGATTATCTAATTGGCATTTGTTTGATCTTTAGGACATAATCCCTTTTCAAGGAGGGTTTAGAATCATTCATTTCTAGACAATCAATCATAACATGGGCACTTAATGAACAATTCAACCAGAAATCATCTCATGATATTTTGAAATACAACAATTTATAGCAACTGGACATGATTGTTGTTACACAAAGCAGTTTTCTCAATGTCAATTAAAAAAGTTTCACATTACATGTCTCATGACAGGATTTGAAAGGATATGCTCGATAGCTAGATCTTGCATTGCTTTGGACTACAAACAATACATAAGCACACTAATCAAGAGCATATCACTCTTATCATTACCATCAAGACAAAGGAATAACTGAAGTAATGTCCTAATCCCCACCCTATTACCCAGATGAATAGATACAAAAAAGCTGAAAAACACACATGTCTCTCCAAAGTTCAAAAACACACTTGTCTCTCCATTTCCTCATGTCCTCCGTGTTGGTTTTGTTAATTTTCTCCAACACATTTGTGTGCAACATATAATAGGATTAAGCCTATATGTGTCTAGTAAAATAACTTGTGGCAATTAAAGACCATCTAAATTAACAAAAACAAATATTATTAAAAATATTTAAGTGCACATAATATTAAAAAGCAATGTTTATATTAGGCAATTAGCTATACTAGTTATCATACTTATCATACTTGGGACAGTTTCTTGATTTCATCTTGTTTGGGACCTAAATATTATTAAAATATTTAACTACAATACATAATTTTAAAAAACAATGATTATATTAGGCAATTTAGCTATACTAGTTATCATACCTCGGGGCACTTTTTAATAGTTCTTGGGTGGTTTAATCATGTTTGAAACCACAAGAAGATAATACACGAGCACTAATTATAGTATAAGTACTTGAAGATAATAAAGGGAAAGGATAAATAACAAGGTAGATAGAAAAAAAGTTTCAAGTCCCTGCCTTTAGTGGGAGCCTGTCTGCTTTTCTTATCACACACATCTTTGGTACATGGATTGACAATGGTAATTTTATGTGTAATTAGTAATAGTCAACATAACCCAGTATCATAGGTGCAGCTTTCATTTTCCAGCTGGTATCATATGGTGTAGCTTTCTTTCGTTTTTCACTTCGTATTGTACGGTGCAACTTTCATAACGAAACCAGTAGTCAATCCAACAAATTCCATTTCCTTGCATTTTATCATAGCTATGCCATTGTCCTCAAGTGTCTCCACAAGCTCGGACCATGCCTCAGCTAGCGAGTTTGAGCCCAACCTTCACTCTTCACGTCATGTGATTTGGATTTGACTGCATAAGTCGAACAAAAAGCCACTGCACACAGAAAAAGAAAGGCATAGTTAAGAAATGGCAATGCGTGAATGTAATCGAACACACCAAAAAAAAATTGCAAAGAAATGGCAGTATGTGAAGATGGCTAGACTCTGCAGAAAGCTCGAATACACCATACCTGTGTGATTCAGGATAAACCGAGACACAATACCTTAAAGGACTATTTTTGGCCAAACTATTTTGCTAAGCTCTATATGACGCTTTCTTTATATGAACGCAATTTGATAAGTTGGCTTTATTATACAGTATTGATTGCTTGACATATAGCATATTCAAGAATTAAATATATGGCCGTAATTTGATGAGTTGGATTTATTATATAGTATTGATTGCTTGATATATAGTATTCAAGAATTAAATATAACTACACGATCGAATGGGAGAACCGGAGGGTCAGGAAATGTCTCGATGACAAGGCACCTTGCTACCTCACACATTCAACACATATGTGCTATTCGATCAAATGGGAGAACCGGAGTGTAAGGCAATGTATCGATGACAAGGCAACTTGCTACATCGCCCAAGGCACCTGGAACATGGCTCTAAATCTATCTTCCGGATACAAATTTGACCGTCGCTCTGGCTATCACTCTAGCTACTAGCTTTGGATTTAGCTCGTTTATTCTGGTAAATGATAGGGCTTTGAAACTTGAAGCTTGATTGTCAATTCATGATGTTTCCCCTTATCAGGTACAATATGAGAACGAGGAAATATTTCAACTGTAAGAAAAAGTATTACTTGAGACTAAATGACATAAAGCTGAGAGGGATTCTTGCAATTCCGGCCTTTAACAACAAGCTCAATAACTGAAGGGTGTTAGGTTCTATAAAAAATGCACCCAAATAAGAGGAACCACCCATGATCAAAATTCATTCGCTCTTTTTCACAACTTTTTAAATCTATCAAATCAAAGGGATATATATATATATATATATATATATATATATATATATATATATATATGAATGAGAGTCCTTAGAAAGCTCTTGAATATAATATTCATAAATGGAAATGCCAAAGCTAAACTCTCTTTACATAAATATGTCATTTTAACATCAAGAATAATGATTGGTTATATATACAAGAAAATATATAAATTCACCCTCTTTGTTGTAGTGAATAAATATGAATATTTATCTATTGTTTCACCCATAATAATAACCTTCATGTTAATCAAATTAATCTCTAAGTAGGTACTAGGTATTACTCAATTATTACGTTTTTGAAAAATAGAGCTATATTTATATGCTAACCTCTATGAACAACTAGAAAAATAAAGTATTGGACATGATTTAAAATAGATCAAATTACTAAAAATTGTTTTGTGAGAAATTAACCATATCCAAGTATGAGATTTTAATGCCACTTTAGAAAGAAAGTTTAGGAAAGGAAATTCTCTATAGTGAACATACTAGGGTTTCAAATTGTAGATATTAAATAATTAAGTCTATGGAATTTGTCTAAGTGAGTTAAATTATTTACAGTAAAAAATAAATAATGTATATAGTGATTTCTTTTTATCTCTCATAAGGATTCAAATCTAGTGTGCAAACATTTTCATGCACAAACAAAAACGAAAGTTCTAAGTAAGCAACATAACCACTCTAAATTCCATTGTTCAATATTTCAAATCAATTTATCTTCAAAGAGTAGATATTATCTCGTATAAAAGAAGTGGTATTTTAGTAGGAGATATTAACAGGAAGAATGTGTATATATTAGTAGAATATTTCAAAGTATTACCGATATACATTCACAAACTGAAAATGAAATAGTTACAAATTGGATTCAAAATAATAATCTTCCTTAGAGAGAAAAAACTTCATATAGAGCACGTCCAAAACATATTAAGAAGAAATTTTAAAACAAATAACTAAAACCCTAAAAAATTTATAATCCAAAAATCATGACGACAACAACGGCTTTTATGTCCAAGCAATTATTAAAGCAGACTCTTATCTTAAACCGATCGAAGTCTTGTAACAAAATAAAAACCTAGGTAACTAAAGACTCTTAACTTGAGCTATGGGCATTCTACATAAGTAGAACCATAAACAATCTCACAAATGCATTTTCCTCGAAGGAGTGTAAACTGACAACGCTCGGGGAACTTTTCTTTCCTTGTATTCTTAAACCTCACACATTCAACATTAATATTTAGTGTTAATTTTCTTTATAAATTAAAGATATACTATAGGTTTATAAAGATATATTATATGCATGTATGAAAGATGCTGTGGGTAGATGTTAAAACAATAAATGAACATGTAATGTTTAGTAGATGACGTCTACATATAAATCTCGAGAATGAGCATTAATTGAGACAGCTGAAACAGTGTAGACAACAAGATCGGTGTAGAAGAGTCTCGAGAGATCCTTCTCGATATGAAATGTAATTCTATAAATTGAGTTGAATGCAGAGTAATGGAGCAAGGCCTTCAGCTTCAGTTTGTGTTATTTCTCTGTGTTTATTTTATATAGTGTGTTTTTCTCAATATGGTATCAGAGCTGCAGGGCTGGGCATAACTCCCTTGCGGCAGGCCCATGATAATGAAGGTTCTATTTAAAAATTCTCTGTGTCGTATAGGATAGAGTTACTATGTTGTGTTACTAGTGTTTGTTGTAATGTACTAGTTCTAGATCTATTATAGAATGTTGTATCGTATTGTTCCGAGTTATCAATGTCTATTTTCCTGTCGTCTTTTGTCATTGCCGGTATTACCGCCAGCCATTTCAAGATAGGTGTCACCGTGTTCTATTGTGTTTTTCGCAGAGGTATTGTGCATTTGCCTAGTCATCCTGAAGAGTAGAGAGCCATCCGTTGAGAAGAAGAACAACCGTTGCCGTGATGGAGGAGACTGCCAGTTGTGGAAGATTGCTGCAATTGAAAGGAGATCATAGGTTGAAAGGATAGCACTGCAGAGTAAGAGAGCTTCCATTGTTGAAGAATCGTGTGGGTCTGAGGAGAATGCCCAAGAATCACGGTTGTTGTTGTTGTAGCAAAGCTTCCATATGAGAATTATTGCAGCCATCGTTGGAGACTTGATACCGTGAAAACATGTGAGAGGAGTTTCATCAAGGTGCCCATGAAGAAGGAGAGATCTCACTAAAGGTTGGTTATTCTCTTTGAAGGGGTTTATTGTTGCATCCCAAAACCCTAGCCGTGTTGTGTTAAGGGAAATCGTTGCTCCAAGAATTAAAACAACACAGATGTAGATCTGCGTGAGGAGATTGATGTCTGTGCGATGGTAAGCTGTTGTTCGAGAAATGAGTAATGTTGTCTTTTGCCGCAAACAAAAAGACTATCCAGAGAATATTGAAGTCAGTGTTCAATTTGGAAGCATATTTTCTGGTAGTGGACATTCGACTACCAAGAGAAGTCGTAGACCGAGGAGGCCACGGCTGAGCTTATCTAGCATGTACGTTCATGCTAGATAAGTCTTCTCTTCTACGATTTCGCCCGGAGAGTTGACTATTCCGGCACTCCTCCTTTCTCCGGCAACCCCACCGTCCGACCTTTCGGAGTAGGCAGTAGAGTCTGACAACGGATCATCGCAGGGACCACTCTTCCAGACGCATCGTCCCATCGTCGACTCACATGACGTGCATTTAGCCACAGGATGGCAGGCTGGTGACGTGTACACCCATGAATTGATTGGCGTGGGTGACATTGGTATAAGCGACTTTTAATGCAGATTGAAAATTTGAACCTTCCTCCCCGCCACACAGATTTTGAATTTCAAGTTAACAATAAAACCACAGATTTCATTTGCTCGCCCATACCTTGTTCTAGTTTTGTAGTTGAAGAGTCACAGGCATAGAAATTTCCACTTGCCATGGCGTTATCATGTTCGCCGTTCACAACCAGCGTTTCTACTTAAGCTATTCTGGGGATGGGGATTCCAGCGGGAAGAGAATCATAAAGGCCTTCCTGTTCACGCTTTCAGATACGAATAGAAGCAGCAGGAGCAACAAGAGCCCCTCTATGGGGGAATGGTGGAGGACCGTGCAGCTCTACACAGACCAAAATGGGTCCAACATCAACAAGAATATCCTGCTAGGATCCGAGGTGAATGATCGATATTATTCTCATGGAAAATCCCTGACTTGTCTCTCCATTCAGTCTGCGATTAAGAGCGCTATAACAGCCCCCTTCGCCACCCCTTTCCTATTGATCCCAGGACCGGTCTCTATCTCTTGCTTACTTCAACTAAGCAAGATTAGACGTTTCCTGCTGCATTTTCTGGCCAGTCACACAAGAACTCTGATTATGATGTGGTGATATTTTCTCACTTTTCACAGCCATGATCTTCTCATTATATCATTTTCTTTTGGCCTTTCAATCTCTATTTTTCTACTCGATCATCCAATCCTCGTTCTCCGATAGATTTTCCGTTCGATCATCCAATCCTTGTTCTTCGATTGAATTGCTTTGTTACCTTTCTGAGAAGGAGAGAAAAGAGTGAGCACAGGCAGTAGTAGTAGAGGGATTTATAGTTTCTATTGAAGCAGAACAACAAAGTGAATGTCAATGATTGGAATGGAGGAAGAAGAACAACAACAAACAGAGAAACCTGTAGAAGATCCTCTTATGATCAAGAAAAGGAGGACGGAGCCAAGCACAGAAGCAGTGGCAACAAAATTTGTTGTTCTAGAAGCTTCTAACGAGGAGGTCCTCCTGAAAATCAGCTTTTTCCCACAAATCCTTCTGCAATTTTGGAGGCTCAATTGACTACTGGATCACACCGAAAATTCTTGGCTGGTTATATGAGGGAAACGAACTATTTAAAATTATAGAAATCTGACCCTAACCTATTGAATGAAGGGATATGATCATCTTTAAACTATTAGAAGGTGCCATGACTTGCGGACATGGATGCCAAAGATGGTAGGTGGAATATTGTGTCTGTAAAATAGTATTCATTGCCAAATCTTGAGAAAAAAATTCCTATCTAATATAGATTAGCATGGTTGAGGGTTTTGATTATGGCCGCCAATTTCAGTAAGGGTTTTGGTTGTGGCTGGTCAATTAGTATGTATTTTTTAATTTAAATTTAAAGTTTAAGATAGATTTTTCTTTCCACTTAACATCGCATATTGATTGGTGTATTAAACAATAAATAAGAGCAATGTAGCTATTTTAGAAATTTTTTATATATTGATTTCGAATTTATTTATTTATTTTATCTATAAAAGTTGTCATTAGTTAACTATGTTATATGCATCCATTTTATTGTGTAAAAGGAGTTTTATGGATATTTTGGCATTAATCATTATAATATAAATGACTACGCTAATATTAATATATATATAAAGAGTTTGTATTTAGTAATGTAAATATAATAATTTTTCTTGTGCTTTTTTTTTACATGAATGAAGAAACACCATTATAATTAGATTTTTAAATAAAATGTAATGTAATAATAGGTTAATGATAAATTATTTTTATTTAAATTTATTTATGTTTTTTTAATTACAATTATATTTAAAATAATGTTTAATTACCATTTTATTGGTTCGAGATTAAGGTGATAACTTTACTATTATCATATGATATGTTTTGGTAATTTCAAAAGTGTGTTGATGACTATTAAATGGGGAATTTTAGATTGAATTATGAGTTTAATTTGATTTATTTTATGGGTATTTTATGGGTTGTTAGTGAAAATTTTATTTTTTTAATATAATTTGAACCTTTAAATTCGTTTGGTATTACGATTTATACTTTTATATTGTTGTTAGGTTTTATTTTATTTTTCTTAATTTTTTGTTATAATTTCCATGCAATGCCAAGGATGGAGATCTTGTAACATGTGGTGTTTGTCGAGTAACAAAATTGAGGGAGATATAGTAACATGTGGTGTTTGTCGAGTAACAAAATAATACAAAGTAAACAAAAAAGAATAATACAAAGTAAAAAGTAATAAATATTATGTCGTCCATAAACAAAAAAGAATAATACAAAGTAAAAAGTAATAAATATTATGTCGTCCATAAACAAAAAAGAATATTACAAAGTAAAAAGTAAATATGAGGGAGATTGTAACGTTTGTCGAGTGTTTATCGAGTAACAAAATAATACAAAGTAACAAGCAATAAATATTGTGTCGGCACATAATATTTATTACTTTTTACTTTGTATTATTATTTTTTGTTTACTTTGTATTATTTTGTTACTGGACAAACACTCCACAAACACTCTAAAGTCTCATATTTACTTTTTACTTTGTATTAAAAGTAAAAAGTAAAGTCTATAGTTTAAGTCTCATATTAACTTTTTACTTTGTATTATTCTTTTTTGTTTATGGCCTACGTAATATTTATTACTTTTTACTTTGTATTATTCTTTTTTTGTTTACTTAGTATTAGTTTGTTACTCGACAAACCCCACAAACACTCGACTAACAAGATCTCCCCCATACTGGGCTGTAGAGTGCCTCTCGACACAAAAATAAGTAAACTAATCAATGGAATAAAATAAAGAAGTAAGATTTACAGATAAGAGGCATATTGATTTGATTATTTTTTACTTTGTGCAATACCTCTCCTTGAATACCTCGGGAGATCAAGTGCCTATTAGAATTAATAAAGATGTCATTGAAATTTTTAAATAGATTTCTTAAAATTTTAATGGTATTTTTTATGACACTAAATGTAATTGTAAGTAATATTTGGTTAGATATATGTGATTAAAAATTAATGTTGTCTTGTGGATACTATTTAATTTAAAAAGTATAAAAAATAACCTAAAATAGTTTCTATTTGGTTAAGAACTTAATAATGGCCTAAGACTGAGACATTAATTAAGACTAGAATTCTACTCCTTCAAATATGATTCAATTTTTTCTTCAATAACATGGTTTACATTTGAGTAAAAAATTTGGAAATTATAATAGAGAGATCATTATTAATATTTTTTTATTAGGGTACGAATCCACAATTGGGGTGGGGCTTATCCCCCAACATAGGATAAATAATTATTACATTTGTTAATCATTAAGTTAAAATGAAATTCCAAATGTTCTACAAGGGACTTATACACTAGTGTGTACTAAGTTAAAATGAGGACACCATAAAAAAATAATCTTTTACAATGAAAAGTACCCAACCAACCTCACATGTACTTTTCTCAAGTTACATAGTTATGTTACTCCATATGCCTAAAATTACATTCTTTCTAATACAATATCTTTAACTCTCATATCATGTAAAGTGCTCAATTTACTCAAAATGAGCTAAAGAGTCATTTTTGAATATGACATCAATGTTGAAAATGATGTCAATGGATCCATTTTCTTAGATTCACTTTGGTCTTGCTGCCAACTTACTATGGGTTAATGTTTTGATTTGACACCTCCAACACATCAATAATGATTATAACAAGGCCTAATCTATAGAAAGGATATTCAAACATATTGACAAATCATGGTAGAGTTATGTTGTATATCAAGATACATACAGCATGGCACAGTTCACAAATTCCCACTCTATTCAGTTGTTCAATCATTTCTCTTTTTTGGTTTTGTTTATTGGTGGTGGTGGTTTTAAAAAAAGAATGGAAGATATGCTTCGTCTGTATTATGCCACCCCATCGTTGATATTGTATTATTCCATTTTACTCCTATTTTGGGTAATGGATTTCTCATTCTCCGATATAACAATGGTAGTGAATAATAGACGTATTTTTCATGTCACAAATTCATGGTATGGATAATGGTGATTATTAACAATATAGTAATCTTTCTTCTATTTCAGTTTTTATGGTTTCTAACAAGTTGATAAATGGTTTGATGACTAAGTTATTTTGTTTCAATTTATCTCATTTTCATGCTTATTGCATGATTAACTCAATTTTTTTATTTATTTAGATAACTCATTAAACTCTTATGAGTGACTAATTCTATATTTTTTGAGTTAGATAATTTGTTTTTCAATTGTTTTTGTGATTTAATATGGAATATGTTACCACTATTTGTAAGATTAATGTTATTTACTCTCTTTGTCAAAATCACTAAGTTAAATATTTTTTAATCTGATTGATATAAAAATTTAGAATTATTTTCATGTTTAAATAGAATTTTTAATCAAATAAATTGATTTTAAAAAGTTTAATCAAATGTAATTTGAAATTATTTTCATGATTTAAATGCAATATGTTATCATTATTAGTAAGATAAAGATCAATTTATAGTTTGAAGAAATTTAAGGAGGGGAAAATTTCTACCCCTTCTTCTATGTTCAATTTTTCTCAAAAATACCTAAAATTTAGTTGAAATTGTGCTTATAATTTAAATAAATTTGTTTAAATTTTATCAATATTAAGTAAAATTTTACCAATTTTGACTAAATTAAAAAATAATTATCTTCTTAATTTTTAAAAAACTTGTAAATATTATAACTACTCATACTTTCTTTAAAAAATAGAAATCATAAATATAATTATTATAAAAAATTGGTGATAAAAAAAAAAGACAATAAAATAATTTGAAGATATTGTATAATTTTATTATATTTTCCTTAAAAAATAGAAATCATAGATACAACTATTCCAAAAAAATGGTCATATAAGAATTAAAAAAAAACAGAAAAATAATTTGAAGCTACTATATCACTTATATACAAAAGAAAAAATAATAAAATCTTTAAAAATAAAGAAAAAAAATGTTGTTAACCAGTTAGCAATGAAAATTTTAATAAATAGTTTGTGGAAAGAAATGTTGATACTAGTATATCCTTATTCAAAAAATGACCATACTAAATGGCTACTCATGTTTTCTACCTCAACATTGAAATCATATTTCATGGACACCGAAAAGTTTTGTTTCCACAAATCTTGTTTAAGTATTTTGATCCAATATAGTTCACTTAATGCCAAATTTTCTTAGTACAATTCATGAACATACTTTTAAAGTTTCACAAATATTATAGACAAATATTCATTTTAAAAAAAATCATATAATTATAAAATAAATATGCATTTAAAAAATACAATTCATTATTAAAATTTAACAAATTTTATCTCAAAAATATATTTTTATAAAAATTATCAATTAACAAAAAAATATTTTTAAAAAATAACAATATTTCACCTTTAAAAAACTACCATTTCATTTTATAGTCATTCATGAAGTTAAACATTAACTTAAAAAAAATCATTTTGTTAAACATAGCTTTTGTCATTAAGCACTCTCCATCCAAATCCTACCTTACTAAAAATAATGTGAGAGATTGTTGTTTTGTACCTAGCTTGCAAAGATGTATGTAAAAATATATTTAAAAATAAATCTAAACACAATCGTTCATATCCAAATCAATTAAAAGAATATTAACATATTTAAAAAAAAAAATACCACAAAAATCCAAATATATATTTAAAAAAATAATTATTATAAAATTCAAATATATACTTACAAAAATACATTATTTAAACAATGATTTTATATTTCTTAAATAAACTTATAATTACATCATAAAAGAAAGAAATATATTAGATAAAAATATAATTTCATAACATAAATGGAATTTTATTTTTATCTCTTTCAACGACATGGGTCTCTTTCATAAGCTTGAGACATTTTTTTTCAATATAAGTTTAAGTGGAATATTATAAATTTAAGTGCTTCATTTCCTCTAATTTATAATCAATAAAGAATCTCCAAAAATTTGAATATGTTTTATATCTCTTTCCAAAACATATTTGATCAAAATTCTCAAAACCAAAATCAAGATATTCCCATCCCCAACCAAACTCTAAACTTTAAGCAATAGGTTGAAGAGATAAAAACTAGAACCTCAACACATAAGTCATTAAACACATATAAATTAATACATAATATCAATATTAATACCGAATAACAATATGTTGTCAATAAGTAGTTATTTTTTATTCAAGAAAGTGAGATAATTTCTGCAATTGAATGTTTACAAGCATTAACTCATGAAGAGGTGAATGGCATGTGTCCTTCCATTTTCATTAACCTAATGAATTATTGCATTTCCACCCCCTTAAAGTATGTATTATCCTCAAAACATAGTAAAGAGTATTTTCTTTAAGTTATCATGTTTTCTTGGTGGCGTCATTGTTGGTGTTTATTATGTGTTCAATAATTTCAATATTTAAATTGTCAACCCGCGAAGGGAGCTTATGAGATGCAATCACTATATGTGCAGGATTGAAGGCTTGAACTAACCTAAGTTGACTAAAGATGCAAATGTGCTAACATGCAACTATATGATTTTAAACTACTTGCATGACTTTCATAATTCAAATGCAAGAATTTATTCTATCTATGAAAACAAGAAACCGATTAACAAATGAAACAAGTAGAAAACTTAATAAAGATGTTTAACTGAATTGTGTTTGATTTGGAAAGTAGAAAACTTAATAAAGATGTTTAACTGAATTGTGTTTGATTTGGAAAGTAGAAAACTTGATAAAGATATTTATTATAGATGCAAGTAGAAAATTTGATAAAGATATTAATTTCTGATCCAAATCTTATGTTATGATCACCTTCATTAATTATATGAAATGGGAAACTAGTCTTATAATTAACAAGTTAAAACAACTCGAGAAAAATAGAATTATTAACTATGATTTGAAAACAAACTACTTAGAAAACAAAACTGATCAATTCTAAAACAGTAACTAATTAGCAAATTATATATGAAGAATTTAACTATGGAAGAAGGTTGAAAGAGGCTTAAGAAGAAGGAGGAGAAAAGAGGAAATAATGATAAAGTTTAGTTAAGAAGTCTAAATAGCATAAAACAAGAGTTAAATTACATCTAAAACCATTAATTAGGAGTAAGAAGAATTATGATTGAGAGGTAGAAGAAATTAGATTATGAAAAAGACCTAAAATAGTGCAGAAAGTGTAAAGGTCCAAATGCTGATCCGAATGCCTATCTGAATGGCGGTCCGAATGACAGTCTGAATGGAGGAAAACGAGTTAAGTTAAGGAAAATAAGAGTTTTTGATGATTTTAATTACCAGCTGGCTGATGCATATGATCTTGTAGTGCACATGAAGCAATAGATTATTTAGTTAGAATCTAAACTAACAAGAAACTATTTATTCTAATCATTATCTAAGAAGAATTATCTCTATGATATGTAAGAAGAAGGTTAAGATGGAAGAAGAGAGCTAACCTACAGCTACAGGAAGAAAAACTAATAGAGAGGAAGAGAAAGAAACTAATACTAACTAAGGAAGAATTGGAAGCAATATTTAACTACAATGATGGAAGGAGAATTAAAAACAAACTACAAACTATTTAACTTTTGGGCAACCATTCCTAGTTCAGAAGAAGGGAGATTACATTAACAGCGGAATACTAATAATAGAGAAGTAAAGAAAATAACATAATCATGAAAAATGAAATTAAGTACACACACAGAAAAACAAACTAACTATTTGCAAAAAAGAAAATGCAGAAAACATAAATGAAACCTTCGGTTGATGAGGGGCCCTTAGCAGCAATCGGAGATGCAAACTAAATCAACTTAATCACCAATAGTTGTGAACTGGAACTTCCATTAACTAATGAAAATTACAAAAATGTTTGCTATTTTCTACAAGCTATCTGCTAAACTGATAATCTACTGATCATCGTGTCTCTATACAAAGCATCTATTTATACATTACAATAGATGAGAAGGTCGACATAGTCGACTTGTCTAAAAATAGAGGTGTTTAATGACTGTAACTGCTTATTTAAATGATGCGTAACAGTGCAGGGAATGTCGACCCAGCTTCTCGGCGTCAATCCTACCCAACACGAACAGCTGAGCATTCATTTCCTCAAAACGTGGGCAGAAGCACATGCTGGAGCATCGATGTGGGCACAAGAGTTACGTTGGCAAACTGAGCGTGAACAAGCTAGACTCCTTCCACAACAATGGCATGAGCAGTCAAGAACGTGCATGCTTGAACCTTCGCTAAATGCGCAAACAAATCGGGGCTTGGCGTGTTGATGAAGACGTGGGATGCGTTGTCACATTTAGCGAGTATAGGAGAGGATCTTCTAGAACCATGGCTCATTAACCATGCCCATTGAGTGGCAAACAGAACCCACGTGCCCCTTTTTGCATTTAACAGTCTGAGGTAAGACAACCGTGGATTTCGCGGATTGAACAGGAGGCTAAACGACGAACTGAACACGTTTGAACTTAGCAACGTAAGCACGTGGTTTGAATGAAGGGTCATTTGAGAAACGCAACCTGCCAATTGAAATGTAAATGCCAATTATGCCCAGAAAATATCATTTTAATGCAAATAAATCATAATATAATGAAGTATAAACAAGAATTGCATAGTAAGTAAATATGTGCATACCTGGACTGTTTGAAGGGCTGAAAGGTAAAGAAAACAACTTACTATAGCAAAAATGATAGAAATAATGCCATTTCGAGTACATTGAGTGATAAAAAATGGTGACAAAAATGGACATCAACAGTCATCTTTATCTAGTTGTAGAGGTTTGACTCAGTTCCTCACTTTAGTGTTGGTGAGTTTACTTTGTAGTGTATGCATTATATTTTTGAAGTCTTTTGACTTAGATTTGTAACCTGAAATCTCAATTCTCCTTGGTAGCATACTTCACTTGATTTCGTTATTGTATGTTCATTTGTGTTCCTTATATTTTTTTCAATAGTTGAAAAACATTTTTCTTGTGATGGTAACTTTCAACACCAAATAATTTATAATGTTTTCCTTGCTTGCGAAATTCCATGAACTAATCTTTTTATTGGATCCTAGGTCTTATCAACCTTCTCCAGGTGAGGAAGAATATATATTTTGTGTTCTATTCTTGTATTTGACCTTTTTGAATTAGTTTATTTTCTTCCTACGGATGAGATGAAAATCTCTTGGACAATAAGATGGCTCCCTTAAACCAAATCCAAGACATAAATAAAAAAGGTAGTAATCTATTCTCCTAGATTTAGCACATTTATGCAAGCATTCATAGAAGGAAAGAGGCTGGGGGTAGATATCTTTCCTCAACTAGGATGATTATCTTTACTTCTCCTTGTTGATCCAACTCCTGCTCAATGATCCAAGTAGGAGAACCTGTAGAGAGAAAAGAGAAGATAATCTACTTTCCTACACCAACATGTTAGGCTAAATTCCTCTACTTAAACAAGTACAGATTGAAATATTTCAATTGAAACATACAATTTGGGAGAATAGGCCAAGTTATTTATTAAAAATCCAAAGAGAAAATGTTACAAAATGGATTTATACCTGAGCTCATTCTGGCAGCATCTCCTCTAACACTTTCTAGCAAGCCACCTTTGAGAACCTTGAGAACATGAGGACTCCTTCACAAGTAGATATGCAACTATAGTCCAAAGTTAGTCTTTATGTGTCTAATCCCCAAAACCTAAGAGCAATGGTATTGATATAGTGTGAAGGAGCTCAACCATTATGGAGAAGAATATGGATCATGAGAGGAGGATGTGGATCTAGGTAGAAGAATATGGATCACATGATACCCAACTTACTTTACAAGGAAAACCATAATGATATTTGAAGGCATGATGAAATCTTTTGTCATTTTTATGCCCTGTGAACTGAGCAAATCACTGAAAAGTTGAAATTTTTGCGCCCCTATAACAGAGCAGAGCTTGAAAAATCCCCTTTTGATGAATTGTGTTGGTTTGATAAGGTGGAATTCGACCTCATTAGCTTAGGTAACTTTTCCCACTTGGGTGGGAAGTGAGTTCATCATGTAATAATATGTAGTGTTAGGGAATTGGTTGTGAGAGAGAGGGGTGGTGGTAAGTTGTAGGTGGATTAAAGGGGTGTGTGTGTGTGTGTGTGTGTGAGAGAGAGAGAGAGAGAGAGAGAGAGAGAGAGAGAGAGAGAGAGAGAGAGAGTTACGAGGTGAGGTAGGGAGGGTGTGGGTGATTAAGGGTAGGGTGGAGGAGGGGGGTTTTGGGAAAGAAGGAAATAGAGATCATGGTGGGGGGAGAGGGTGTAGGGTTTTAGGAAATATTGGGGAAGTTAGAGAGAAGGGGGGTATAGGGTGGGTGAAGAGAGAGAGAGAGAGTCGGGGGTTGAGGGGGGAGGGTGTGGGGGATGGGGGTTATGAGGGAGCATGGGGTTTGGGGCAGAGAAACAGATGGAGATCATGGTCAGGGGAGGGGGTGTAGTGATTTAGGGAATATTAGGTAAGTTAAAGGGAAGGGAGGTATAGGGTAGGGGCGGAGAGAGAGAGGAGGGGTGAAGTGGGATAGTGAGAGAGAGTTTTGGAGGGGGTGGTTATGGGTAGGGATAGAAAGATATTGGTGTGGTGGGAGGGTTAGGGATTTAGGTAGTCTTTCGTAAGTTAGAGAGAAGGGGGTCATAGGATGGGGGAAGAGAGAGAGGGGGGGTGGTAAGTGGTAGGGGAAGGGTGAATAGGATAGATAAAGAGAGATAGTAATTTAGGGGTAGTGGGAGTAGGAAAGAGAGAGAGAGATGTCGGGGGGTTGGATATGCATAGGGAGTGTGGGAGGAGGATTAGGGGGAGAGAGGTGGGGTTAGCCGTAGTGAGAGAGTGTGTGAGAGAAAGGGGTGGTTTTAGAATCAATTTATTTGATTAAATCTTCTATTTAAACATGAAAATAATTCTAAATTTTTATATCAATCGGATTAAAAAAAATTCAACTAAAGTGACTTTGACAAAAATAGTAGATAATGTTAATCTTACAAATAGTGGGAATAGTATTTAACATTGAACAATTGATTAGAGCGGGAATTTGTGAATTGTGTTATGTTATATGCATCTTGATATGCTACATCACTCTACCATGATTTGCCAATATGTTTGAATATCCTTTCTATGGATTAGGCCTTGTTATAATCATTATTGATGTGTTGGAGGTGTCAAATCAAAACATTAACCCATAGTAAGTTGTCAGCAAGACCAAAGTGAATCTAAGAAAATGGATCCATTGACATCATTTTCAACATTGATGTCACATTCAAAAATGACCCTTTAGCTCCATTTTGAGTAAATTGAGCACTTTACATGATATGAGAGTTAAAGATATTGTATTAGAAAGAATGTAATTTTAGGCATATGGAGTAACATAACTATGTAGCTTGAGAAAAGTACATGTGAGGTTGGTTGGGTACTTTTCATTGTAAAAGATTATTTTTTTATGGTGTCCTCATTTTAACTTAGTACACACTAGTGTATAAGTCCCTTGGTGGAACATTTGGAATTTCATTTTAACTTAATGATTAACAAATGTAATAATTATATATCCTATGTTGGAGGATAAGCCTTGCCCTAATTGTGGATTCGTACCCTAATAAAAAAATATTAATAATGATCTCTCTATTATAATTTCCAATTTTTTTACTCAAATGTAAACCCTGTTAATGAAGAAAAAATTGAATCATATTTGAAGGAGTAGAATTCCAGTCTTAATTAATCTCTCTCTTAGGCCATTATTAAGTTCTTAACCAATTAGAAACTATTTTAGGTTAAATATTGTATACTTTTTAAATTAAATAGTATCCACAACATAACATTAATGTTTAATCACATATATCTAACCAAATATTACTTACAATTACATTTAGTCTCATGAAAAATACATTAAAATTTTAAGAAATCTATTTAAAAATTTCAATGACATCTTTATTAATTCTAAGTATAAAGATTTTAAAAACATAAAATAATAAAGAAAATCCATCCTTGGCATTGCAGGGAAATTATAACAAAAAATTAAGAAAAATAAAATAAATCCTAACCACAATATAAAAGTATAAATCCTAATACCAAACGAATTTAATATTATATTAAAAAAATCAAATTTTCAATAACCCATAAAATAAATCAAATTAAATTCATAATTCAATCTAAAGTTCCCCATTTAATGGTCATCAACATACTTTTGAAATTACCAAAACATATCATATGATAATACTAAATTTATCACCATAATTTCTAACCAATAAAATGTTAATTAAACATTATTTTAAATATAATCGTAATTTAAAAAAAACATAAATAAATTTAAATAAAAATAATTTATCATTAACCTATCGTTACATTACATTTTATTTAAAAATGTAATTATAATGGTGTTTCCTCGTTCAAGTTAAAAAAAAGAAGCACAAGAAAAATTATTATATTTTACATTAAAAGAAAAATATGTAAGCCCTAGTGCATTCTGTCTAGATCATGTTCACATATTTCATTTTTTTAAATTATTACTTTAACATTAAATTATTGTGCATGCACACAAAATACTTGTTAATTGCTCTTCAAATTTTTAAGTACACACGTTTCATTAAATGAAAATTCGACATGATATATGACATTGGTATATTTCGAAAAAAATATCATTGGAAAGCCAACATAATTCTCTACATTTTGTTTTTCAACCGCATGTCAAAATTCATGTGGCAAGTATGAGTTTCGAGGGATTCAATTTAATACATGGGTAAAATTTATGTTTTTCACCGTCATATTTGGACAAAAAGAGTTACCCATCTTCATGGAATCACCCATAGTTGTAGATTAATTAGCTTTTAAGCAATGATAGTATTAAGATCAATGAACTGGAAACCAACTTGGTAGTTGTGAGATTTCAATTATTCAAGTAAAGGCATATGTTTTATGATTGAGCATAATGCATGTGCATCATATTTTTAGCATTAGCTTTGTAGTTGTATATATATAATGCATTAGATTATATTTCATGTAGTTAAGACATGATAACTATGTTTTGACAAAAATTGAAAATTATAACCATATATGTGAGGGTGCAGGGGAATTGTACTATAGGTGTTGGTATTACATCTTATATATTAAAGACATTTTTATTGAGGATTGTTGTAATAAAAAGGGAAAATATTGATGGATGAATGTATATTGATCTTATGGCTATGAGATAAAGAAATTTTTTTTTACCTCTCCCACACCCTAACTAGTATACCAAGGGTATTGAGTATGATTAAAAGTGGTACCTCATGTGGTCCAAAATAACTAGTACAAAATTTGAGATGACCTATTAAAAGGAAATTGTGTCACACTAAATAAATGCAGTTTTGATGCATGTTTATACATTAGCATGGATATCCTAAGACTGACAATTTTCTTGGGAGGTGAAATCGACACTGATAGAATTTTAGAAAATCATGGTTGAGTCAAGACCTTCATATGTGTAGATATAAATGCCAACCTTTCTAGAATTATTGAAGAGTTGAAATATTGAAGACTCTTTCTTGCTAAAACTTCCATTGAGTATCGAAAGATTAAAACAATGACGACTTTTGTAAAATGAAGTATCGAAACGACGAGCTGAACGCAATTATGTTAACCTCATGACATGACGAAACAATATGAAAAGATGACTTGACCTTAAGACAAGACTCGATGAGACTATATAGACACATAAGATGAAACTTGGAAAGCCCACCGAAAACGGCCAAACGAAGACGATTTTAGTAAAACGATTTATGGAGATGATCAACACAATGAACTAAATGTAATGCAGCTAAACCGAGGACATAGTCAACCCTTGATGAAAATACAACTAGCCCGAGATGGAACTCTATGAGGTTGAGAAAACACACATAGTACGACTTGAAGAGTCTATCGAAGTAGTCCTATGACAATAGAAATGATGAAAATAGGTAAGGATGTCACAAGATCATTGACTTGGACATGATGTTACTAATGAAATGACTAAGAGTTAAATTTCAATATGTTCGACTAAGTCACTAAATTTTGACGGCTCAAATCCTATCTTATTGGGAACCAATACTATTTAAAACATTTAGAGGTCTTTGGAAGAAGTCTTATGGGAATTGATTTTGGAATATTTGAGGGTCTCTCTCGATTTGTTAAAACTGAGATTATATCTTACCCATCTATATTTGATTGAATATTTTATGATATTTACATTCTCATCTTGGAGGGAGGATAACCAAATAGATTTGAATCCTTGTTTGGATTTGTTATGTTTTGATAAACTATTGGGTGGCTATTGACGCAATGCAGGTTGCTGAAAATTTGGCATCGTAGACCTTCATGAATGAATAAGAGATATAGGCAATCTAGTTCGACTGACAAGTATTGAATGTATTATCGGATTGATATTATACAAAATTACGATTGAGTTCCTCAGGATGTATTGGAACCATGTTGGATGAAAAATAAAACTAATGACTAGAACCACTAGTGCTTATGGCCATGATTGTTTGAGAAAAATAGAAGAGAATGACAAGGAGATGAGAATAGGAAATTAAAGTAAAGCCTAGCATCGAAAGTATGTGAACAAAAATTAACTTCGGGACAAAGTTGTATGTAAGAGGGGGTGTATGTAATGCCCCTAGAATGACTATGGAATTTAAGGGCACATGTCGAGTGACCCGATTGAACAAAATTTGATAAAGTGGTCTTTTGAGTCTTTATATATGTCTTAACGATTGAGAAGCACTTGAAGATGTGCATGATGACAATTTGATGAATGAAAACAATGGATTAAATGGCAATTCGTGGAATTGGATACTTTAGCTGGAATTGATGAATAAAGGTATGCTTTCTTAATGACTAACTATTTATGAAATGAATTACGATGTTTATGAATATATTAAGATGCTTAATGACTAACGGGTTATGAAACAAATTATGATGAATGAGAACGAAGCTATTAATGAGTGCTTTTCGGCATGTGTGTAACGACAGGTGAAACGGTTCATCGACGGAATCACAAAGGAAACAAAGGGGTCGTAGAGTATGAATAAATCACACACGGAAGAACAGCGATGGTGTTGAATTCCTACGGATATCCACGACCAACTTCAAAAGCCATTAGCCGCTTTACTCGGGGACGCATGAAGTCGTGCGAAGTGGACCATGACATAGTTGGTCACGTACGAGTTGGGGGGCGCGCAGTAAGAACATGCATACTCCTCAGCACCATTAGTCTCCAATAGCATGTAGATGGAGGATTGAAGGTAACAGATCCTAAATCCCTACATGAAATTCTCGCAAATCGGATGCAACGAAGGGATATCGACGAAAGGACCTGACGATGTGGTACCTTGTCGATAAACATAAATGACAGACGAAAGGACCCAACTATGTGGTACCTTGTTGATAAACGGAAATGACGAACTAAAGGACCCGACGATGTGGTACCTTTCCGATGAATGAAAATGACAAATGAATGGACCCAATGGTCTGGTATCATATCGAGAAAAGAGCATAAAGGATGGATGGACCCAACGGTGTGGTACCTAGGTCCTAGAGGGAAAGAATTGATAAACATTATGCATAAAAAAATATAAATTGCATTTAGGCCACTTGCACATGGAATGCCCTTTTGGTAATTAAAATAATAGGAAATATTATTTTAGGAGCAAATGGAATACTAGGCTTTAGCATTTAGTTAACACCACTTGCACCCACAAAAATAGAAATTAGAGTGAACATCTTGGAGACAAACTTGATTAAATTTAGGAAAGTAGGTGCACTCTCTTAGAAACCTGACACATGGATGGGTGAGCTAAAATGCATTTGAATAATTAAAAATTAGGCATTTTTGCATGAAGTGACATGTGTCACAATAAATTTTCCTATTTAAGGAAGGATTGAGGAAAGGGAAAGGGACCCTATGGCTGGATGGTTATCATAATGTGTGTCTAAGTCATTGATTTGTTGCTATTGGATTTTGGAAAGAGATCTTGGTGGGGGAGAATCCCACTTTTGGGTCTCTAGTTTTGGTGTGTGTCAGCTCTACGACCCTGAAGCTTGAGGGTGGCTATGCGATTGAAAGCATAATCCTATGGTTAGGTGGCGAAGGTAACAGTTGCTTTGCCTATGGTTAAACAATCTTTTGTTGGAGGGACAAGATGGGTGAAGCGAAGGACAAGGGACAAGCTGGATCGATGGACAATGACTACTCCTTCAACGGCGGGATCAACCAACAAATGATAGGTTTAAGGTTCTACTTGTACTTGCTAAAGGTAAATTTATTTTTGTGAAATTTATTTTTCTATCATTGATATGTTCAAATTTGTTTTATATTGTGTTGATGTGTTTAAGATTAGATTTAGGGATGACCCCACAAATGGGGGTCAGTACAAAAGGTTTATGTTATAAACTTTTAAATAGGCTTATTCACAAGCAATACAATAGGCCATTACCATGTGCCACTAAATACCATGACCCCAAAACAATGACCAAGTCAAGTTTACCTAACAAAGGGAGACATTGAGAGCATAAAAAAATCAAAATTTATATATTATAAATACAAATATAAAGAGAATATATATATATATATATATATAGAGAGAGAGAGAGAGTAGTATTACTATTACTAATTAGTGATAGTGATACACTAATTAGTAATAGTGATATATATATGCGTGTGTGTGTGTGTGTGTGTGTGGGATATAGATATTAATGAAGTATAAAAATAAAAATGCGCATGTAATCCATAATGTTTTGAAGTGTAAATGTAATGTATATATTAAAATTCCTAAATTTTAATTTAAATGAAATGTTAAGTTGAAAATTTATTAATATGTTACTTTTTGAATCTAAAGTAAAATATTTTAAGACTACAACTTAGACATTTATATTAATGCATTTCCCTCTAAGCAATTGAGAAAGGGATTAATGGAGGATGGAAAGTTTATTTTGGTCTTGAAAATAATTGTAAATCAACCAACGTAATCATTTGGGATAAATAAAAAGTTCCTCTTTGAAACTCTTGTCATCCCTGTTATCTTTTACGGTTGTGAAGTATGGGGGACCAACATTTCTAGAGAATCTTGGATAAATATTGAGCAAATATAGAAGGAGTTTATAACTTATAACCTCAAAATTAAAAGCAATACGCCTTATCCTATTCTCCTCATAGAAGTGGGTCTTTCTCCAACTGAGAGCATGGCTATGACTAGGTACTGGATGTACAAGCACAAGATAAATAACACGGGAAACGAGAGACTTCCTAAAATTGCTTTAAATTCAAGTCAAAAGCAATTACGCTTCAAGTCGAGTTAGTGTAAAGATATGATGGCTTGGTTAGACCATTCGGGCATTGATGAAAATGAAACTTTATAGAATATCGATAATGTCAAAAATATTATTACCTTTAAGTTTAAAGAGAAATTATGGTGCGAGGAAAATTTAGTGGTTAAGAGAAAACTAAGATACTATAAGGATGCCATTATCCCTAATTTGGAAGATTAGAAATATCTATCGATAGTAACTAGTTCAAAGAAGAAAATTAATATAGCCAAGATTAAAACAAACTCCCATGAGCTTCATAGCGAAACAGGGCATTGGACTATTCCCAAAACTCCGTGGGCAGAAAGGGTTTGCTATCTTTGTGAGTCTATGAGAGTTGAGGATGGAAATCAATTTCTCTTAGAGTTTCTTGCTTACACCCACATTAGATATGATTTTCATAGTATTTTCCACAATACAAACCTTTCTAACCTCCTATCTTTCCAAAACTATAGTGAGCTTGGAAAGCTTCTTACCAAGTCCACCATCATTATAATCATCATCAATAATATTTTTAATATCTTTTACACATGAATTATTTTACAGTATAATAATTTTATTACATAATTTTAAAAATAATAAAAATTTAATAATAAAAATTATATGATAAAATTCAAAATTTTCAAATTTGAATATATTAATAAACAAAAAATATTTATAATTTAAAATACAAATATTTACATATATTATATTCCAAAACCTTTAACCTCACAACATAGCATAGTATAAATACATCTTGATCTTCTATGGATTATTTTAGAACCACAACCTATGGATATGGAACTTAATAGTCACAAGAAAAGTAAGTAGACATTATCCCTTGAAAAATCCACTCAAGCAATCAATTTGCTTTTTTCATGGGAATTGTGTTTGTTCCTTATCCTTTTTTGAGCAATTTCATTGTCATCCTATGTGTATGTTGTATTCAATAACATTCATTAAAAATTTTACATTTAAAGTTAAGTGATCTACACTATTTAGTGACAAGATTTTGTTTTCCTACCCTAACATGACTAAGTCATAGATTATTCTACCTTCCACTTTTTTAATCCCTTCATCATAAATATTCGTTCCACATTCTTGATTCAATATCCTTCTCCTCACCCTCTAATATCAATGAAAATGGACCCAAAAAAAATGTGGATAATGATGTAGGCTAGCTAATCTATCCCTACTAATACTTCTATTGAATATGCTCTTGGTTAAAATTAATAAGAAACCTATTCTCAAAATAAGAAATTTATGAAAATAATTAATGAAAATCCCCTTTTATGTGTTGATTGTAATCTTATAACCTCTTAATTTTCTTCATTCCATTAAAATAGTTTAAGATTCCTAATCAATTTTTCCTAACACATAATCCTTTACAACTAATGTGAAACTTAATACATTAAATTCATCTCGAATAAAAATATAATAACTATTTACATAATGATCATATAAACTATATGTATAAATCCTTAATATACATTTTCATGACATCTCTATATAAACATTCTTAGTATACATCTTCTGTTTCCTCGTGTTCTACGTATCCAGCTATAGGATATCCCCTCGTAATGATACATGACCAGCTATAGGATATCCCCTCGTAATGATACATGACCATACATAGAAAGTTTACGCTCTCATCAAATCCAAAACGCTATATTATAGTTGGTGGTTATTGTTTGATTTACAATCATTACATAGAAAGTCGGCTCCTAAGCAGCAAGTGTCACAAAACAAGATTTGAACTCAGGTGGAGAGGATAACAACATTCCTCCCAACCACTCGATCTACACTCAATTGACCGATTTGATGCATGTACTTTAATATAGCATAATGTGCAATTTAAAAACAAAAGAAAAAAAAAGTGTAACCCGGACCACCAAATCCCATCCTCTATATAGAGATTGTCAATTTAGAGATGGTTTTATAATTAAATAGTAACTTTATACTTGAATTGGTAACCAAACAGAACCATCTTTACTCTAATGAATGAAAATGAAAATGAAAATGAAAATCTTATTAAAATCTTATTTATTTTAATTTATTTTCATATGGTAAAGATATTACCACTTACGATATTTATTATTGAGGTGTAACTTTTTCAAAAATCAATTACACACTTAAAAAATATACACGTAAAAAATTATTTCCCTAAAATGATTTATAATACTATTATTAAAATCTAAAATATATTAAAGTATTAATTTATTAATTTATAAAAATAATAGTATTTTAAACAACTATTAATAAGTTAATAAGGATTTTAACTAACTATTAAAACATATGAAAGTAATAATTTTTTTAAAGACGAAAGCGAGAAACAAGCATACATGCAAACTAACGAATCACAATACGAACAGTTATTATTAAGTAATTAACTTCATTGCAAACCCCATAGCCCGAGAAAAATGTTGAAAATGAACCAAGGGGTTGCACGAAGTATTAAAACTTCTTAAAGTATTAATTTATAAAAGTAGTAGGTATTTTAACAAACTAAATTAAGGCGCTGTGACAGCAAATTATCTTTGAAATTCTATTCATGATAATGGATAAAATAACTTTGTATTGGTCGTAAACTCAACAACATTTACGAACTGTGAAGAATAGTCGCGTCTTTTGGTTTCGTGGATTTTGAGTTCAATAAATCTATGGATCATATTGTTGTTGGGCAGATCATATCCACATTGTGCAGTAGATTGCATCTGTAAATATATCTCAACGATTCTGGCGATCTCCTGTGTTTGGTAAAGAGTGAACATGGAGAAGTATGACCTACAAGACAAAATCGGAGAGGGATCATATGGGAAGGTTTTCAAGGGTAGAGTCAGAGCAACAGGTCAGATGGTGGCTCTCAAGAGAACATGTTCCGCGTACAATGGCGAAGGGGTTCCTGCCAGTTCTCTCAGAGAAATCGCAAATCTCAAGCTGCTCTCCCGTGGTGAAAACATTGTCAAGTATGTATGTTTTTATTGTTTTTTCTTCACGTTTTTATTGCATATCAACCAAAATTCGGTGGATTCTGCAGCTAATTGCTTTGCGAATTCGCTTATACTCTGCAGGTTGATGGCTGTGGAGGCCGACGACAGTGAAGGTGGAAATGTGGCGGTATATATGGTGTTTGAATTTATGGACTGTGACCTTGGAGCTTTGTATCAGAGATATTTAACCAACCATGAATCACAGCTACCGCCCATGATCGTCAAGGTCCACTTAATATATATTTTTCAATGCATTGCATTGTACATAGTATAACTCTTTATTGTTTATATTATAATTTTTATTTGTTGTTGAGCATATCGCTGTTTGCGTTGCAGAACATTATGCATCAGCTGCTTAAGGGAGTTGAGTATTGTCACAGGCACGGAGTTATACACAGGTCACTCTTATATTTTCTTCTGTTGTGATCTCATCTCAGCTGATATTTTAAAATATATATTTGCATTAACGTATCGTACGTTTTTGGGATTGCAGAGACTTGAAACCTCCGAATATATTATTGAATTTAGAGGCCGGACTGGTAAAGGTTGCAGATATGGGGCTTGGTAGAGTTCTACATAAGACGTTCGCGTCCTATACCCAAGAGGTAGGTGTTTATTCTTTGCCTGGAAAGACGCGAAACTTGGGATAGTGATTATTCTAATTAAATTAGGGTTTCTAAATTCTAATTGACTATCGAATGCAGGTGGCAACTCTATGGTATAGGCCTCCTGAATTGCTGCTCGGAGAAACAGACTATAATTTTGCAATTGACATTTGGGCTGTTGGGTGCATTTTTGGTACAGTACATTTCATTTCGTATAAAGTTTTTTTGGTTTTTTGGCATTATTCAGTTAAAAAAAACATTAATGGTAATGGTTGTAACTAATTATGCAGCTGAATTGTGTAATATGGAGCCTTTTTTTGTCGGAGATACCGAGACACAATACCATCAAATAATCAAGATATTCCAGTGAGTTTCAGTATTTTTAAGTCCACAAAAGTGTTTACTGTAATTGTATTATCTTTTGGTCGAAAGAGATCAATTACCATAGTTCTGCTTTCGTCTTTCATCTTTCAGGGTAATAGGAACTCCGAATGAAGAATTATGGCCGGGAGTAACTCAGCTTAAGTATTGGAGTTCTGAATTTCCTAAGTTTAGGCCTCGGGAGTTGAGAGATCTCATTCCAAATTTAGATGACTGTGGTTTGGACTTGTTATCAGTAAGATACTCTAGTCCTTTAAGATTCTTGAAAGTATTATTATTTTTACTTATTTAGGGTTAAATAAATATAATTGTCATTTATGTCTTCATTTACGAATGCTTATATAAATTTTAATAAAATTTATTTTATGCAGAAAATGTTTCAACATGAACCTTCGAGAAGAATTTCAGCCAGGAACGCACTATCCCATCCCTACTTTTTTGACGTTGATGTGTGCCTTGACATCTCATTTTCTAATTTATATTAAATCTCTGTCTTACACCTTACACCTGCGTAAGGCACGGTCTATAGTAATCCCTTAGCGGTCAAAGTTCTCCCACTGACTTTCAATTTGTTTTGGTTTTTACAAATATAATTTTATTATAGTTTTTTAATAACTATAAAAAATATTAATATTAAATTAAATATTTGAAAATTTGAAAATACTTTTCATAATTTAAAAATATATTAAAATTTTAATCGAGAAGCTTAGCTCTCCATGCTACCACACCCTTACTTAATTGGAGTCCGTTGGAATCCGTTTCCAACAAGAAACTTCTTTAATCCACAATTCTCCAGATTTTCATTTGAATTTCACAGAAGCGAGGTCCGTGAAGATCGAGGAGTTTACACGGTTTACAAAACTCTTATTAGGGTTTAAATTCCGCGAAGACGGATTTTGCCAATCAACTCTTAAAGAATCAGAATACAGATAAGTTGAGGAAGCTTAATGAATCTGGGAAAGCAAATAAAGATATGGAGCAATTGGAAGATTTTGACCTCATCTACTAAACATTACATGTTAATTTATTGTTGTAAGACCCTCCTTTAATGTTTATTAGATGTAACAATAGTGTTGCTTTGTCATTGCTATGGGTCGTTTTTTTCTTGGTCAGATTTTCCACTTGGTCATGTTATCATATTGAGTCATCAGCTTGGTCTTTATCTTCATTCATCAATCAATCAAGTCCTTAATTTGATCTTTAATCTTCATGGGCTTTCTTCATTATCATTATTTATCCACGAGTTTTCTGCTCATCTTTTTGTACGGGCTTCACTCAAACTTTCTGCTTCATTTTCTTCTTTTGTACGTGCATAAAACATTGTCGATGCCCATATAAAGATAAATCCATCTACCAGAATACATGGGTTGCCAACCACTGTATCCGCGAGTTCTCTAGGAAGCCTTTTCACTTACGTGGTTCATCAACATGCTAAACTCTCTTAAACATAACTTGGACCAAACATCTGAACACTCTGAGATTAACTCACACTTCCCCCTTCAATCAAAGATTCATCTTCTTCAATCTATCATCAAGCTAGCATAGGGGTACCCCTGTCACCCCCGTACCTCTCACAGTGGTTAATTCCACAACTTGATGGCACATCCTCTATCTGCAGAAGAGGATAACTTTGTGCATTCTACACAACAACACGTATGCCTGAACAACATGGACAGGTCTTACAACAACCTAGGGAATTCAGCTTGCCTATGGCTAAGCTTTACAACATGGACCAAAAAACTCTGGGGTGTCGGGTACAACCGATCATGCACCCCTTGCATCATTACAACACTTCATTTCAGGTACAATAAGCATGCTTTACAACAATATCAAAGTTACCATCACTTTATGTTACCAATCATAAGCCCAAAATATTACAAGCCCATTACATATGCCCATTTTACATATCAGCACTATGCATACATTTTGCTTTGCAACTGGAGTCTTCTTTTTCTTCTACCAGCCTTTGTCTTCTGGCTTCTTTGCTTTCTGTATCTTTCATGTAACTATCCAATTGTTGCATAGCATATGTTTTCTTGTTAGATTGGGCAATGTCCAACAAGGAAACCTATAGCAATGGATTGGCAAACTTAATTGACGCACCACTTGCCATGATTTTACATCACATAACTTTTGACTTTGACTTATTAAACTTGTCACTAATTTCCCTTTTGCTAGACATTAATTTGGCTCAAACTTGAGTTTGGCTTAATCATCAATTTTCACTTTGACTCTGCTACTTTCACTATGACTTTACAAAGACTTCATGAACATTATTGACCAGACTTTCACTAACTTTGACTTTGACTTTATCCCTTTTATCACATACCTTTCCATGACTCTCACCTTTAAAATGTGAATGACCTTTCGGTTGCCAATCGCAGCTCCTCCAACACAAACAACAACCATGCACAAGGGCTGCTCCTCTGTCATACGACCTTTCGGTTGCCAATCACAGCTCCTCCAACAGAAACAGAGTGCACACTGCCACTATGCCTCCTTCAATCTTTAATGGTGGCAAGCTGGCAGCGATCAGAACTTTTCAAATAGAACGGCGCCTCTCTAACACTCCGATCGTCTCGATCTGGCAGCTTTCTTCAACACGACAATCGGAACAACGATTTTCACGCAGGTATTTTCCTCTACAAACTGAAATTTCTCAATCATGTACAGCTGAAGACAATCAGAACAACAAACAGTGAGCAACCACTTTTCACGTCTTCCTCCTTCAGCTATGGATCGTCCACAGACAATAGACAGCTCCTTCACTAGCAGCTGCAATTAGGTCTGGCTTCTTCACGTCCACAGACAATAGATAGCTCCTTCACTAGCAGCTGCAATCACAGAAACTGCGTGTGGATTACTTTCCCCGCATGAACACGTCACAGGCATAAGTGTTCTTACATCCACGGTTCGAACTCTGTGGCCTCCTCGGTCTACGACTTCTCTTGGTAGATGAATGTCCACCACCAGAAAATATGGTTTCAAATTGATCACTGACTTCAATATTCTCTGGATAGTCTTTTTGTTTGCGGCAAGAGACAACATTACTCATTTCTCGAACAACAGCTTACAATCCCACAGACATCAATCTCCTCACGCGGATCTACATCTGCGTTGTTTTAATTCTTGGAGCAGTGATTTCCCTTAACACAACATGGCTAGGGTTTTGGGATGCAACAATAAACCCCTCAAAGAGAATAACCAGCCTTTAGTGAGATCTCTCCTTCTTCACGGGCACCTTGATGAAACTCCTCTCACACGTTTTCACGGCATCAAGTCTCCAACGATGGCTGCCATAATTCCCATATGGAAGATTTGCTACAACAACAACTGTGATTCTTGGGCATTCTCCTCAGGCCCACACGATTCTTCAACAATGGAAGCTCTCTTACTCTGCAGTGCTATCCTTTCAACCCACCGTCTCCTTTCAACTGCAGCAATATTCCACAACTGGCGGTCTCCTCCATCATGGCAGCGGTTGTTCTTCTTCTCAACGAATGGCTCTCTGCTCTTCAGGATGACTAGGCAGATGCACAAGACCAGTCACAAGACCTCTGCGAAAAACACACTAGAACACGGTGACACCTATCTTGAAATGGCTGGCGATAATACCGTCACGACAAGAAAATAGACATTGATAACTCGGAACAATACGATACAACATTCTATAACAGATCTAGGAACTAGTACATTTCAACAAACACTAGTAACACAACAGAGTAACTCTATCCTATATGACACACAGAACTTTTAAACAGAACCTTCATTATCCTGGGCCTCCCGCAAGGGAGTTATGCCCAGCCCTGGACCTCTGATACTATATTGAGAAATACACACTACATAAAATAAACAGACAGAGAAATAACACAAACTGAAGGCCTTGCTACATTACTCTGCAATCAACTCAATTTATAGAATTACATTTCATATCTAGAAGGATCTCTCAAGACTCTTCTACACCGACCTTGTAGTCTGCACTATTTCAGCCGTCTCAATTAATGCTCATTCTCGAGATTTCTATGTAAACGTCATCTACTAAACATTACATATTAATTTATTGTCTTAACATCTACCCACAGCATATGTCATACATGCATATAGTATATCTTTAATTTATAAAGAAAATTAACATTAAATATTAACGTTGAATGTGTGAGGTTTAAGAAGACAAGGAAAGAAAAGTTCCCCGAGCGTTGTCAGTTTACACTCCTTCGAGGAAAATGCATTTGTGAGCTTGTTTATGGTTCTACTTGTGTAAAATGCCCATAGCTCAAGTTAAAACTCTTTAATTACCTAGGTTTTTCTTTTGTTATGAGACTTCGATCGGTTTAAGATAAGAGTTTGCTTTGCTTGGACATAAAGGTCGTTGTTGTTGTGATGACTTTTGGATTATAAATTTTTGAGGGTTTTAGTTCTTTGTTTTAAAATTTCTTCTGAATATGTTTTGGACGTGCTCTATATGAAGTCTCTTCTCTCTAGCGAAGATTATTATCTGCAATCCAACTTGTAACTATTTCATTTTCAGTTTGTGAATGTATATCGGTAATACTTTGAAATATTCTACTAATCTATTCACATTCTTTCGGTTAATATCTTTTATTAAAATACCATTTCTTTTATATAGAATAATATCTACCGATTGATTTGAAATATTGAACAATGGAATTTAGAGTGGTTATGTTGCTTACTTAGAACTTTTGTTTTTGTTTGTGCATGAAAATGTTTGCACACTCAATTTAATCCTTATGAGATAGATAAAAATAAATCACTATATATATTATCTATTTTTTCACTGTAAATAATTTAACTCACGTGGACAAATTCCATAGACTTAATTATTTAATATCTACAATTTGAAACCCTAGTAGGTTCACTATTAGGTTTGAACCTAATCCTTATGAGATAGATAAAAATAAATCACTATATATATTATCTAGTTTTTCACTGTAAATAATTTAATTCACGTGGACAAATTCCATAGACTTAATTATTTAATATCTACAATTTGAAACCCTAGTAGGTTCACTATTAGGTTTGAACCTAATATACAGATTTTCCTTTCCTAAACTTTCTTTCTAGAGTGGCATTAAAATCTCATACTTGGATGTGGTTAATTTCTCACAATTTTTTTTTAGTAATTTGATCTATTTTAAATCATGTCCAATACTTTATTTTTCTAGTTGTTCATAGAGGTTAGCATATAAATATAGCTCTATTTTTCAAAAACGTAATAATTATTAGGAGTAATACCTACTACCTACTTAGAGATTAATTTGATTAACATGAAATAGATAAATATTCATATTTATTCACTACAACAAAGAGGGTGAATTTATATATTTTCTTGTATATATAACCAATAATTATTCTTGATGTTAAAATGACATATTTATGTAAAAAGAGTTTAGCTTTGGCATTTCCATTTATGAATATTATAATCAAGATCTTTCTAAGCACTCTCATTCATATATATATATATATATATATATATCAATTTGATTTGATATTACATCATGATAGATTTAAAAAGTTGTGAAAAGAGCGAATTAAATTTGATCATGGGTGGTTCCTCTTATTTGGGTGCATTTTTTATAGAACCTGACACCCTTCATTTATTGAGCTTGTTGTTAAAGGCCAGAGTTGCAAGAATCCCTCTCAGCTCTATGTCATTTAGTCTCAAGTAATACATTTTCTTACAGTTTAAATATTTCCTCGTTCTCATATTGTACCTGATAAGGGGAAACATCATGAATTGACAATCAAGCTTCAAGTTTCAAAGCCTTATCATTTACCAGAATAAACGGGCTAAATCCAAAGCTAGTAGCTAGAGCGAAGGTCAAATTTGTATCCAGAAGATAGATTTAGAGCCATGTTCCAGGTGCCTTGGGCGAGGTAGCAAGGTGCCTTGTCATCGATACATTGCCTTACACTCCGGTTCTCCCATTTGATCGAATAGCACATATGTGTTGAATGTGAGAGGTAGCAAGGTGCCTTGTCATCGAGACATTTCCCAGCCCTCCGGTTCTCCCATTCAATCGTGTAGTTATATTTAATTCTTGAATACTATATATCAAGGAATCAATACTGTATAATAAACCCAACTCATCAAATTACAACCATATATTTAATTCTCGAATATACTATATGTCAAGCAATCAGTACTGTATAATAAAGCCAACTTATCAAATGGCGTTCATATAAAGAAAGCATCATATAGAGCTTAGCACAATAGTTTGGCCAAAAATAGTCCTTTAAGGTATTGTGTCTCGGTTTATCCCCAATCACACAAGTATGGTGTATTTGAGCTTTCTGTAGAGTCTAGCCATCTTCACATACTGCCATTTCTTTTCAATTTTTTCTTTTGGTGTGTTCGATTACATTCACGCATTGCCATGTCTTAACTATGCCTTTCTTTTTTTGTGTGTGGTGACTTTTGTTCGATTTATGCAGTCAAATCCAAATCACATGACGCGAAGAGCGAAGGTTGGGCTCAAACTCGCTAGCTAAGGTGCAGTCCAAGCTTGTGTAGACACTTGAGGACAATGGCATAACTATGATAAAATGCAAGGAAATGGAAGTTGTTGGATTGACTACTCGTTTCATTATGAAAGCTGCACCATACGATACAAAGTGGAAAACGAAAGAAAGCTACACCATATGATACCAGGTGGAAAACGAAAGCTGCACCTATGATACTGGGTTATGTTGACTATTACTAATTATGCATAAAATTACCATTTTCAATCCATGTACCAAATATGTGTGTGATAAGAAAAGCAGACAGGCTCCCACTTAAGGCAGGGACTTGAAACTTTTTTTCTATATACCTTGTTATTTATCCTTTCCCTTTATTATCTTCAAGTACTTATACTATAATTAGTGCTCATGTATTATATGCTTGTGGTTTCAAACATGATTAAACCACCGAAGAACTATTAGAAAGTGCCCCGAGGTATGATAACTAGTATAGCTAAATTGACTAATATAATCATTGTTTTTTAAAATTATGTATTATAGTTAAATATTTTTAATAATATTTAGGTCCCAAACATGATGAAATCAAGAAACTGTCCCAAGTATGATAAGTATGATAACTAGTATAGCTAATTGCTTAATATAAACATTGCCTTTTAATATTATGTGCACTTAAATATTTTTAATAATATTTGTTTTTGTTAAAAGATGGTCTTTAATTGCCACAAGTTATTTTACTAGACACATATAGGATTAATCCTATTATATGTTGCACACAAATGTGTTAGAGAAAATTAACAAAACCAACATGGAGGACATGAGGAAATGGAGAGACAAGTGTGTTTTTGAACTTTGCAGAGATGTGTGTTTTTCAGCTTTTTTGTATCTATTCATCTGGGTAATAGGGTGGGGATTAGGACATTACTTCAGTTATTCCTTTGTCTTGATGGTGATGATAAGAGTGATATGCTCTTGATTAGTGTGCTTATGTATTGTTTATAGTCCAAAGCAATGCAAGATCCAGCTATCGAGCATATCCTTTCAGATCCTGTCATGTGAAACTTTTTTAATTGACATTGAGAAAATTGTTTTGTGTAACAACGATCATGTCCAATTGCTATAAATTGTTGTATTTCAAAATATCATGAGATGATTTCTGGTTGAATTGTTCATTAAGTGCCCATGTTATGATTGATTGTCTAGAAATGAATGATTCTAAACCCTCCTTGAAAAGGGATTATGTCCTAAAGATCAAAGAAGGGCCAATTAGATAATCAAGTGGTAAAATAAAATCTGCAAGATAATGGGAACTAGGGTTGATTTTTCATGCTTAGAATAGGATAGATTTTTAATGCTAAGATTGAAGGGTTCATTTTAAGGGTTTGTATTGGAAGGATTATGGTATGGGTTTTAAATAATTTTCTCTGGAACTATTCTTCTTGACATGTTTTCTCAAATTCTCATTAGTGATCCTTTCAATTATCAAGAAAGATATAATGATTCAAATGGGCACTATTTACCTGTTGATAAACCTCCATTCCTAGAAAATATTGCATGAGGCTTAAATATTTCATATCAAACTCACTCATCACAGAAAATTTGAATTCATCCTTCATCTTAGAACTGCTACCCATATACAACAAATCATCAACATATAAACTGACAGTAAGAATATCATTACCTTCTTGTTTGTAGTAAGGGATATGTTCACTCTTACTTCTACTTATGTTGAAGCCATTCTCATGAAAATATCCATCAATCCGAACATACCAAGCTCTTGGTGCTTGCTTTAGGTCATACAACACCTTCTTCAACTTGTAGACTTGATGTTATTTTCTTTGTACTTCAAAACACCATGGCTATTCTAACCACATGACATGAAATTACAATGTATTCTCTACAGTGGATGAAGGTTTCATCGGTTAAATCAAACTTGGTGACGAACAATGTTTATAGGTATCTGTAAAAGGAGATATGGAAGTCCATATTAAAGAAGGTATGAACAATTTTAAAGATGTTTATTACACTCCAAATAAGTCTTGGATAGTTGTGAGAAAAGAATTATAAAGTAGTGTTTGGGAATACACAATGCACAATTTATGATCAGAGTCAAGGAAATAGGGTGGTTACAGTTGTGCCTTTGTCAAATAATCGTATGTTCCCATTGAATACTGGACAACATAGCATCAATATTTCTATTATGTCATATGACAACAGAAGTTGGTTGTGGCATCTAAGATTTGGGAATTTGAATTTTCATAATTTGAAGCTTCTATCGTTAAAAAAAATTGTTTATGGTTTTCCTAAGGTTGAAGAGCACAAGGAGGCTTGTGAAGGATGTGCTAAAGGAAAACATGCAAAATTGTTTATGGTTTTCCTTTATTCCAGTGCTCATGGCACACTCCTATGGTGGAGATTTTGGTTGATCAGTGAAGTTGTAAACACATGTCTACCAATCAGCTTCTTACACAAAGTTGGGAGCTTTGCGAGAAGGTCTTAAGGATGCGAATAAGCATATTGAGCTGGATCCATCATTTACAAAAGGCTATCCAGTAAAGGTTGTTGTTCATATATGACAAAGCCTTGGAAACTTAACATGTAAGCTATATTTCTATGGTATGGTATTCTAACTGTAATTTGTTTTGGGTAGTTTAAGAGTCTGTAGCTTATTATTTATCCTTTCCATTTATTATCTTCAAGTACTTATACTATAATCAGTGCTCATGTATTATCTGCTTTTGGTTTCAAACATGATTAAACCACCCAAGAACTATTAAAAAGTGGCCTGAGGTATGATAACTATTATAGCTAAATTGCCTAATATAATCATTGATTTTTAAAATAATGTATTGTAGTTAAATATTTTTAATAATATTTAGGTCCCAAACATGATGAAATCAACCTAGAATTATTAGAAATTGTCCCAGTATGATAACTAGTATAGCTAATTGCCTAATACAAATATTGTGTTTTTAAAATTATGTGCACTTAAATAATTTTAATAATATTTGTTTTTGTTAAAATATGGTCTTTAATTGGAACAAGTTATTTTACTAGACACATATAGGCTTAATCCTATTATATGTTGCACACAAATTTGTTGGAGAAAATTAAAAAAAGGAACTTGGAGGACATGAGGAAATGGAGAGACAAGTGTGTTTTTGAACTTTGGAGAGACAGGTGTGTTTTTCAACTATTTTGTATGTATTTATCTGGTTAATAGGGTCGGGATTAGGACATTACGTCAGTTATTCCTTTGTCTTGATGGTGAAGAGAAGATTTATATCCTATTGATTTGTGTGCATATCTATTGTTTGTAGTCCAAAGCGATGCAAATATCCAACTATGGAGCATATCCTTTTAGATCTTGTCATGAGACATGTAATGTGAAATTTTTTTTAATTGACATTGAGAAAACTGCTTCGTGTAACAACGATCATGTCCAATTGCTATATTGTTGTATTTCAAAATATCATGAGATGATTTCTAGTTGAATTGGTCATTAAGTGCCCATGTTATGATTGATTGTCTACAAGTGAATGATTCTAAACCCTCTATGAAAAGGGATTATGTCCTAAAGGTAAAAGAAGGGCCAATTAGATAATCAAGTGGTAAAATCAAATCTGCAAGATAATGGGGACTAGGGTTGATTTTTTATGCTTAGAATATGATAGATTTTTAATGCTAAGATTGAATGATTCCTTGTAAGGTTTTCTATTGTAAGGAATATGGTATGGGTTTTGAATAATTTTCTTTGAAACTCTTTTTCTTGACATGTTTTTTTCAAATTCTCATTGGTGATCCTTTCAATTATCAAGAAAGATATATTGATTCAAATGGAAATTATTTACTTGTTGATAAACCTCCATTCCTAGAAAATATTGCATGAGGCTTAATTATTTCATATCAAACTCACTCATCATAAAAAATTTGAAGTCATCCTTCATATTAGAACTCCTACCCATATACAACAAATCATCAACATATAAACTGACAGTAAGAATATCATTACCTTCTTGTTTGTAGTAAAGGATAGGTTCAATCTTACTTCTACTTATGTTGAATCCATTCTCATGAAAATATCCATCAATCCAAACATACCAAGCTCTTGGTGCTTTCTTTAGGAAATACAATGCCTTCTTCAACTTGCAGATGAAGGTTTCAAAGGTTAAATCAAACTTGGTGACGAAAAATATTTGTAGGTCTCTGTAAAAAGAGATATGGAAGTCCAGATTAAAGAAGGTATGAAAAATGTTAGAGATGTTTATTACACTCCAAATAAGTCTTTGATAGCTATGAGAAAAGAATTATAAAGTAGTGTTTGGCAATACACAATGCACAATTTATGATAAGAGACAAGGAAATAGGGTGGTTACAGTTGTGCCTATGTCAAATAATTGGATGTTCCCATTGAATTTTAGACAACATAGCATCAATATTTCTGTTATGGCATATGGAAACAGAAGTTTGTTGTGGCATCTAAGATATGGGCATTTGAATTTACATAGTTTGAAGCTTCTATCGTTAAAAAAAATTGTTTATGAATTTCCTAAGGTTGAAGAGCACAAGGAGGCTTGTGAAGGATGTGCTAAAGGAAAACATGCAAGACATAAATTTTCAAAAGGCAAGGAATGGAGGGCCCATTATCCACTTCAACTAGTTCATTGTGATATTTGTCTATGCAGACAAAGAGTTTGGGTAAGTCATCATATTTCATTACTTTTATTGATTGATGATTACTCCTGAATGTGGAGATCTGACGCTGTCACCATCATCATTGGAGGATCAAGTACATTTATTTCATCTCGGGAATGATAGATGGATCACACGCCGGGGATAAAATTAAAAATATGGCTTATCCCTCGTTGTTTCTTCATTATGAATTGAGCTATTGTAGTAGAGTGAAGAAACTAGAGTCGAGTTGGCTGTGTTTTGTGATTGAGAGTTTGTAATAAATCAAATTGCAAGTTGATTTGTTAGCTGGTAGTGTGGCTTAAGGTTTTTTTTTAAGAGGTCCCAATACCCAGCTATGTCTCTGCAAGTCTGGAGCTTCCTGGACTCATTTCCTCACAAATTCCTATTAACGTCCCTAGAAAGACACAGAACATGAATAGGCCAAACCCGGAGCCAAGGAAAAAGGAACACCATGATGGTGGTGCATCTGCATCAGAATTTTCAACCTTCTTCCCAGAGTATGTACCACCACAAAATTTGCATGCCAAGACAGTAAAATTGTCAAAGAATGTGAGGTAGCAGTTGGAAACGATGTTGGTGCTGAAGGGGGTCATGGTACAAAGAGATATTTTGAAGCACATCACGAAGTTATCATATGTGTACCATGACGTGGGAAACTTCATCAAGTTCAATTACACCCATTACATGTACCCTATTGTCTCAACTGAAGGCCATCCAGTCGAATTGGAACCACAATAGTGGGCTCTTGGCATGACCATAGCTGGTCTTTTTGCATTAGTGCGCCTTCCACAATTTGGTCTCATTGCGAAGGAAAATGCATGTGTTAAACATCTTCTCTTATTCTTGCACGACGATTATTGTGAAATAAGGGTTCAAAGTGGGGAATGTGCAAAATTGGAGGAAGTTCTTGAAGACAAGGGCGAGGATGTGTTTAAGATGATTATGACTAGAAACACAGTTAATGAGATTAAAAATAGGTTGGGCGATTTGCGAAAGAAGGGTATAGATGTACATAACATTCATAAGTTTCATTTTATTCACTTTTGTCCATAACAAACCCTAGGTTTCCCGAACTTTGTTTCTTGGTGTGCCCAAAATTATTCCCAAGCTGAAAGAGTCATCATGGATTCAAAAAGACTGAAAATCCTGTGTCCTATCAATTCCTTAGTTATTTAGAAATCCATATGTTTATATTGAAATGGTACCACTTTAGATGGTGCAAAAGTCATTATATTTACCATTTTTTTAGGAATTACCATCTATAATTCTGACACAACACACTATTTCTATCAAAATCTAGATTTGGCGGCAGATTTGTATCAACCCGTGATAAACATCTTAAACCTAACTTCTGAAACATATCAACCACTCCACTCTGTCTCTTAATTTATGGAAGCTTTTCTTTGAGGCATTGTATGCTTGAGTAGTTTTACAAAATATGCTTCAAAAATAGAGTCAACACGGTCCGTATCCCTAATAGATATGTGTGACACTCATGTTGTTTTCCTCCGTTTGTGGGCTAAATTTTGAAATGCGGGGTTTCTTTTTGTTGAAATATTGTAACTTCAAAGAATATTATATTTGTACTTTATTATTCCAGAGATGTTTCATTCCTCCGTGGAGACCGTATTGTATATCCAGAGATGTTTTATTCCTCCGTGGAGAATGCGGTAACTTGGGTTATTAGACTTCCCTAGTGGGGTAGGCCCTGTATAAGTCATGTGGGTTAAAGGGTTATCAGACCACCCTAGTGGGGTCGGCCTAGTCATCATTATTTTAAGTGGTTAAGTTGGGACCGACCTAGTTAGTGTAAAAGTCAAGTCGGAGTTGTGTTCCTCATTTAACACACATTCACTCACTTGTGATTGGCGCATAGGAGAGAGAGAGAGATTTGCTATGGAGGAGAAGGAGCTCATCTTTGGGGATTACATCTTTGTATTTTTTGGTCATCTTATTGAGGAAGCGTTATTGGGTTTTCTACCCGATGAGGGTTTCCTAGGATAAATTGTGTCTCTTGTGTTTATGATGTGCTTGTTCTTCTTTCAGTGATCCTGTATATGCTATTGTTGTGAAATGGAATGTAAATTTGATGTTATCTCTCTTAGCATATTGAATCTTAACATGGTATTAGAGCTAGCATGAAGGAAGGAAATGTATGCACTAGTAAAAAATGAGAGATAAGTGACCAAAAAAATAACCAAAATCCGCATATAAATGACCACTTTTGAACTGGTGACCACTGGTAGCAAATTAGCGGTCATATATCACATGACCAGAAATGTGGTCATATTTAGCTTGGTCATTTATAGATTATCTTGTGGTCATATATTTGGTCATTAATTTGGTAATATATTTGGTCATTAATTGTCACAAATCAAATTTATGACCACATTTTTTGTCACATGATAAATGATCCCTAATTTGCTACCAGCAATCGTCAACTCAAAAGTGGTAATTTATATGCATATTTTGGTCACTTATCTCTCATGTTGTACTGGTGGTCGTTTATATGCAAATTTTGGTCATTTTTTTGGTCATTTATCTCTTTTTAGTGGTTTCAAAATATAAGTAGGGCACGGTGGAATCGAACCACCAACCTCCTGCCTATAAGGCAGGTGCTCTACCATTGAGCTAGCACCCTTAAATAGAATTCCTTATGGATTGATATGAGAATAAAATTTCCAACAGTTAACACCATCTTGCCAAAGGTCAGAATACTATAAACAAAAATTGATGAAAGGGAGGCATGACATTAAGAACATATTCTCCTTGAAAATAGCTTTTCCTAAGTTCTACAGGCACCTGAACAACAACAAATTATTTTTTTGCCTTGAATCATGATGTGTATATCCATGTACTCTTATAATAACTATATGCTTGAGTTTCAATTCACAAAAATACCATCTAAAATATAAGAAAATAACAGAAGAGGAAAGCTTCTAGTTAAAATAGCCCTAATCTGATATGATCACCTGCTTTTACTGGTTCCTAATATCATAAATAGGTGGGCACAGTACCTACTGGCTACTGCTCCAAAAGCTAAGTACCTAAAGGGTTCTCTTTTTTTGCAATGTAAGTTATCTCCATATGTTGATAAAGAAGTCATTGTTAGCATTGGTTGTTGTATCGTTGGCTATTGTATCATTGCCAATGAGAAATAGCATTGGTTGTTATATCATTGTTAGTGAAAAGAATCAGGTCCAATGCAAAACTTAACTTCAATCTCTAGTTATACAACATGTGAGCTAAACTGGTTAGAAAGAGTCAAAGCAAGGGAAGACAGACTTCCCAACGCAGGAAGGTCATCGCAGAATCAAACCCTTCAAAACAGCTAGAAACTCAATTTGCAGCATAAGAAATTGGTCAATGGGTCTCGAAGCAGGATACTCCTATTTTCTTTTTTGATGGTGCAACAAAAGGAAACCCACTGTATATCCAACGAACATATCATTATCCAACAGATAGATATTAATGGGTTATTTAAAAAATTACACTCCTTTTAAAATATTTACATCTACTCTTCATTTCTTAGTTGGAAAGGTAAAATTAAGATTTCAAATTTTTTTTGGGCAATTTTTACTTAACACTTTTGGGACGGGTCAAAACCATTTGAAAGGAAGGGACTGGTTCAAATTCGCTACTGAAACCCAAGTCCATCAGGAGCTAGAGGAATTCTCTTTACTTTGGGTAGAATTCAATTCCTCCATTTAACGTGAAAGCTGGAGACAACAACCAATAATGTAACGGAGTTGTTAGCAGTCAAAGATGGAAACAACAACCAATATTGTAACAGAGCTGTTGGCAGTCTACCAAAAGACAAAAGACAAAACATCAAAAACACTGATCCAACTACCTTTAAATCTCTAGATTTTTCTAGCTTAGATTGGTAAACATGAAAAGTACTACACAAATATGAATCCCAAACCAAAAATATAAAACATAAAAAATCCCAAAATTCAGAAAGGAATCAAGAAAATTGAAGAGCCCATTCTATCAACTTTTTATGCATGTTGAATACAATTAACTCTTATTTGAAATGTTGCTTTCCCCATATCAATGGTATCTTGAAACTGAGGCCTAAACATACTCAAGGAACGTTTTTTTGTCTGCAGATATAGCTTTTATAGTTTATGTTTGCACTTATGTGCCTCCTCCCAAACCCCACCCCAACTGTTGTGATTCCTTTTTCCTTTGAAGAATTTGTTTTTGTCAGTATTGGTTACTGGACACTTTTAGGAAGGCTTCACCTTGAGCTGCTAAGGCATTGGATTTTCATTAATTTAATCAGAGGTTGGCTGAAAAGATCGAAATAAAATTATCATTATAGCTTTCTTGTGTCATTCTTAGGTCTAAAAGAGTTGATGCCAACTTTACCTTTGAAAGTCATGCATAGAAGCTACATAATTTTTGTCTTTCTAAGATTAGTCTATTTGGTCATGTTTCTCCTCAACATGTTATTTACACTATTTTGCTGCTATTTCTATACTTTGCCGGTTTGTACTTTGTGAGTCCTATCGACCTACTCTTATGGTCATTCATGGACATTAAAAAATAAACTCATCTTATATTTATCTTATCTATACTCCATTGTGAAATGGTTATTCATAGTTATCTTTTAGTGGATGGCTAATTCTCCTATTGAAGTTAAATGCACACTTCAGACTATTCATAGCTATCTTTTAGTGGATGGTTACTTCTGGTGTTGAAGTTAAATGCACACATCATCTCTTTTGTATTTAATCCTTCGATATGCATATGTTGAAATATTCATTTATTCAAGTGAACAATGTCCAATATCAAAAGAGACTTTTTTTGTTTGAAAATGTTTTATATTAACAAGTAGATATTTACAGAGCTCTAAAAGAAAGAAAATTAAAATAATCTGGAGGATTATGTAATCTTAGGGTACTACAAAGAGTCTGAAATGAGAGATCAATTTTGCACTGGTTATGAAAAGAGATTGAAATCTAAGGATGTTTATTGGACTCCTGACCATTTTCTTGATTTATTTCCATGTAAATCCATTACGAGGGCAATAATTTGTTAACTAGTGTTAGCTTGGCACATCTTTTGACTATTGAAAATTTGCATTTGTCTTTCTGAATGCTTACACATTTTCTTGTCCTTTTCTATGATGTTGAATTTGATGCATGCCTTTATGCTTTTGTATGGAAGGTAAAATTAGAATCTTTTGTAAACAAGGTTCTTTTTGTTGCTATATGTTGGGAAATTAGCATATTAGTATACTCCTTTGGTTCCTACAGGTGGCGAGAAGGACATCAACTACAGAGATGGCTGATGTTTCTAAACAGACAGAAGATTACATCTTGTCTTCAATCAAAGTTACATTTGAAGGAGTCAGTATTTGAATTTCCATCTTTCCATATTAATTTAATATACTGATTTATGCTATGTTTTACACCTGTTTACATCATATGGCTTTAAGATTCATGTCATTATTGTAATATTATGTTCTTGCATTATAGGATCACTATAAAGATTGAAATAACACCGTGCACCTTAGATTCATTGAGAGATAGCTTACTATTGGGGAAACAAAAGTAACGTTTATAAGAGAGGAATAGGTTTAGGGGCTAAGTATGGAGGTGGGTGTAGCTTCAAGTGGGCCCACCTGATGGAAGCCACCTTATATCTTAATTTAGTTGCACTACAATAGATTGGTGGTACACCTAGACAAGTATAGATGGAATGGTGTATATAGGCAGTGTTAAGGACTGTTTTTCACTATCATTTACACCTCTTTATTTAAAATTGATGTATCAATCTAGTTCATAATTGCAAGGACTTCATCCATGATCATAATAGACAAGTTTCTTCAAGTTATTTATCACATCTCTATACTAAATTCCTACTACATATCTTCCTAGTACAATGATCTACTTTCAGAGGCTTAGTTTTAATTTTCAAGTTTTGACTCCTAGTTTCCAACAAGCCACTTAGCCTATGTGTAGGCATGAACCAACCATGAGCAGGGGCGACCCAGCCATAGAAAATACCCTAGATGCAGAACTAAAATTTTAGAGCGAATAATTTTTTGTAGTATTAATATTAGTTTGAAAGGCTTTAAATCTTTTCAAAGATGACGTGTTCTCACTAAATAAATGTGCAGCATTAAAATCATGCTTACCAGCACTCTCAGAAAAAGGTCAAACTGCCTGGTAACAAAAGACCCAATGAAATTGACAACTTTATAAAAAGGGATCAAGAATGGATTATTGGACCTTGAGTATGATTCACTAGAGAAAAATAATGGATACACGAGTCCAAATGAAGATGTCAACCTCAAGCGCAGGAAGTCCTAGGTCTCATGTTTCAGATAGAAAATCAAGATTGTTGGTAGGATTTGCTAATAAAATTAAAATTGAATTTTCAAAATTCAGCATTCTTGATAACAAAAGGGTACAAATTTGATAAATAAAGTTGAGCAATACTTAAAAAAGATGTACCAAATACAGAGTGACAATGATAAAATCAAGGTAACATTGATGTTTATAGGTGGAGCCTTTTTACCATTGGCTCCTGTGGTGGACCAGTAAAACAAAATCGGGCTGTTAACTGGGAAATGTTAAAAGAGATTCCAAGACATGGCAGAAAAACGGGATATATACAAAGCAAACTTGTTTACTTCAAATTGGGACAATGGATGAATATATCCATGAGTGAGAGGTTCTTGCAACTCATGCACCAGATACATCAGAAGACCAGTTGGTGCAAATCTATACATCATGTCTAAGACAAAATATAAGAAACACAATCAAGCTACTGGACATAAGATACATTGAAAAGGCAAGAGCCAAGGCCAAACTCACAGAAAAGAAACTCATGGGACAACAGCAACCTTCCATTACCGAGAACAGCAACCTTCCATTACCGAGAATGAAAGTATTGTATTCTTTCCTCCAAGAGAGAAAACAACTAAGTATGTTCCCCCACACCAATGCAATGATAATTAAATCTGTAAATCAGAGAATGGAAAGAAGCAAAACAAAAAAATTTCCAATCATGATGAAAAGTGGACAGTTGGTCACAAATATAATACAAAAAAATTAAATCACTATAGGATCGAGAATGGTGAAGAAGTAGATGCTTCCACCCTTGACTCAAGTGAAGAAGGCAAAGGACTAGTCGCTTATGATACCAAATCAGATCTCAAGAAGAAGAAGAAGTTGTTCCTAGAATATATTTAAAAGCCACGACAGGGATTACACAACCTCGGACCTTAAAACTGAAAGGACACGTGAAAAAAAGTAGCGTCATAGTACTCATAGATTCTGGTAGCAGCCATAACTTTATTGATGTTAATGTCTCTGAAATGAACAAGGTTCATTTTCTGTTCATTTTCTGAATACGAGATAACAACTTGGTTCCTAAAATAAATATCCAAAATAAACGGGTTAACATAAAAGAATCCATACAGATTAAAAAAATGTATTGAATATGTAGGCTGCAGGTATTTAGAGTCTGGTGATATAGGAACTGGTTCGAGATTTATGCAATAACCAAGGATCACCGAGAGCATACATAGACTGCATAGGCAGAAACTTCAAAGGTGTCTCAACTAGAATTCAGAGGCAATCAAAAAGTAACATACTCAGGTAAGTGCACCAAATCTCAAGACTTGGTGCGGTATCAGCAGGGAAGGCGCTAGACAATAATGGCTCCTACAAAATGGAATCAGAAATAGACAGCGTGAAGGCACAGGTAGAGAGATTTGGGCAACTAGTCTATTCAGTATCAGATTGCTTGTCAACCCTAACTATAGTCATCAGTAATCTGGAGTCATCCAGAAAACGATTTCTGATTCAAAGATTTTTGTTATATTTTATAAGCATGCGTCCTCCTTAACAGAGCGATGCATTTGTACAGTTGTATCATGATTGTTCTTTTATAAACAAGAGTACTCAACAGAATGATACAATTGTAAATCTGTATCATGATTGTTCCAAGGATTCTAAGCAATTATATATTTATCAAAGAAAGTCTTGGCATTATTTATTTTCGTTGGATCTTCCCAATCCAAATTTTCCATCTCTGGAGCACCTTCATAGTATATGAAATTCAGTAGAATGGATGGGGATTCAAAGTATATTGTGGGATTGTACAATTACTCCTTTGCGTGCATGGATTTTTCTAGCAATCCCTTGTAGAAGATTTCAAATATTTTGTGCATGTATGTGACGACAATGTAGTGCAGTGGAGTGATATTATGAGTTCGCCAGAGTTATATATACGGGTCAGTAGGCTCTCATTAGAGCATGCAAGTATATCCATTTGGTGTTGGTTGCACTGAATGTGAGGAACAAAGTTGAGCACCCAAGTTGTATGATCATTTCTAACAGCTCCCCTCCACATGAGAGTCGGTATACTTAATTCCCTCATAGAATTTGTACTGAATTATATATCGCCAACCCTTTTCTGCTGTCAAAATTCCATTTATGGAGTTTTCAATCATTTCCTTCACACCAAAAATAATTTTGTTTGAAAATAAAAATTTTGAATTACAGTAAAGGTTGAAAGAAAATTAATTATCAACTTTAAATAACAAGGATCAAATCTAATACACAAATCCATTCTTTTCCTATGCATTAAAATATTTATTCCCAAATTTCAATAAAAAGTGAACTTTAACTTGCTCATTCTTTATCTACATTTAGATCGGATTTGAATGAACAGTAATGAAATAGCAGCCCCAACTACTTCAAATAAACATGGTACATACTTACTCAAATTACTATACATATGATTAACATTATGTGAATCACTCATTCTGTACAGTGCAAAGAGTAATTTTGGCAATATGAATATAAATGTTCGTTGTAGTCAAACCAAATAAGATATATTTTAACCTTACTGTGACTCAACGCTTCCTACCATTTGTTGAGATGCTTGTGAGAAGAACTAACAAGAATGGAACATAAAATCTCTGTAGGAGGCCACAGAATGCTGTCTCACTGCAGTTGATCTTCTCCAACCTTCCTTCGTCACTTAGTTATGGACTTGGTACGCTTCTCGCTTTGTCGTTATTATTGTAAACTCTAATGGCAATCTCACCCACGGAGAACATGCATCATCTCATAAGTTATAACCCATCCATTAAAATTCTTTCAAGACAGAACCCATGACATTTATTTATATATTTATGGAGATTGAGGTCCATGCACCTAGTAAATCTCAAGCTCGGATGTGAATGAATGTTCATCTTATCCTATGTGTTACCCCCCGAAAATGCATATCTTGTTTTGCATTTTCAGTGGCATCTTTCTCTCACCACAACAGCAGAAACCCATGTAGTTCAGTCATTATTACAGGTTTTGGAAAGAGACTTGGAGGCTATGCACCTTGTTCTATCTTGCCCAAGCATCATCCCATTCATCATCCAAAGCAAGATCAAAGCTGTAGAGGTGTTCTTGTTTGATGGAGGTGTAGAGGTGTTCTTGTTTGATGGAGGTGTAGAGGTGTTCTTTCATTTCCTTACCTTTTTTATTCTGTCATAATTCTTTGGCAGAATATACATCCCCCAGTTGTGGCCTCTTGGGCGAAGAGATGCCAGTGAAAGCGAGACACTGCTATTGCTGCCTCCACCAGGGTTCTAGTGTTGCCAATGACACATTCCTACTTCTGCTCGTGTGTGCTTGGTGCCCACTGCTTCATTAGTTGGCCAAGGAGCATCATTGTTCTAGACAACCTGTACTTCAGCCGTCAAGCTCACTAGTAACTTGTAAGTTTAAAGTTTAAACCAGCATAATGGAGTGTTGGTTTTTTTCAGAAATTTTCTGTTCATTTTTTGTTACAGATTTTGTAGTTTCATAGTTTATTTAATATGTGCAGGCTACGAATTCAAGTATTATCTGATCATATAAGTAATTTTAAGATGCACTGAAGGCTCTTGTAAACGTGCAGGCTTTCTACCAAGTTACAGTCCTGCTTGTACTTACATTTAATGGGAATGGCATTTTAAATTTAAAACATGATAGCAAGGCCCGTGCAAACAGAGTGAGAAACACTGTATTTTTTAATGCCTTTGTCTTTTGCCTAGTAAGTTTGCAGATTCAATTCTTATTCACTTTTTCTTTGCTTGACTGTTTTTAAATGGTCACATTAATAGATCTTCAACAAATTCAATTCAACGAAACCGGATGAGTTAAACATCTTTCAAGGACTGATTTCAAGCTATTTGTTCGTTGGAATTATAAGCTTTACACTTGTTCTTCAGGTAATCAGCAGATTAATTTGCAAGGCTATGGTGCTAAGAATTGTTCTTTCCTCGTACTTTGTGTACTAGTGCATACTGAACATTGGTAGGGTAAATGCTTGAACCTAAGGACGGGACAGGCATTTGACCCAATCTAAGCAAAACCAAAATCAAATTTAGAATGCCTGATTACTATCCAATGAGCAAATACTATGCGGATCTTTCATTGAAATTTGCTGATCTTCTAAGCTTTGTTAGTGTTGTATTAATTTGCAGGTTTTGATTGTTGAGTTTGCTGGGAAAATTGCAACAACCACTCCCTTAAATTGGAAAAAATGGATTATTTGCATTGTAATTGGCTTGATAACTGTCAAGTCCGAACTGTCTTATTTTGATCTTTCTAGATGATCCTAATCTTTCTTCAAAAAATAAATAAATAAGGAAGGAAGGCCGGTCCTACCTTCCCATCGGTGGATGTGGTTTAAATGGCTGGTTCAGACAACCGAGGAGGGATTCCTTTATGGATAAGCCTGATAAAGTAAGGGGTGGTCCAAGAATGAATTATTAAATTAATATCCAGTATAATAAACATATGCGGCAAAGCAAGCAGCACCAGTTTCAGTAGCTATTTATCTTGTTGAACCAGCATCTTCACCAGTTACAAACCCAGTTGAAGCAGCCCTATAATCTATACGGTTAGCAGATTCAGTTGTATTTATCCGGTTGTTTTTTATCCAGGTAAAGCACCATAAGCATCAGCAGAAACAGAATCACTCGCCACATCTACGTTGAACTATTTTAACATATATACGTTCCTTTAAAAGGAGAAAGAGAGAGTGAAGCCGTATAGTGTCCACCATTGGATAATGATATGTTCATTGGATATACAGTGGGTTTCCTTTTGTTGCACCATCAAAAAAGAAAATAGGAGTATCCTGCTTCGAGACCCATTGACCAATTTCTTATGCTGCAAATTGAGTTTCTAGCTGTTTTGAAGGGTTTGATTCTGCGATGACCTGCCTTGGGAAGTCTGTCTTCCCTTGCTTTGACTCTTTCTAACCAGTTTAGCTCACATGTTGTATAACTAGAGATTGAAGTTAAGTTTTGCATTGGACCTGATTCTTTTCACTAACAATGATATAACAACCAATGCTAACAATGACTTCTTTATCAACATATGGAGATAACTTACATTGCAAAAAAAGAGAACCCTTTAGGTACTTAGCTTTTGGAGCAGTAGCCAGTAGGTACTGTGCCCACCTATTTATGATATTAGGAACCAGTAAAAGCAGGTGATCATATTAGATTAGGGCTATTTTAACTAGAAGCTTTCCTCTTCTGTTATTTTCTTATATTTTAGATGGTATTTTTGTGAATTGAAACTCAAGCATATAGTTATTATAAGAGTACATGGATATACACATCATGATTCAAGGCAAAAAAATAATTTGTTGTTGTTCAGGTGCCTGTAGAACTTAGGAAAAGCTATTTTCAAGGAGAATATGTTCTTAATGTCATGCCTCCCTTTCATCAATTTTTGTTTATAGTATTCTGACCTTTGGCAAGATGGTGTTAACTGTTGGAAATTTTATTCTCATATCAATCCATAAGGAATTCTATTTAAGGGTGCTAGCTCAATGGTAGAGCACCTGCCTTATAGGCAGGAGGTTGGTGGTTCGATTCCACCGTGCCCTACTTATATTTTGAAACCACTAAAAAGAGATAAATGACCAAAAAAATGACCAAAATTTGCATATAAACGACCACCAGTACAACATGAGAGATAAGTGGCCAAAATATGCATATAAATTACCACTTTTGAGTTGACGATTGCTGGTAGCAAATTAGGGATCATTTATCATGTGACAAAAAATGTGGTCATAAATTTGATTTGTGACAATTAATGACCAAATATATTACCAAATTAATGACCAAATATATGACCACAAGATAAGCTATAAATGACCAAGCTAAATATGACCACATTTCTGGTCATGTGATATATGACCGCTAATTTGCTACCAGTGGTCACCAGTTCAAAAGTGGTCATTTATATGCGGATTTTGGTTATTTTTTTGGTCACTTATCTCTCATTTTTTACTAGTGCATACATTGCCTTCCTTCATGCTAGCTCTGATACCATGTTAAGATTCAATATGCTAAGAGAGATAACATCAAATTTACATTCCATTTCACAACAATAGCATATACAGGATCACTGAAAGAAGAACAAGCACAGCATAAACACAAGAGACACAATTTATCCTAGGAAACCCTCATCGGGTAGAAAACCCAGTAACGCTTCCTCAATAAGATGACCAAAAAATACAAAGATGTAATCCCCAAACATGAGCTCCTTCTCCTCCATAGCAAATCTCTCTCTCTCTCCTATGCGCCAATCACAAGTGAGTGAATGTGTGTTAAATGAGGAACACAACTCCGACTTGACTTTTACACTAACTAGGTCGGTCCCAACTTAACCACTTAACATAATGATGACTAGGCCGACCCCACTAGGGTGGTCTGATAACCCTTTAACCCACATGACTTATACAGGGCCTACCCCACTAGGGAAGTCTAATAACCCAAGTTACCGCATTCTCCACGGAGGAATAAAGCATCTCTGGATATACAATACGGTCTCCACGGAGGAATGAAACATCTCTGAAATAATAAAGTACAAATATAATATTCTTTGAAGTTACAATATTTCAACAAAAAGAAACCCCGCATTTCAAAATTTAGCCCACAAACGGAGGAAAACAACATGAGTGTCACACATATATATTAGGGATACGGACCGTGTTGACTCTATTTTTGAAGCATATTTTGTAAAACTACTCAAGCATACAATGCCTCAAAGAAAAGCTTCCATAAATTAAGAGACAGAGTGGAGTGGTTGATATGTTTCAGAAGTTAGGTTTAAGATGTTTATCACGGGTTGATACAAATCTGCCGCCAAATCTAGATTTTATAGAAATAGTGTGTTGTGTCAGAATTATAGATGGTAATTCCTAAAAAGATGGTAAATATAATGACTTTTGCACCATCTAAAGTGGTACCATTTCAATATAAACATATGGATTTCTAAATAACTAAGGAATTGATAGGACACGGGATTTTCAGTCTTTTTGAATCCATGATGACTCTTTCAGCTTGGGAATAATTTTGGGCACACCAAGAAACAAAGTCCGGGAAACCTAGGGTTTGTTATGGACAAAAGTGAATAAAATGAAACTTATGAATGTTATGTACATCTATACCCTTCTTTCGCAAATCGCCCAACCTGTTTTTAATCTCATTAACTGTGTTTCTAGTCATAATCATCTTAAACACATCCTCGCCCCTGTCTTCAAGAACTTCCTCCAATTTTGCACATTCCCCACTTTGAACCCTTATTTCACAATAATCGTCGTGCAAGAATAAGAGCAGATGTTTAACACATGCATTTTCCTTCGCAATGAGACCAAATTGTGGAAGGTGCACTAATGCGAAAAGACCAGCTATGGTCATGCCAAGAGCCCACTATTGTGGTTCCAATTCGACTGGATGGCCTTCAGTTGAGACAATAGGGTACATGTAATGGGTGTAATTGAACTTGATGAAGTTTCCCACGTCATGGTACACATATGATAACTTCGTGATGTGCTTCAAAATATCTCTTTGTACCATGACCCCCTTCAGCACCAACATCGTTTCCAACTGCTACCTCACATTCTTTGACAATTTTACTGTCTTGGCATGCAAATTTTGTGGTGGTACATACTCTGGGAAGAAGGTTGAAAATTCTGATGCAGATGCACCACCATCATGGTGTTCCTTTTTCCTTGGCTCCGGGTTTGGCCTATTCATGTTCTGTGTCTTTCTAGGGACGTTAATAGGAATTTGTGAGGAAATGAGTCCAGGAAGCTCTAGACTTGCAGAGACATAGCTGGGTATTGGGACCTCTTTAAAAAAACCTTAAGCCACACTACCAGCTAACAAATCAACTTGCAATTTGATTTATTACAAACTCTCAATCACAAAACACAGCATTGTGTATTCCCAAACACTACTTTATAATTCTTTTCTCACAACTATCCAAGACTTATTTGGAGTGTAATAAACATCTTTAAAATTGTTCATACCTTCTTTAATATGGACTTCCATATCTCCTTTTACAGATACCTATAAACATTGTTCGTCACCAAGTTTGATTTAACCGATGAAACCTTCATCCACTGTAGAGAATACATTGTAATTTCATGTCATGTGGTTAGAATAGCCATGGTGTTTTGAAGTACAAAGAAAATAACATCAAGTCTACAAGTTGAAGAAGGTGTTGTATGACCTAAAGCAAGCACCAAGAGCTTGGTATGTTCGGATTGATGGATATTTTCATGAGAATGGCTTCAACATAAGTAGAAGTAAGAGTGAACATATCCCTTACTACAAACAAGAAGGTAATGATATTCTTACTGTCAGTTTATATGTTGATGATTTGTTGTATATGGGTAGCAGTTCTAAGATGAAGGATGAATTCAAATTTTCTGTGATGAGTGAGTTTGATATGAAATATTTAAGTCTCATGCAATATTTTCTAGGAATGGAGGTTTATCAACAAGTAAATAGTGCCCATTTGAATCATTATATCTTTCTTGATAATTGAAAGGATCACTAATGAGAATTTGAGAAAACATGTCAAGAAGAATAGTTCCAGAGAAAATTATTTAAAACCCATACCATAATCCTTCCAATACAAACCCTTAAAATGAACCCTTCAATCTTAGCATTAAAAATCTATCCTATTCTAAGCATGAAAAATCAACCCTAGTTCCCATTATCTTGCAGATTTTATTTTACCACTTGATTATCTAATTGGCCCTTCTTTGATCTTTAGGACATAATCCCTTTTCAAGGAGGGTTTAGAATCATTCATTTCTAGACAATCAATCATAACATGGGCACTTAATCAACAATTCAACCAGAAATCATCTCATGATATTTTGAAATACAACAATTTATAGCAATTGGACATGATCATTGTTACACAAAACAATTTTCTCAATGTCAATTAAAAAAGTTTCACATGACATATCTCATGACAGGATCTGAAAGGATATGCTCGATAGCTGGATCTTGCATTGCTTTGGACTATAAACAATACATAAGCACACTAATCAAGAGCATATCACTCTTATCATCACCATCAAGACAAAGGAATAACTGAAGTAATGTCCTAATCCCCACCCTATTACCCAGATGAATAGATACAAAAAAGCTGAAAAACACACATCTCTGCAAAGTTCAAAAACACACTTGTCTCTCCATTTCCTCATGTCCTCCATGTTGGTTTTGTTAATTTTCTCTAACACATTTGTGTGCAACATATAATAGGATTAATCCTATATGTGTCTAGTAAAATAACTTGTGGCAATTAAAGACCATCTTTTAACAAAAACAAATATTATTAAAAATATTTAAGTGCACATAATATTAAAAGGCAATGTTTATATTAAGCAATTAGCTATACTAGTTATCATACTTATCATACTTGGGACAGTTTCTTGATTTCATCATGTTTGGGACCTAAATATTATTAAAAATATTTAACTATAATACATAATTTTAAAAAACAATGATTATATTAGTCAATTTAGCTATACTAGTTATCATACCTCGGGGCACTTTCTAATAGTTCTTCGGTGGTTTAATCATGTTTGAAACCACAAGCATATAATACATGAGCACTAATTATAGTATAAGTACTTGAAGATAATAAAGGGAAAGGATAAATAACAAGGTATATAGAAAAAAAGTTTCAAGTCCCTGCCTTAAGTGGGAGCCTGTCTGCTTTTCTTATCACACACATATTTGGTACATGGATTGAAAATGGTAATTTTATGCATAATTAGTAATAGTCAACATAACCCAGTATCATAGGTGCAGCTTTCGTTTTCCACCTGGTATCATATGGTGTAGCTTTCTTTCGTTTTCCACTTTGTATCGTATGGTGCAGCTTTCATAATGAAACGAGTAGTCAATCCAACAACTTCCATTTCCTTGCATTTTATCATAGTTATGCCATTGTCCTCAAGTGTCTACACAAGCTTGGACTGCACCTTAGCTAGCAAGTTTGAGCCCAACCTTCGCTCTTCGCGTCATGTGATTTGGATTTGACTGCATAAATCGAACAAAAGTCACCACACACAAAAAAAGAAAGGCATAGTTAAGACATGGCAATGCGTGAATGTAATCGAACACACCAAAAGAAAAAATTGAAAAGAAATGGCAGTATGTGAAGATGGCTAGACTCTACAGAAAGCTCAAATACACCATACTTGTGTGATTGGGGATAAACCGAGACACAATACCTTAAAGGACTATTTTTGGCCAAACTATTGTGCTAAGCTCTATATGATGCTTTCTTTATATGAACGCCATTTGATAAGTTGGCTTTATTATACAGTACTGATTGCTTGACATATAGTATATTCGAGAATTAAATATATGGTTGTAATTTGATGAGTTGGGTTTATTATACAGTATTGATTCCTTGATATATAGTATTCAAGAATTAAATATAACTACACGATTGAATGGGAGAACCGGAGGGCTGGGAAATGTCTCGATGACAAGGCACCTTGCTACCTCTCACATTCAACACATATGTGCTATTCGATCAAATGGGAGAACCGGAGTGTAAGGCAATGTATCGATGACAAGGCACCTTGCTACCTCGCCCAAGGCACCTGGAACATGGCTCTAAATCTATCTTCTGGATACAAATTTGACCTTCGCTCTAGCTACTAGCTTTGGATTTAGCCCGTTTATTCTGGTAAATGATAAGGCTTTGAAACTTGAAGCTTGATTGTCAATTCATGATGTTTCCCCTTATCAGGTACAATATGAGAACGAGGAAATATTTAAACTGTAAGAAAATGTATTACTTGAGACTAAATGACATAGAGCTGAGAGGGATTCTTGCAACTCTGGCCTTTAACAACAAGCTCAATAAATGAAGGGTGTCAGGTTCTATAAAAAATGCACCCAAATAAGAGGAACCACCCATGATCAAATTTAATTCGCTCTTTTCACAACTTTTTAAATCTATCATGATGTAATATCAAATCAAATTGATATATATATATATATATATATATGAATGAGAGTGCTTAGAAAGATCTTGATTATAATATTCATAAATGGAAATGCCAAAGCTAAACTCTTTTTACATAAATATGTCATTTTAACATCAAGAATAATTATTGGTTATATATACAAGAAAATATATAAATTCACCCTCTTTGTTGTAGTGAATAAATATGAATATTTATCTATTTCATGTTAATCAAATTAATCTCTAAGTAGGTAGTAGGTATTACTCCTAATAATTATTACGTTTTTGAAAAATAGAGCTATATTTATATGCTAACCTCTATGAACAACTAGAAAAATAAAGTATTGGACATGATTTAAAATAGATCAAATTACTAAAAAAAAATTGTGAGAAATTAACCACATCCAAGTATGAGATTTTAATGCCACTCTAGAAAGAAAGTTTAGGAAAGGAAAATCTGTATATTAGGTTCAAACCTAATAGTGAACCTACTAGGGTTTCAAATTGTAGATATTAAATAATTAAGTCTATGGAATTTGTCCACGTGAATTAAATTATTTACAGTGAAAAACTAGATAATATATATAGTGATTTATTTTTATCTATCTCATAAGGATTAGGTTCAAACCTAATAGTGAACCTACTAGGGTTTCAAATTGTAGATATTAAATAATTAAGTCTATGGAATTTGTCCACGTGAGTTAAATTATTTACAGTGAAAAAATAGATAATATATATAGTGATTTATTTTTATCTATCTCATAAGGATTAAATTGAGTGTGCAAACATTTTCATGCACAAACAAAAACAAAAGTTCTAAGTAAGCAACATAACCACTCTAAATTCCATTGTTCAATATTTCAAATCAATCGGTAGATATTATTCTATATAAAAGAAATGGTATTTTAATAAAAGATATTAACCGAAAGAATGTGAATAGATTAGTAGAATATTTCAAAGTATTACCGATATACATTCACAAACTGAAAATGAAATAGTTACAAGTTGGATTGCAGATAATAATCTTCGCTAGAGAGAAGAGACTTCATATAGAGCACGTCCAAAACATATTCAGAAGAAATTTTAAAACAAAGAACTAAAACCCTCAAAAATTTATAATCCAAAAGTCATCACAACAACAACGACTTTTATGTCCAAGCAAAGCAAACTCTTATCTTAAACCGATCGAAGTCTCATAACAAAAGAAAAACCTAGGTAATTAAAGAGTTTTAACTTGAGCTATGGGCATTTTACACAAGTAGAACCATAAACAAGCTCACAAATGCATTTTCCTCGAAGGAGTGTAAACTGACAACGCTCGGGGAACTTTTCTTTCCTTGTCTTCTTAAACCTCACACATTCAACGTTAATATTTAATGTTAATTTTCTTTATAAATTAAAGATATACTATATGCATGTATGACATATGCTGTGGGTAGATGTTAAGACAATAAATTAATATGTAATGTTTAGTAGATGACGTTTACATAGAAATCTCGAGAATGAGCATTAATTGAGACGGCTGAAATAGTGCAGACTACAAGGTCGGTGTAGAAGAGTCTTGAGAGATCCTTCTAGATATGAAATGTAATTCTATAAATTGAGTTGATTGCAGAGTAATGTAGCAAGGCCTTCAGTTTGTGTTATTTCTCTGTCTGTTTATTTTATGTAGTGTGTATTTCTCAATATAGTATCAGAGGTCCAGGGCTGGGCATAACTCCCTTGCGGGAGGCCCAGGATAATGAAGGTTCTGTTTAAAAGTTCTGTGTGTCATATAGGATAGAGTTACTCTGTTGTGTTACTAGTGTTTGTTGAAATGTACTAGTTCTAGATCTGTTATAGAATGTTGTATCGTATTGTTCCGAGTTATCAATGTCTATTTTCTTGTCGTGACGGTATTATCGCCAGCCATTTCAAGATAGGTGTCACCGTGTTCTAGTGTGTTTTTCGCAGAGGTCTTGTGACTGGTCTTGTGCATCTGCCTAGTCATCCTGAAGAGCAGAGAGCCATTCGTTGAGAAGAAGAACAACCGCTGCCATGATGGAGGAGACCGCCAGTTGTGGAATATTGCTGCAGTTGAAAGGAGACGGTGGGTTGAAAGGATAGCACTGCAGAGTAAGAGAGCTTCCATTGTTGAAGAATCGTGTGGGCCTGAGGAGAATGCCCAAGAATCACAGTTGTTGTTGTAGCAAATCTTCCATATGGGAATTATGGCAGCCATCGTTGGAGACTTGATGCCGTGAAAACGTGTGAGAGGAGTTTCATCAAGGTGCCCGTGAAGAAGGAGAGATCTCACTAAAGGCTGGTTATTCTCTTTGAGGGGTTTATTGTTGCATCCCAAAACCCTAGCCATGTTGTGTTAAGGGAAATCACTGCTCCAAGAATTAAAACAACGCAGATGTAGATCCGCGTGAGGAGATTGATGTCTGTGGGATTGTAAGCTGTTGTTCGAGAAATGAGTAATGTTGTCTCTTGCCGCAAACAAAAAGACTATCCAGAGAATATTGAAGTCAGTGATCAATTTGAAACCATATTTTCTGGTGGTGGACATTCATCTACCAAGAGAAGTCGTAGACCGAGGAGGCCACAGAGTTCGAACCGTGGATGTAAGAACACTTATGCCTGTGACGTGTTCATGCGGGGAAAGTAATCCACACGCAGTTTCTGTGATTGCAGCTGCTAGTGAAGGAGCTATCTATTGTCTGTGGACGTGAAGAAGCCAGACCTAATTGCAGCTGCTAGTGAAGGAGCTGTCTATTGTCTGTGGACGATCCATAGCTGAAGGAGGAAGACGTGAAAAGTGGTTGCTCACTGTTTGTTGTTCTGATTGTCTTCAGCTGTACATGATTGAGAAATTTCAGTTTGTAGAGGAAAATACCTGCGTGAAAATCGTTGTTCCGATTGTCGTGTTGAAGAAAGCTGCCAGATCGAGACGATCGGAGTGTTAGAGAGGCGCCGTTCTATTTGAAAAGTTCTGATCGCTGCCAGCTTGCCACCATTAAAGATTGAAGGAGGCATAGTGGCAGTGTGCACTCTGTTTCTGTTGGAGGAGCTGTGATTGGCAACCGAAAGGTCGTATGACAGAGGAGCAGCCCTTGTGCATGGTTGTTGTTTGTGTTGGAGGAGCTGCGATTGGCAACCGAAAGGTCATTCACATTTTAAAGGTGAGAGTCATGGAAAGGTATGTGATAAAAGGGATAAAGTCAAAGTCAAAGTTAGTGAAAGTCTGGTCAATAATGTTCATGAAGTCTTTGTAAAGTCATAGTGAAAGTAGCAGAGTCAAAGTGAAAATTGATGATTAAGCCAAACTCAAGTTTGAGCCAAATTAATGTCTAGCAAAAGGGAAATTAGTGACAAGTTTAATAAGTCAAAGTCAAAAGTTATGTGATGTAAAATCATGGCAAGTGGTGCGTCAATTAAGTTTGCCAATCCATTGCTATAGGTTTCCTTGTTGGACATTGCCCAATCTAACAAGAAAACATATGCTATGCAACAATTGGATAGTTACATGAAAGATACAGAAAGCAAAGAAGCCAGAAGACAAAGGCTGGTAGAAGAAAAAGAAGACTCCAGTTGCAAAGCAAAATGTATGCATAGTGCTGATATGTAAAATGGGCATATGTAATGGGCTTGTAATATTTTGGGCTTATGATTGGTAACATAAAGTGATGGTAACTTTGATATTGTTGTAAAGCATGCTTATTGTACCTGAAATGAAGTGTTGTAATGATGCAAGGGGTGCATGATCGGTTGTACCCGACACCCCAGAGTTTTTTGGTCCATGTTGTAAAGCTTAGCCATAGGCAAGCTGAATTCCCTAGGTTGTTGTAAGACCTGTCCATGTTGTTCAGGCATACGTGTTGTTGTGTAGAATGCACAAAGTTATCCTCTTCTGCAGATAGAGGATGTGCCATCAAGTTGTGGAATTAACCACTGTGAGAGGTACGGGGGTGACAGGGGTACCCCTATGCTAGCTTGATGATAGATTGAAGAAGATGAATCTTTGATTGAAGGGGGAAGTGTGAGTTAATCTCAGAGTGTTCAGATGTTTGGTCCAAGTTATGTTTAAGAGAGTTTAGCATGTTGATGAACCACGTAAGTGAAAAGGCTTCCTAGAGAACTCGCGGATACAGTGGTTGGCAACCCATGTATTCTGGTAGATGGATTTATCTTTATATGGGCATCGACAATGTTTTATGCACGTACAAAAGAAGAAAATGAAGCAGAAAGTTTGAGTGAAGCCCGTACAAAAAGATGAGCAGAAAGCTCGTGGATAAATAATGATAATGAAGAAAGCCCATGAAGATTAAAGATCAAATTAAGGACTTGATTGATTGATGAATGAAGATAAAGACCAAGCTGATGACTCAATATGATAACATGACCAAGTGGAAAATCTGACCAAGAAAAAAACGACCCATAGCAATGACAAAGCAACACTATTGTTACATCTAATAAACATTAAAGGAGGGTCTTACAACAATAAATTAACATGTAATGTTTAGTAGATGAGGTCAAAATCTTCCAATTGCTCCATATCTTTATTTGCTTTCCCAGATTCATTAAGCTTCCTCAACTTATCTGTATTCTGATTCTTTAAGAGTTGATTGGCAAAATCCGTCTTCGCGGAATTTAAACCCTAATAAGAGTTTTGTAAACCGTGTAAACTCCTCGATCTTCACGGACCTCGCTTCTGTGAAATTCAAATGAAAATCTGGAGAATTGTGGATTAAAGAAGTTTCTTGTTGGAAACGGATTCCAACGGACTCCAATTAAGTAAGGGTGTGGTAGCATGGAGAGCTAAGCTTCTCGATTAAAATTTTAATATATTTTTAAATTATGAAAAGTATTTTCAAATTTTCAAATATTTAATTTAATATTAATATTTTTTATAGTTATTAAAAAACTATAGTAAAATTATATTTGTAAAAACCAAAACAAATTGAAAGTCAGTGGGAGAACTTTGACCGCTAAGGGATTACTATAGACCGTGCCTTACGCAGGTGTAAGGTGTAAGACAGAGATTTAATATAAATTAGAAAATGAGATGTCAAGGCACACATCAACGTCAAAAAAGTAGGGATGGGATAGTGCGTTCCTGGCTGAAATTCTTCTCGAAGGTTCATGTTGAAACATTTTCTGCATAAAATAAATTTTATTAAAATTTATATAAGCATTCGTAAATGAAGACATAAATGACAATTATATTTATTTAACCCTAAATAAGTAAAAATAATAATACTTTCAAGAATCTTAAAGGACTAGAGTATCTTACTGATAACAAGTCCAAACCACAGTCATCTAAATTTGGAATGAGATCTCTCAACTCCCGAGGCCTAAACTTAGGAAATTCAGAACTCCAATACTTAAGCTGAGTTACTCCCGGCCATAATTCTTCATTCGGAGTTCCTATAACCCTGAAAGATGAAAGACGAAAGCAGAACTATGGTAATTGATCTCTTTCGACCAAAAGATAATACAATTACAGTAAACACTTTTGTGGACTTAAAAATACTGAAACTCACTGGAATATCTTGATTATTTGATGGTATTGTGTCTCGGTATCTCCGACAAAAAAAGGCTCCATATTACACAATTCAGCTGCATAATTAGTTACAACCATTACCATTAATGTTTTTTTTAACTGAATAATGCCAAAAAACCAAAAAAACTTTATACGAAATGAAATGTACTGTACCAAAAATGCACCCAACAGCCCAAATGTCAATTGCAAAATTATAGTCTGTTTCTCCGAGCAGCAATTCAGGAGGCCTATACCATAGAGTTGCCACCTGCATTCGATAGTCAATTAGAATTTAGAAACCCTAATTTAATTAGAATAATCACTATCCCAAGTTTCGCGTCTTTCCAGGCAAAGAATAAACACCTACCTCTTGGGTATAGGACGCGAACGTCTTATGTAGAACTCTACCAAGCCCCATATCTGCAACCTTTACCAGTCCGGCCTCTAAATTCAATAATATATTCGGAGGTTTCAAGTCTCTGCAATCCCAAAAACGTACGATACGTTAATGCAAATATATATTTTAAAATATCAGCTGAGATGAGATCACAACAGAAGAAAATATAAGAGTGACCTGTGTATAACTCCGTGCCTGTGACAATACTCAACTCCCTTAAGCAGCTGATGCATAATGTTCTGCAACGCAAACAGCGATATGCTCAACAACAAATAAAAATTATAATATAAACAATAAAGAGTTATACTATGTACAATGCAATGCATTGAAAAATATATATTAAGTGGACCTTGACGATCATGGGCGGTAGCTGTGATTCATGGTTGGTTAAATATCTCTGATACAAAGCTCCAAGGTCACAGTCCATAAATTCAAACACCATATATACCGCCACATTTCCACCTTCACTGTCGTCGGCCTCCACAGCCATCAACCTGCAGAGTATAAGCGAATTCGCAAAGCAATTAGCTGCAGAATCCACCGAATTTTGGTTGATATGCAATAAAAACGTGAAGAAAAAACAATAAAAACATACATACTTGACAATGTTTTCACCACGGGAGAGCAGCTTGAGATTTGCGATTTCTCTGAGAGAACTGGCAGGAACCCCTTCGCCATTGTACGCGGAACATGTTCTCTTGAGAGCCACCATCTGACCTGTTGCTCTGACTCTACCCTTGAAAACCTTCCCATATGATCCCTCTCCGATTTTGTCTTGTAGGTCATACTTCTCCATGTTCACTCTTTACCAAACACAGGAGATCGCCAGAATCGTTGAGATATATTTACAGATGCAATCTACTGCACAATGTGGATATGATCTGCCCAACAACAATATGATCCATAGATTTATTGAACTCAAAATCCACGAAACCAAAAGACGCGACTATTCTTCACAGTTCGTAAATGTTGTTGAGTTTACGACCAATACAAAGTTATTTTATCCATTATCATGAATAGAATTTCAAAGATAATTTGCTGTCACAGCGCCTTAATTTAGTTTGTTAAAATACCTACTACTTTTATAAATTAATACTTTAAGAAGTTTTAATACTTCGTGCAACCCCTTGGTTCATTTTCAACATTTTTCTCGGGCTATGGGGTTTGCAATGAAGTTAATTACTTAATAATAACTGTTCGTATTGTGATTCGTTAGTTTGCATGTATGCTTGTTTCTCGCTTTCGTCTTTAAAAAAATTATTACTTTCATATGTTTTAATAGTTAGTTAAAATCCTTATTAACTTATTAATAGTTGTTTAAAATACTATTATTTTTATAAATTAATAAATTAATACTTTAATATATTTTAGATTTTAATAATAGTATTATAAATCATTTTAGGGAAATAATTTTTTACGTGTATATTTTTTAAGTGTGTAATTGATTTTTGAAAAAGTTACACCTCAATAATAAATATCGTAAGTGGTAATATCTTTACCATATGAAAATAAATTAAAATAAATAAGATTTTCATTTTCATTTTCATTTTCATTCATTAGAGTAAAGATGGTTCTGTTTGGTTACCAATTCAAGTATAAAGTTACTATTTAATTATAAAACCATCTCTAAATTGACAATCTCTATATAGAGGATGGGATTTGGTGGTCCGGGTTACACTTTTTTTCTTCTTTTGTTTTTAAATTGCACATTATGCTATATTAAAGTACATGCATCAAATCGGTCAATTGAGTGTAGATCGAGTGGTTGGGAGGAATGTTGTTATCCTCTCCACCTAAGTTCAAATCTTGTTTTGTGACACTTGCTGCTTAGGAGCCGACTTTCTATGTAATGATTGTAAATCAAACAATAACCACCAACTATAATATAGATTTATACTAAGAATGTTTATATAGAGATGTCATGAAAATGTATATTAAGGATTTATACATATAGTTTATATGATCAGTATGTAAATAGTTATTATATTTTTATTCGAGATGAATTTAATGTATTAAGTTTCACATTAGTTGTAAAGGATTGTAAAGGATTATGTGTTAGGAAAAATTGATTAGGAATCTTAAACTATTTTAATGGAATGAAGAAAATTAAGAGGTTATAAGATTACAATCAACACATAAAAGGGGATTTTCATTAATTATTTTCATAAATTTCTTATTTTGAGAATAGGTTTCTTATTAATTTTAACCAAGAGCATATCCAATAGAAGTATTAGTAGGGATAGATTAGCTAGCCTACATCATTATCCACATTTTTTTTGGGTCCATTTTCATTGATATTAGAGGGTGAGGAGAAGGATATTGAATCAAGAATGTGGAACGAATATTTATGATGAAGGGATTAAAAAAGTGGAAGGTAGAATAATCTATGACTTAGTCATGTTAGGGTAGGAAAACAAAATCTTGTCACTAAATAGTGTAGATCACTTAACTTTAAATGTAAAATTTTTAATGGATGTTATTGAATACAACATACACATAGGATGACAATGAAATTGCTCAAAAAAGGATAAGGAACAAACACAATTCCCATGAAAAAGCAAATTGATTGCTTGAGTGGATTTTTCAAGGGATAATGTCTACTTACTTTTCTTGTGACTATTAAGTTCCATATCCATAGGTTGTGGTTCTAAAATAATCCATAGAAGATCAAGATGTATTTATACTATGCTATGTTGTGAGGTTAAAGGTTTTGGAATATAATATATGTAAATATTTGTATTTTAAATTATAAATATTTTTTGTTTATTAATATATTCAAATTTGAAAATTTTGAATTTTATCATATAATTTTTATTATTAAATTTTTATTATTTTTAAAATTATGTAATAAAATTATTATACTGTAAAATAATTCATGTGTAAAAGATATTAAAAATATTATTGATGATGATTATAATGATGGTGGACTTGGTAAGAAACTTTCCAAGCTCACTATAGTTTTGGAAAGATAGGAGGTTAGAAAGGTTTGTATTGTGGAAAATACTATGAAAATCATATCTAATGTGGGTGTAAGCAAGAAACTCTAAGAGAAATTGATTTCCATCCTCAACTCTCATAGACTCACAAAGATAGCAAACCCTTTCTGCCCACGGAGTTTTGGGAATAGTCCAATGCCCTGTTTCGCTATGAAGCTCATGGGAGTTTGTTTTAATCTTGGCTATATTAATTTTCTTCTTTGAACTAGTTACTATCGATAGATATTTCTAATCTTCCAAATTAGGGATAATGGCATCCTTATAGTATCTTAGTTTTCTCTTAACCACTAAATTTTCCTCGCACCATAATTTCTCTTTAAACTTAAAGGTAATAATATTTTTGACATTATCGATATTCTATAAAGTTTCATTTTCATCAATGCCCGAATGGTCTAACCAAGCCATCATATCTTTACACTAACTCGACTTGAAGCGTAATTGCTTTTGACTTGAATTTAAAGCAATTTTAGGAAGTCTCTCGTTTCCCGTGTTATTTATCTTGTGCTTGTACATCCAGTACCTAGTCATAGCCATGCTCTCAGTTGGAGAAAGACCCACTTCTATGAGGAGAATAGGATAAGGCGTATTGCTTTTAATTTTGAGGTTATAAGTTATAAAATCCTTCTATATTTGCTCAATATTTATCCAAGATTCTCTAGAAATGTTGGTCCCCCATACTTCACAACCGTAAAAGATAACAGGGATGACAAGAGTTTCAAAGAGGAACTTTTTATTTATCCCAAATGATTACGTTGGTTGATTTACAATTATTTTCAAGACCAAAATAAACTTTCCATCCTCCATTAATCCCTTTCTCAATTGCTTAGAGGGAAATGCATTAATATAAATGTCTAAGTTGTAGTCTTAAAATATTTTACTTTAGATTCAAAAAGTAACATATTGATAAATTTTCAACTTAACATTTCATTTAAATTAAAATTTAGGAATTTTAATATATACATTACATTTACACTTCAAAACATTATGGATTACATGCGCATTTTTATTTTTATACTTCATTAATATCTATATCCCACACACACACACACACACACACACACACACACATATATATATATATATATCACTATTACTAATTAGTGTATCACTATCACTAATTAGTAATAGTAATACTACTCTCTCTCTCTCTCTCTATATATATATATATATTCTCTTTATATTTGTATTTATAATATATAAATTTTGATTTTTTTATGCTCTCAATGTCTCCCTTTGTTAGGTAAACTTGACTTGGTCATTGTTTTGGGGTCATGGTATTTAGTGGCACATGGTAATGGCCTATTGTATTGCTTGTGAATAAGCCTATTTAAAAGTTTATAACATAAACCTTTTGTACTGACCCCCATTTGTGGGGTCATCCCTAAATCTAATCTTAAACACATCAACACAATATAAAACAAATTCGAACATATCAATGATAGAAAAATAAATTTCACAAAAATAAATTTACCTTTAGCAAGTACAAGTAGAACCTTAAACCTATCATTTGTTGGTTGATCCCGCCGTTGAAGGAGTAGTCATTGTCCATTGATCCAGCTTGTCCCTTGTCCTTCGCTTCACCCATCTTGTCCCTCCAACAAAAGATTGTTTAACCATAGGCGAAGCAACTGTTACCTTCGCCACCTAACCATAGGATTATGCTTTCAATCGCATAGCCACCCTCAAGCTTCAGGGTCGTAGAGCTGACACACACCAAAACTAGAGACCCAAAAGTGGGATTCTCCCCCACCAAGATCTCTTTCCAAACTCCAATAGCAACAAATCAATGACTTAGACACACATTATGATAACCATCCAGCCATAGGGTCCCTTTCCCTTTCCTCAATCCTTCCTTAAATAGGAAAATTTATTGTGACACATGTCACTTCATGCAAAAATGCCTAATTTTTAATTATTCAAATGCATTTTAGCTCACCCATCCATGTGTCAGGTTTCTAAGAGAGTGCACCTACTTTCCTAAATTTAATCAAGTTTGTCTCCAAGATGTTCACTCTAATTTCTATTTTTGTGGGGGCAAGTGGTGTTAACTAAATGCTAAAGCCTAGTATTCCATTTGCTCCTAAAATAATATTTCCTATTATTTTAATTACCAAAAATGCATTCCATGTGCAAGTGGCCTAAATGCAATTTATATTTTTTTATGCATAATGTTTATCAATTCTTTCCCTCTAGGACCTAGGTACCACACCGTTGGGTCCATCCATCCTTTATGCTCTTTTCTCGATATGATACCACACCATTGGGTCCATTCATTTGTCATTTTCATTCATCAGAAAGGTACCACATCGTCGGGTCCTTTAGTCCGTCATTTCCGTTTATCGACAAGGTACCACATAGTTGGGTCCTTTCGTCTGTCATTTATGTTTATCGACAAGGTACCACATCGTCAGGTCCTTTCATCGATATCCCTTCGTTGCATCCGATTTGCGAGAATTTCATGTAGGGATTTAGGATCTGTTACCTTCAATCCTCCATCTACATGCTATTGGAGACTAATGGTGCTGAGGAGTATGCCTATTCTTACTGCGCGCCCCCCAACTCGTACGTGACCAACTATGTCATGGTCCACTTCGCACGACTTCATGCGTCCCCGAGTAAAGCGGCTAATGGCTTTTGAACTTGGTCGTGGATATCCGTAGGAATTCAACACCATCGTCGTTCTTCCGTGTGTGATTTATTCATACTCTACGACCCCTTTGTTTCCTTTGTGATTCCGTTGATGAACCGTTTCACCTGTCGTTACACACATGCCGAAAAGCACTCATTAATAGCTTCGTTCTCATTCATCATAATTTGTTTCATAACCCGTTAGTCATTAAGCATCTTAATATATTCATAAACATCGTAATTCATTTCATAAATAGTTAGTCATTAAGAAAGCATACCTTTATTCATCAATTCCAGCTAAAGTATCCAATTCCACGAATTGCCATTTAATCCATTGTTTTCATTCATCAAATTGTCATCATGCACATCTTCAAGTGCTTCTCAATCGTTAAGACATATATAAAGACTCAAAAGACCACTTTATCAAATTTTGTTCAATCGGGTCACTCGACATGTGCCCTTAAATTCCATAGTCATTCTAGGGGCATTACATACACCCCCTCTTACATACAACTTTGTCCCGAAATTAATTTTTGTTCACATACTTTCGATGCTAGGCTTTACTTTAATTTCCTATTCTCATCTCCTTGTCATTCTCTTCTATTTTTCTCAAACAATCATGGCCATAAGCACTAGTGGTTCTAGTCATTAGTTTTATTTTTCATCCAACATGGTTCCAATACATCCTCAGGAACTCAATCGTAATTTTGTATAATAGCAATCCGATAATACATTCAATACTTGTCAGTCGAACTAGATTGCCTATATCTCTTATTCATTCATGAAGGTCTACGATGCCAAATTTTCAGCAACCTGCATTGCGTCAATAACCACCCAATAGTTTATCAAAACATAACAAATCCAAACAAGGATTCAAATCTATTTGGTTATCCTCCCTCCAAGACGAGAATGTAAATATCATAAAATATTCAATCAAATATAGATGGGTAAGATATAATCTCAGTTTTAACAAATCGAGAGAGACCCTCAAATATTCCAAAATCAATTCCCATAAGACTTCTTCCAAAGACCTCTAAATGTTTTAAATAGTATTGGTTCCCAATAAGATAGGATTTGAGCCGTCAAAATTTAGTGACTTAGTCGAACATATTGAAATTTAACTCTTAGTCATTTCATTAGTAACATCATGTCCAAGTCAATGATCTTGTGACATCCTTACCTATTTTCATCATTTCTATTGTCATAGGACTACTTCGATAGACTCTTCAAGTCGTACTATGTGTGTTTTCTCAACCTCATAGAGTTCCATCTCGGGCTAGTTGTATTTTCATCAAGGGTTGACTATGTCCTCGGTTTAGCTGCATTACATTTAGTTCATTGTGTTGATCATCTCCATAAATCGTTTTACTAAAATCGTCTTCGTTTGGCCGTTTTTGGTGGGCTTTCCAAGTTTCATCTTATGTGTCTATATAGTCTCATCGAGTCTTGTCTTAAGGTCAAGTCATCTTTTCATATTGTTTCGTCATGTCATGAGGTTAACATAATTGCGTTCAGCTCGTCGTTTCGATACTTCATTTTACAAAAGTCGTCATTGTTTTAATCTTTCGATACTCAATGGAAGTTTCAGCAAGAAAGAGTCTTCAATATTTCAACTCTTCAATAATTCTAGAAAGGTTGGCATTTATATCTACACATATGAAGGTCTTGACTCAACCATGATTTTCTAAAATTCTATCAGTGTCGATTTCACCTCCCAAGAAAATTGTCAGTCTTAGGATATCCATGCTAATGTATAAACATGCATCAAAATTGCATTTATTTAGTGTGACACAATTTCCTTTTAATAGGTCATCTCAAATTTTGTACTAGTTATTTTGGACCACATGAGGTATCACTTTTAATCATACTCAATACCCTTGGTATACTAGTTAGGGTGTGGGAGAGGTAAAATAAAATTTCTTTATCTCATAGCCATAAGATCAATATACATTCATCCATCAATATTTTCCCTTTTTATTACAACAATCCTCAATAAAAATGTCTTTAATATATAAGATGTAATACCAACACCTATAGTACAATTCCCCTGCACCCTCACATATATGGTTATAATTTTCAATTTTTGTCAAAACATAGTTATCATGTCTTAACTACATGAAATATAATCTAATGCATTATATATATACAACTACAAAGCTAATGCTAAAAATATGATGCACATGCATTATGCTCAATCATAAAACATATGCCTTTACTTGAATAATTGAAATCTCACAACTACCAAGTTGGTTTCCAGTTCATTGATCTTAATACTATCATTGCTTAAAAGCTAATTAATCTACAACTATGGGTGATTCCATGAAGATGGGTAACTCTTTTTGTCCAAATATGACGGTGAAAAACATAAATTTTACCCATGTATTAAATTGAATCCCTCGAAACTCATACTTGCCACATGAATTTTGACATGCGGTTGAAAAACAAAATGTAGAGAATTATGTTGGCTTTCCAATGATATTTTTTTCGAAATATACCAATGTCATATATCATGTCGAATTTTCATTTAATGAAACGTGTGTACTTAAAAATTTGAAGAGCAATTAACAAGTAGTTTGTGTGCGTGCACAATAATTTAATGTTAAAGTAATAATTTTAAAAAATGAAATATGTGAACATGATCTAGACAGAATGCACTAGGGCTTACATATTTTTCTTTTAATGTAAACTATAATAATTTTTCTTGTGCTTCTTTTTTTTAACTTGAACGAGGAAACACCATTATAATTACATTTTTAAATAAAATGTAATGTAATGATAGGTTAATGATAAATTATTTTTATTTAAATTTATTTATGTTTTTTTTAAATTACGATTATATTTAAAATAATGTTTAATTAACATTTTATTGGTTAGAAATTATGGTGATAAATTTAGTATTATCATATGATATGTTTTGGTAATTTCAAAAATATGTTGATGACCATTAAATGGGGAACTTTAGATTGAATTATGAATTTAATTTGATTTATTTTATGGGTTATTGAAAATTTTATTTTTTTAATATAATATTAAATTCGTTTGGTATTAGGATTTATACTTTTATATTGTGGTTAGGATTTATTTTATTTTTCTTAATTTTTTGTTATAATTTCCCTGCAATGCCAAGGATGGATTTTCTTTATTATTTTATGTTTTTAAAATCTTTATACTTAGAATTAATAAAGATGTGATTGAAATTTTTAAATAGATTTCTTAAAATTTTAATGGTATTTTTCATGAGACTAAATGTAATTGTAAGTAATATTTGGTTAGATATATGTGATTAAACATTAATGTTATGTTGTGGATACTATTTAATTTGAAAAGTATACAATATTTAACCTAAAATAGTTTCTAATTGGTTAAGAACTTAATAATGGCCTAAGAGAGAGATTAATTAAGACTGGAATTCTACTCCTTCAAATATGATTCAATTTTTTCTTCATTAACAAGGTTTACATTTGAGTAAAAAAATTGGAAATTATAATAGAGAGATCATTATTAATATTTTTTTATTAGGGTACGAATCCACAATTGGGGCAAGGCTTATCCTCCAACATAGGATATATAATTATTACATTTGTTAATCATTAAGTTAAAATGAAATTCCAAATGTTCCACCAAGGGACTTATACACTAGTGTGTACTAAGTTAAAATGAGGACACCATAAAAAAATAATCTTTTACAATGAAAAGTACCCAACCAACCTCACATGTACTTTTCTCAAGCTACATAGTTATGTTACTCCATATGCCTAAAATTACATTCTTTCTAATACAATATCTTTAACTCTCATATCATGTAAAGCGCTCAATTTACTCAAAATGGAGCTGAAGGGTCATTTTTGAATGTGACATCAATGTTGAAAATGATGTCAATGGATCCATTTTCTTAGATTCACTTTGGTCTTGCTGACAACTTACTATGGGTTAATGTTTTGATTTGACACCTCCAACACATCAACAACTCTGTCGATTTTCAACAACTTTTTTGTTGCGCAACTTTTCTTTCAATCCGCTATAAAAGCAAAAAATCTACGAACACCCTTTTGAAGTAGACATGCCAATTAAGAGTCCCACATTTTTTTCGATTTTTTTGGTGCCGTATTTTTAAAGTTATGGATTTTTCTTTTCGCCGTTTTTTAAAAAAGTTGAATCCTAACTCGACACATGTTACGAAAATAAAACTTTAAAAATATCAGTTCTTATCTATATACAACAAAATTTATACCCACGTAAAGTAGATTCAATGATGAACCTACTGGTATCAAGTCCGACATTCGTTTGGTTGTGTAAGGGGTGGTTTTTCTCTTCCGAAAATGGAGAAACCTGAATATTCTGCAGAAATGTGAATCTTTCATGTTTCAGAGATTATTCGGCCGAAATAATTATTCGGCCGAATAACCTTTTTTCTGTAACGGCACCGTTAATTACAGTGAAGGTTATTCGGCCGAATAATGAAACGAAAAAAAAACTCGTCGACCGGAAAAAAAAATAATTATGTTTTCTATACTCATATAAGTAAACCTAAAATTGATTCATTATTTTCGCATGTTTTAACTTCGCATATTTTTGGTCAAACTAATTTTGAAAGGAGGAGACATTTTTTGCAAAAGGAGGTTTTTACAAGGTATGTTTTTTTTTTTTTTTTTTTTTTTTTTTTTTTTTTTTTTTTTTTTCCAAAAGGCACATTGAAGGAGTTTTTTTTCTAAGGCATATTTGTAAGGAGTTTTTTCAAAATATTTATTTTCTTATTGCATATTTGCAAAGAAGACATTTTTTGCAAAATGAGGTTTTTACAAAGTATGTTTCTTCTTCTTTTTTCCAAAAGGCACATTGAAGGTGTTTTTTTTCTAAGGCATATTTGCAAAGAGTTTTTTCAAAATATTTCTTTTCTTATGGCATATTTGCAAAGAAGACATTTTTTGCAAAATGAGGTTTTTACAAAGTATGTTTCTTTTTTTTTTTTTCCAAAAGGCACATTGAATGTGTTTTTTTTCTAAGGCATATTTGCAAAGAGTTTTTTCAAAATATTTCTTTTCTTAGACATGTTTGCAAGGAAGTTCTTTGCAATGATTGTATTTAAAAAGTGTGTATTCCAAAGTATTTTTGCAAAAAAAATGTATTTTTCCTTCTTATTTCTTTGAAAGGGTTTTTTTCAAAGAGTTGTTTTGGTAAGATAATTTACAAATGATTTTTTTCCAAAGTAGTTTTGCACTTCTTATTTATTTGAAAGAGGTTTTTTCAAATAGTTGTTTTGCTAAGGTATTTTGCAAAGAGTTTTTTTCCAAAGTAGTTTTGCACTTCTTATTTATTTGAAAGTGGTTTTTTCAAATAGTTGTGTTGTTAAGGTATTTTGCAAAGGGTTTTTTTTCAAGGTAGTTTTGTACTTCTTATTTCTTTGAAATGAGTTTTTTCAAAGACTTATTTACTCAAAGTATTTTTGCAAATAAGTTATTTCTTTACAATGGTTTTTTCCAAGATATGTTTACAAATAAGTTTTTTTTCAAAGTACTTTTTCCTAGTGGCCTTTTCCGTAGATATTTTTTCAAAGAGGTTTTTTTTCCAATGATTTTTACAACAAATATTTATTTACAAGGTGTTCTTATTATTTTTCAATGGGTAGGTAATTTATTGTCAAGGAGTTTCTTATTTCTTTCCAAGAAGGTTTTTTTCAAAGAAGATTTTTGTTCAAAGAGTTTTTTCAAAGGAAAGTTAATTTCAAAGAGATCTTCTTCGAAAGACTCTTACAAAATTTTTATAAGGTGAAGTAAATTTCAGTTCATGTTTTTATAAATTCTGTAAATGTTTTTAAATCTTAATTTATTTATTTTTACTATAAAGTAACATGATTCTTTAATTTATCATCTATAGATTAAACAACCATGGGAAATAAGAGAAAACATCAAAAAAAAGGTGATCGTAAACGTGATGATGATGGTAATAGAGAGAAACAAAAACTTAGATATATTGCCAAAAAACAAATGGTTGCCGAAACAGAAGAGAGAACTATTGAAGATATAAATATAGATTTACATGATAATGTTGAAGAGATGGATATTGAAAATAGAGTACAAGAAGAACAAATTGAAGTTGAAAAGAACATTGTAGAAGAAGTAAATAGTGATTTACATGCTAATGTCGATGAAGTCAATATTGAAGATCAAGTTCAAGATCCAGAAATTGGACCTGGTATGTATATATCATATATTTTTCAAATTCATTTTTTTATAATGAATTTTATTTTTGGATATATGTTAAATTAAATTTAACTTGATGTATAGGTACTTTTACCATTGATGATGAAATGTTAGAAGACATTGATTGCGACAAATATAGAGAAAAACTACCAATGCATGTTGCACGATATCATGCTACAAAATTTTATGATGAAGTTCTCAAGGATTACTCAATAGCAGGACAAGCACAAATTTTGAGATGTTTATTAGTGTCCAAGAAGTTAGAAGGTGCTACATCATTATTGGGTATTCACAAAGCGACAAAAGAGTCGAAATTGAAACAAAATGTGATGAAAAATATAGGTGATACAATAAAAAAATTTGGAAAATCCAGGAAGAAAGATATCAGTGCTGCACGTAAAGCAATTCATACAGCAATTCTTTCAGCTAGTACTAAACAAAAGCGTTTGACAACAGAACTATCAAAAGCAGTTGGAACATCAAGAAAGACATTATACAATCATAGAAAATTCAGAATGCAAATAGATGAAAATAATGAACTTGCTTGCTGGGCAATTATTGGTAGACAACCTTACAAAGATAGATTGGAGCAGGTGTTAAAGATATTGTACGAGAATATTGGTTGGAACATTCTCGAGTTTCACCAAATTCAAGAGATGTGATATGTAAAAGAATATCACGAAATGTATATGAAAGCCAACCAAAATATAAAATGGACATGACACAAGTACAATTGTTCAATAAATTCAAGGAAGATCATCGTGGAATTAATATATCAATCACTACATTTGTGCAACAAAAACCATGGTATGTTAAACCTATTACTATACGTGATACATGTTTTTGCCGTTATCATGTGCAATTTCAGTTATGTTATGACACGTTTCTTGAATTTGGTAAAATGTTTTGGACAAATTCACCACCTCCGCCGACAATACGTGAATTCATATCTCAAATTTTATGTGAGAGAAATCACGATGAAGTATTTTATTCAAAGAAATGTGTCAATGGAAAACATTGTCACCATTGTGGAAATCTGGTGCTATTCCACAATAAATATCCTATCGATAATGATCAATCGTTGTCAAATGTAAATGTTGATTGGAGGAGATACGAATACATCAACTATAGTACAAGTTCTAGTGATTCACATTCCAAAAGAATTGATTTGCTAGAAGACAAGATATGCGTAACAGATTTTCTCAAAAAATTTGAAAGCGAAATTTATAAATACACCCAGCATTCACATAGAGCACGATGGCAAGATCTTCAATTCAAATAGTCTTGTGAAATTTTTCCACCCAGAACAATTTTGTCCGTGGTTGATTTTGCTGAAAACTATACATTTGCTGCACAAAAAGAGATACAGAGTGAATAATATCACTTTGACCAAGTTTCGATATTTGTCCATGTTGTATATAGACATTCTCAACAGGATGTTGATGGCATTGAAAGCACATGTGACAATCGAGATGTGATTAAAGAATATCACTTCTATATCAGCGATGATCGTACACACGATACACATTTTGTTCAACATTGTATAGAAAATATTTTCTATGACTCACTGAAAAAACGCGAAGTTAAATTCAATGAGCATTGGATATGGTCTGATGGATGTGCGGGTCAATTTAAATCTTCATGATCATTTTTTTGGTTATGTCGACTTCATAAAGCGCTGAACATTAAACATCGCTAGAATTTCTTTGAAACTGGGCATGGAAAAGGTGAACATGATGGTGCAGGAGCATGCGTAAAAAGAGCACTTCGAAGATGGCAAATGAACTATTCTTCTGCACGGTTCCATTCAGCTGCAGAGGTTGTCCAATGGTGTCAATTAAATCTAAGCCATGATTATAATCAACAATCAAAAGATGTGCGCAGGTATGTACACTATTTTTTTAATTTATATTATTTCTTGAATTTAAAAAAAATGTGTGTACTAACATTTAAGTACATGTACACTAACATTAAAAGTTGTTCTTTGAAAGTGATTCATCATTTATTGTGTAGGTTTTTTTGGCGTGTTGGGGTCCAAGATATAAATAGATCAATACCATATGACGCTAGCACCATACACGGGACTAGAGATCTTTACTCTATTCAAACAAAATCATTTCAAAACGTGTTTGCATTTGACAGTAGAAAGAAATCATGCTTTTGTCATATTTGCATTGAAAATGTTGAATCTACAGAAGTTTGTGAAAACATAACAAACAACTACGTAAAAGCTTGGAAACACACAAAGATTAATCCAAAAAGAAAAATGCCACTGACAAGTGTAGAAGAGTTAGAATCAGAAGAAATAGCAATATCGTCTGATGGCGATAGAATTTCAGATCTTGTTAGAGAAGGTAATAAACTTGTACTCGACTTTTAAGTTAATTGTTCATTCTAGTCCATCGCCATAAGTATAGTCAATTTAATTCATTTAAAAACGCTAACACCAATTATAATTTGCGCAGGAGATGTTTTCGCTGTGATTGCACCTTCAGACAACAACGAAAATGTCTAATATTATTTGATGCGATGCACCGAAGGAAAAATGAAGTTATTGGAGGACTACAATGACAACGGATTTACATACGAAAGAGGATCCATCATTTTAAAAGGCTATTTTTTTCAACAGACACATATGACTAAAAATTATGTCTACTTTCAAGATTATGAGCCCGATGTTATATGTTGTCAGTATAGTCATTTAGTATGTGCATCTCGAATAAGGCTGGTACAAGTTCCATAAAAAAAACAGTTAAAAACCAAAAAATGGAAACTAGCCATATGTGACCATGAACGGATAATTGAGGATGGCATTCCATTGCGATGTTTTTAACTATATATCAAAAATAAATTGATCTATATTTTTGTCCATGTCAATTGTTGTGTACAATATATTTTTGTCCATGTGTCACAATTGTTGTGCACAGTATATTTTTTCATTGAATTTTTATGAATATTATCTTGAACGACAACTACATAAAAGCTTAAATGGTTGTACTTTAACATGCTTAAAAATAAATTCAAATATTATTTGAGAATTCAAAAGTACTTTATTCGGGTCCCCATATGTATATTAGACCACCTAAGGGATGAGATAACGGATGTGGCTATCCCCACACTCCGCCCCAAACTTTTACTTTTGATTGATTGATGCCAATGCAAAATCACCAAAAAACCTACTAAATCTTGTATTCTTTTAATCCATTGAACATGTTTCTTTAATATACTTCACCATAAATATGATCTGAATGAATTTTTTAAAACAAGTTGTTAATATATATAGTTTTTAAATAAACGATTGTTGCACAAAAATAATATATATCTCTCACATGTAAGTTCACATAACTGAAATCATGGCAAATGAAGATAACAATCATTTGATTTTTAATCACAAACAAGAATTCCTGGATTGTGAAGCTTACGCTAAATTAGAGCAATGATTATTTACAACAATTCGATAAAAATTCATCGAATTGTTGTCTAAAATTCATTGCTCTAACTTAGCGTAAGCTTCACAATCCAGAAATCCTCACTTGTGATTAAAAAACAAAAAATCATTATCCCCATTTGCCATGATTTCAACATTTAGAAATTCACGAACTACAAAGTACCTGAACAATGAACATATGAAAAACATTAGTTAAAATTTGAAATTTACATATGCATATCAAACAATAAACATATGAAAAACATTTTAAAGTTAAAATTTAAAATTTACATATGAATCAAACAACCAAAAGATTGAAACTTTTATCAAACAATTCATAAATTTTCATTCAAAACATTAGAATATTGAACCTATTAAAACTTCATATTTCTATCAAAAATTCTTATCATTTCATTTCTTTACATTTTAACATCCCATTTCTTAACATTTTAAACCTTCATTCTTATGATTCAACACTTTCTCAACATTCATTCTTTCCATAACATTTCTCAACATAACAAATTGATTTTTTTTTACAAATTCAACATTTCCAAACTTTAAATTGCACCTATCAAATGTTTCAAACATTCTTTCATAACATTTTAATAACATTTATTATCAACATAACAAATTGAAATTTTTTTACAAATGCAACATTTCCAAACTTTAAATTGCACCTATCAAATGTTCCAAACATTCATTCTTAACATTTTAATAACATTTATTCTCACAATTTTTTTTTACATATTCAACATTTCCTAACTTTAAATTGCACCTATCAAATGTTCCATTCACTCTTAACACTTTAAACATTTTTGACACCTCCCATTCATTTTTTCCCAACATTGATTCTTACCATAACATTCATTCTCAACATTGAACATTTCCTAACTTTAAATTAACATTTTAAACAGTCCTAACACCTCCCATTCATTCTTTCCCAACATTCATTCTTCCATAACATTCATCCTCAACATTCAACATTTCCTAACTTTAAATTGCACCTATCAAATGTTTCATTCACTCTTAACATTTCAAACATTTTTGACACCTCCCATTTATTTTTTTCCAACATTGATTCTTACCATAACATTCATTCTCAACATTGAACATTTCCTAACTTTAGATTAACATTTTAAACATTCCTAACACCTCTCATTTCTTCTTTCCCAACATTCATTCTTCCATAACATTCATCCTCAACATTCAACATTTCATAACTTTAGATTGCACCTATCAAAACATTTTAAACATTCATGCAAAACATATTCTAAACATTATCAAAACATTTTAAACATTCATACAAAACATATTCTAAACATTTTACCAAATGAAAAATAAGTAACATATACTCATATATAATCCAAAAAAAGTTCATGAACATGTGAGTTCAATGTACATATATGTATAATCAAAAAATAAATATCCTTCATGTTCAAAACAACTACAAAATATATATATCAACAAAAACAATAAAGTCTGAACCACTATCCATCTGGACCAATATCTTTCCACTATTTTCCACTTGGACCTTTCCTGGGACTCAACTCGACCTACAATACACATAAAAACAAATTATAAATCTAGATCATAAATTATTTAAACAATTTTAGCCTAAATTCAAGATATTAAGATATTAAACTTACACATAAAAAACAATTCAATTGTTAAAAAAGTCATACATCAAATTCTTTGAATGCATGTCCACCACTTTTTTCCACTAGAGCCTTCCCTTTGGCTCCAAAGGATCTCAAAGAGCCAAGCTGCAACATGTACAAAAGTAATTTATGAATCCTAAAGCATGCAAACAATTTTCAAATAAATCCAAAAAATATAAAATATTAAACTTATATCAGAGATCATTTCTAGTTCAACAAAATTACCTCGGTGCCAATATCCGCACTCATCAAGGAACCTACATCTTCACCCCCAATTTCCAAACGGTCTCTCCCCTAAAATTTAAATTTTGTTAATAAATAAAACAAAGTAGATACATATAATAAATTAAGCAATTAACTTAAAACCAAAACAAAAAAATTAAAATCATTAGCTCACAAGAGATGGTAAATCATCTAAAAAGTGTGATTCTAAAGAAACCTGCATGGATAAGTCAAATTAACAATAAGATACATTGATATTTATTAAAATTCAAAAAAATAAAAATATCAAGTTCAACCATAAATATTATAATTAATATACCTCTCCCAAATGCTCTTCATTTTGACTAGGATGCTCTTCATTTTGACTACTGGAGACTCGAAAATTATGTGCATTTAACATTCTAGAAAACTGCAAACAAAATACATTTGCTTAATATATTTATTACTATGTAACAAAAAATTCAATTCAAAATGAATAATAAAAAATCAAATAGATTGTCATAGCATAATCAACAAACCTCTCCCATACTCGATGTGTCATTGGATAACACATTTGAAGCTATATCGTGACAAGACTTAGCATAAGCCCTGAGATCATTGATGCTCAATCCGTCTACCTCGTCATTCGTATTGTAAAAAAACTTCTGATGAATAGTAGCACGAGCCCTCTCTCGACCCAATCCCACTTCTACTCCAACAAGAGATGACGCTAAACCATCACCTACTGATTCCCTTGCAGTTGTCCCAAGTTGGGATGTGGGCTCCATCTCTGATCTTAAAGCCACAACCCTAGGTGGACGAGGTATCTCAGGTGGAGGTTGAAGAGTCATAGGGTCTCTAAGAGCACCTTTTCGATTATATATTCGACCCTTTCCAACTCCATAAAAGTCAGAAGGAACATCAGTATAGTTTGGCTTCATACCTAAAAAAAACTCTGCATAGAAAAATCTAGCAAAATAATTAGGAACCTCATCGTTCCATGGCAATCGACCATAAGCTGCAAGAAACCGATCATATATTAAATGTGCAATTTGAGGATGCTTGAAATATTGCACTTTCAACATTTTTTGCTTAAGGCCTTCTTTGAAATTAAACATTGAATTTGTTTGTTCTCTGGTGACTCTCTCCTTCACAACCTCCCACTTGTCTGGACCCATAACTTGGTCCCTTCGCCTCTGCATCAAATGAACAAAACCATTCTTAGTTGGTCCAAGTTCCTCATATGCATCAATGAATTTTTGCAATGACCCCAAAACAATCTCTAGACTTTGTCTGCTCTCTGGAGGGAGATCCAAAGAACAAAGATCATTGTTCAACCTGTCATAGTGGGATCTACAACTTTCAAGTATAGTTTGTTGCACAACACCTTCCCATGGAAGCTCATCAGGTATATCAGACGGATAAGTTGATATGGGTGTACAACCCTCAGCTAGTGGAACATATGTCATCCTTGCTCTAGGAGGATCTTTGCGACCCTGCTCTGCCCCCGCACCTATCCCATCATCTCCAATCCTTTCTTGATCTTCCTCCCGCTCTGTCGAATTAGGCACATCTTTCGAACCTCGCTCTGCTTCAAATATAGCCTTAGTCAAGTGTTCACCTTGTCCAACAATTCGAAACATAAAAATATACAAATTATACATGTATTGAAACATTAATGTTCATACCGACAGAAGGTTGAGATCGACGCTCTCCCATAGAAGATAGAGGGGAGTCATTTGTACCCCTATCAACTTGATAATGATCAGATGACTGTGACCCATACAATAAACTTGAACCCCGAGGTGAATTCGACAACCTTGGAGTACCGACTGGAACACCAATTCTCGATGAATGTGATGACCTCCTATGTTTTCGCTTTGAAGACTCCACTCTTTCCATTTGATATGATTTCTAAATTTACACGACATATTCAAGTTGTACATGTTAATACTACAAAATTAAAGATTTATCTAATAAAGAACTACATACTAAATGTAGGGGTGTCTAAAACAGTGAGTTAACTTTTTTGTAAGTCCCTCTCTTAACTCTAGCATAATTAATTAAATAAAATTCCTACCATCACTACTATTGCAACATTAAGACATATTTAATAATCATTTCATAATTAGATATAATTTATAATGCAGTTAATTGTAGTAGTATAGTAATCTTACAAATATAAATGTCAACTCATACCATATTAAAGTTGTATTATAATGCAGTTAATTGTAGTAGTATAGTAATCTTACAATACAAATGTCAACTCATACCATATGGAAGTTGTACATATTAATTCTACACACTTGAAGACATATCTCCTAACTCTAGCATCACTACTATTGCAACATAAAGACAAAATTAATAATCATCTCATAACCAGATAGAAAATATAATGCAGTTAATTGTACATGTTAATTCTACAAACTAAAAGGCCTTACAACACTATAACTTTTTAAGTGAATCTGTAAACTCTGCTCAAGAACAGTTCAAGAACTCTGCTCAAGAACAGAGTTTAAGAACTCTGCTCAAGAACAGAGTTCAAGAACTCTGCTCAAGGATAAAACTTTTCATATTTTTATATCTTATTGTATAAAACATTAAGTGAATCTGTAAACTCAGCATCACTACTATTGCAACATAAAGACAAAATTAATAATCATCTCATAACCAGATAGAAAATATAATGCAGTTAATTGTACATGTTAATTCTACAAACTGAAAGGCCTTACAACACTATAACTTTTTAAGTGAATCTGTAAACTCAGCTCAAGAACAGTTCAAGAACTCTGCTCAAGAACAGAGTTCAAGAACTCTGCTCAAGAACAGAGTTCAAGAACTCTGTTCAAGGATAAAACTTTTCATATTTTTATCTTATTGTATAAAACATATATTTCTTACATTTTCATGAACAGAGTTGTTAAACTCTGTTCATGAACAGAGTTGTTAAACTCTGTTCATAAACAGCGTTCCTAAACTCTGCTAACCCAAATTAACATAAAATTAAATGTAAAAAACATTAACAGTCTAATTTTAAATCTTAATTCAAATAATTTTTGTAATTTTCTTCATATGACTACAATTGTTTTTGACAATGCAAAAGATCGAGAAACGTGACGTACCTTTAAACCAGACTCGCAGTAGAGATTGTCGAACCTCAATGCCACAACGGATAAGTCCACCAACTCGCCGAACGACAATTATTCCCTACAACCAACAACAAAAAGGGTTATCAACAAAATACTATAAAATTATGAAAATAAAAACAAACCAACACAACTCATCTTCAAAACATACCTGTCGATGAAAAAATTTCAACCAACGAAGCGCCGATGACACCCTCCAACAAACGAACTAACCTGCAGAAACTTCCACATATCCAAAAGACATTACAACACTAAAACATATGCATAAAATTTGGATATAAAATTGGAAAATTAAAAACAAACATACAAAGAAATGATAAATGTATTTATAAACTCACCAGGCACCCGTCACCTCCACACGAATCCGTCGAGCAGCAATCTCCCTATTCCGAACACAAATTTCACAGAACCGTAAAGCAGCCTCCTCGATGAAGGAAGCTTCCAACTACCTTAACAAGCAGTCTCAAAAAGCGATCGAAAGATCATAAAGAGTAACGAGGACCGGATAGAGAGAAGGGCGGAGAGACAGCACAAAGAACGAACACAGGGTTCATCAGTAGCTTACGATGATCAACACCACGTACGCGGGGTTCATCAACAACTTATGACTATCAACACCACGAACGAACATCGACAGTGGGCGAGCATCGACAGCAGACGACCATCAACAGCGGGCGAGCATCATCAGTGAGCGACCATCGGCAGCGGGCGACCATCAACAGCAGGCAGGCATCGTCAAAACCACCATGCAGGGTGGCGAAGATCAGCAGCGGACCCGCCCACGGGGTCCATAAAATGACAGATGGCTATAGCCAAACTGCGGATGAGGCCGACCTTTTATGCAGAAAACGTGTTCGGCCGAATAATTGTTCGGCCGACTAATTATTCAGCCGAATAATTGTTCGGGAGAATAATTGTTCGGCCGAATAATTATTCTGTTGAACAATTATTCGGTCGAATAAACAAACACGCGAATTTTTTTTTTTCCGTCCGGCAATTCTTTGCACACATTTCGAGGGTCCTTGTTAAACTTAACGGAGAACTGTTAGTACGTATTCAGCCGAATAACTAGTACATTATTCAGCCGAAAAATAGAACTTATTCGGCCGAATAAAATTTTTATTCGACCGAATACTAAATTTTAATCGGCCGAATAACCTCTGCCAAGACTTTTTTGCTGTGATTTCTCATGAAAGTGTTACCCACCTTCACATTTTTACCTTTAAGCTAATTAATCTACAACTATGGGTGATTCCATGAAGATGGGTAACTCTTTTTGTCCAAATATGACGGTGAAAAACATAAATTTTACCCATGTATTAAATTGAATCCCTCGAAACACATACTTGCCACATGAATTTTGACATGCGGTTGAAAAACAAAATGTAGAGAATTATGTTGGCTTTCCAATGATATTTTTTTCGAAATATACGAATGTCATATATCATGTCGAATTTTCATTTAATGAAACATGTGTACTTAAAAATTTGAAGAGCAATTAACAAGTAGTTTGTGTGCGTGCACAATAATTTAATGTTAAAGTAATAATTTTAAAAAATGAAATATGTGAACATGATCTAGACAGAATGCACTAGGGCTTACATATTTTTCTTTTAATTTTCCTCGAAAAAATATATTTATTATTATTTTTTGAAAATGACCAATGAATATTTAAGTCGCATTTTGCACACATGTGTGTGCGTGCACGAAATCTTTTGATTTTTTTACATAATTTGCAAAACTAAAAATACCATTTTAAAGAGGACGCGTTTATCTAGGGCTTGTGTATTTTTTCAAACTTTTTGGATGTGTATTTTGAATTTTGTGGATTTATCTTTGAGTTCAATCGAAGTCGTCGACAGGGTTTTTTAGGGCAAGTTTTAGTAGAAATTTAAAAACAAAAGACATATGAAGATAAAAATTCGTAAATTTTATATATCTGGATAGAGGATTCATTGACGAATCTAATGGTATCAAGTCCGCTCATTAATGAGCATTTAATGACATGGTTTAACTTTGTGGAAGGTAGACAAAACTTTCATTATGCAGTGAAAAGGGCTCTCGACCTGTTTTTTAAGCCCGCGATCGAGCTAAATACCTCGATCGAGGGTGTAACAACACCTCGATCGAGAGTTTAACAAGACCTCGATCTAGGTATGTTAAACCCTCGATCGAGGGCCTAAAATGAGCCTTTTTATGTTTTTCAAAAGCTAGATCGAGATTTTGCAAGCTTTTCAAAAGCTTGATCGAGCTTTTGTGAGCTTTTCAAAAGCTCGATCAAGGTTTTGCGAGCTTTTCAAAAGCTCGATCGAGAGTTTTAAAAGTTAGATCGAGGGTTTTAAAAGCTAAATCGAGCTCTTGTTTCAACCCTCAATCGAGGTCTGTTAAAACCCTCGATCGAGGTATTTTAAAACCCTCGATCGAGCTTTTAAAACCCTCGATCGAGCTTTTAAAACCTCGATCGAGGGTTTGAAAATATCTCGATCGAGGGTTCAAAAAACAATTTTTTTAGCTTTCATCCGCCAAAAATGGTGAACCACCTTCGTGGAATCACACCTATCCAGTGCCCAAAGATAGGGATGCTCAATTAACATTGTGCCTATAAGTAAGTACTTAGGTTTAATTGCACTTTAGTAAGGCATATATCTTCTCTTACCAATATTGTATATTCATGAATGACTCTTCTTCTTTATCCTAAAAGTAATAAACATGCAATTTGTAGTTGAAAGATAATCCTTGTCATTGATAAAAAGTAGTAAACATGCAATTTGTTAGTTGAATGATAATCCATGTCATTTGAGTGTAGGCATAACCATACATATTTACCATTATTTATTGATTCTTCCTAACAATAAATAATCTAACTTTATATTCTTTGTTATTTCATTGGAATGTATACAAAATTTATGAACATACCCAAGAAGAACAATTTCTTTCATAATATTACTATTATTATTTTTTATATGATCCTATCCTAAAGGATAGTTCTCAATATAGGGACTATAATTGATTTAACTATGCAAACATGGTTTCTTCATAAGTTATAAGGTAAACTATTTGCTACACATTTATTTCTCTTATACACATGCACCTCAAAACTAAATACAACCTATTAAGATTATTGCATTTCCTTTATATTTCGAGGTTCTTACTATTTTATAAACTTCAATTACTACACCTCCATAATCATACATAATAAATATAAACCATGCACAATTAAGTATCTTATACCCATAGTACCATAATATAAATCCTCTAACATTTATATTAACCAATCCCTTTCTCAACGAGGCTCCATCTTTTTATTTATTTATAAGAATTACATGTATGATACAAGGCTACTATTGACACACTGTATAAGCTCTATCACTTTTACACAGTCATACTCACAGCATAGCCATAATAATTGTATGACCTTTAAATGGAGAAAATTCGATGACATAAAAAAAAAAATTATATTTGTAATGCGCGGATATTACTGTCACATATTACACATAGTATGGCTATAATGTTTGTATAACATTTCAAAGATTTTTTGTCGTCGGTTACAGGTCTCACTTGCGAAAGTATGACTTAGGGGAGTGATTGCAGGAACCATTTCAGGATTAACTCATTAATAAGCTTACATGGTTCAATGCGATTCCATAGATCATATCAGAATTAGAACTTTAAGAATACAGAGTTTATCTTAACCAATTCGAATATAGGGATCTTTTCAAAAATTAATTCCTTGATATGCCAAAGTTACATAGATTGATTCGATATCAGAAACCATACCAAAATTTAGAACATTGTTGTGACAGATTTTATTAAAATTCGCTTGCAATGATTCTTCCATGATTAATTCGTTAATAAGACAGAGTTCACATGGATTAGTTTAATTTCAGAGATCATATCAGAATTCAATCATTACTAAGACAGAGGTGTTACTGTGACTGGTGTGAGGAGTAAATCCAACGCAGAGATGAGCGACCAAATCGACGAAAGAGATGAATGACCAAATCGGCGGAAGAGAATATTTACCACCGGTGTAGCGAATAAGGAAATCCCTCAATGGTACACAGATCGGTGCCGAGGATCATAAGTATACTACAGATTCAATCAATAAACAAAGACAACATTCTAAAGAAATGGAATTTATCACGAGAAGAGGGTTCTCAAATCTAAAGGGCTCTATAATTTACAGACTTTTCAGTAAAAATCTCAAATCCAATCTATAGCGTTGAAACTCCTCACAGGCAGATGATTCTCAGATCTGTGAGAATTGCCAGAATTCAAAAGATATATATTACGATTTTTCTTCATAACAGATTGCATTTTTAGCCCTTCAAAGAGTCGCATACCAGCATGGTCACACTAATTTGGAATTGTTGGAATATTCTCACCATCATTTTCGTATTTTGCTTGCCTGCATGCATCCAGTCATCATGCATGCATCCATTCATCAGTATGGTAGTCTCCCAGCACCTAGTCCTCAGCTTTTCATCCCCAAGAGCCTGTTTCTGCTCATTTCTATCGCTCCTAGCCGCAAATGCACCCTTTTTTCATCACTGGACTACAAGTGCACCATCTTCCACCTATTTAGGAGTGGACTACAAGTGCACCATCTTCCACCTATTTAGGAGATTCTTTAGTTAGTTCCATGATTAGTGGATCTGTTCCTTGTTTTGAGGACTGATTACTAGTTTAATTGACTTAACCACTTAGATAGACCTCCAGAGAGACTAGATCATCTATACTAACTACTGACAGCTCCTCATGCACCCACATTGGAGTCTTCTTCCCTACATTTGTGCCACATGCACCAGTTAGACTCGGTTAGACTCATTTGACTGATGTTTGACCACTTGTGACCATTATTACTGATTGGATGATGTCTCCAATGTCATCCAAGCCACACATTGAGGAGAATTCGAATGAGCTTAGGAGGCATTTGAATTCATTTGATTGTATTCAGTTATTATTCACTATTCACAGAGTGCCAGCTCACAACTGATGTATGATACAACAGTTTTTGTCATTTCTTATGTATGAGTGATTATTGAATCTCCATTTCTTCTTCTTCTTTCTACACTTATTGAGTGAGTTTTAGTGAGGTCTGCTATAGTTGAGTGATCGTAATCCTAAAATATCACATGGTATCAGAGCTAACAACATCTATTCGAATTGCAGCAGCAGCAGTTGCAGCAATTCCTTGAGCAACTGTATTTCATTGATCACCACAAGCCTCTGGGTTTCCACAGCAAATCCTGGTGTTGTTTCCTTGAATTCACTGGAGCACCACTGGAGCAATCCAGTGAGGTCTAGTCAGGTGTGAAGGACCCAATCACATGTGCCCAGTGTCCTATGCCAGTGTTCAATTCGAATTGCAGCAGATCTCCATTTCATAATTTTCATTTGTTTTGCAGGACTATCCTCTCTTCAACTTCGATTATTCAGTATCATGGATCTCAAGTTGAATTCATTCAACTACTTCGAATGGAAGGAAAATATGGACATCTTCTTAAATTCGAACAGCCTTTCTAGAGTGGTGAATGGCTCTGCAGTTGATCCCACTGGTGCAGTAGAGAAATCCAAGTACTTAGACAAGCTTGATGAAGCAGTAGGACTGTTGCTACTTAGCATTTCTGAAGACCTACACTTTCATGTTATCGATCTGAAAACTCTAAAGGAGGTTTGGGACAAGCTCGAATCTCTCCTTGTTCAGAAGGATGACTTGAAGGTCATAAATTAGAAAATGAGCTCATCTCATTGAGCCCAAGTAGTTTTGAAACTGTCACTGAGTTTCTCAACAAATTCAAAAACTTGATTTCACAGTTTAAGAGGAATGGGATTGAGAAGGAAAAAAAAAACTCATCATTTCCATCCTGTAGAAGCTAGGCCTTGATTATTCAGTGTTTGTTTCAACCTTCCAGTCAACAAAGTTGTCCATTCCAAAATGGAAATTCGCTTCACTTGAAGACTTCATCCAATCTCTCACACATGAGGAGGAGAAGTTAGTGCACATGGGAGTGATAAAAAACAAATTGGATTCAAGTCTTGCAGCTACTGAGTCAAGAAGAGCGAATGGTAAAGGAAAATAAAAAAATTATGATAGAAAGTCGAATGACTAAAAACAGTAGGAGACTCCAAACGAGTCAGATGTAGTTTCGAATCTTAAGAAGGACAAGACATATCAAAAGGGAAAATCCAAGTGCACACATTGTAATCGAGGATATCACCCTGAGAGCTCATGTATAAAGAATACCATAGATCTCATGGCTTCACTTCTTGAAAAAATAAATCTTCTAGTACCTGCATGTGCTAGAAAGAGAGAGAGTGAACCATCTGGATCTGAGAACAAAGAGAGATGCCATGCTCTCATGGCAGTTGCATCAACTCAATCCTCCTTCATCATAGATTCTGGAGCATCAAGACACATGTCTTCCTCCAAGGATCTCTTCATGGGATTTGAAGCTACTGTTGGACGATCCATCATGTTGGGGAATGATTCTGAGGTCTCCTTTGAGGGGATTGGAAGAATCAAACTTGATCATGGGTACTTCTCAAATTTGCTCTATGTCCCCACTCTCATTGCTAATCTACTTTCAGTATATCAAATAAACCATACTGGAGAGCCCAAGAGGCTGATCTTCTCTCCAAATGAGGTCGAAATTCAAGACATCGTATCAGGTTCTACCATTGCAAAAGGTGATGCAAATCATAAGTTGAAACTCTATGAGTTTTTCCATTTTCTATCTCTCTCTAAACAGTCTTCTCTTCACAGTCATGCAAATGAAGAGAGTAGGCTATGGCATGAAATATTTGGGCATCTCAACTATCAATACTTGCAAGACATGCATACTAAAGAGATGGTTGAAGGGCTGTCGAAGATCAAGTTTTCCCAAGGCACCTGCAAAGGTTGCTAGAATGGAAAAGATCCAACAAAGAAGGTTGAGGAAAAGAAGACTCAGAAGGTAGAGCGAATGCTAGATCTAGATCCACAAGAACCTGAAGATCTAGCACCTAAGGTTCAAACTCCTATTGCAAAATGGGCCACCACTACTGCTGCATCTACTAGTGATCTTGTTGGAGATCCGCCATATTCAATACCAACCAGATCTGATCTTCTCTCTCACATAGATCCATTTCTAGCTGAGATATGCTTTCTTATGATTGGATCAGATCCAAAGACATTCTTTGAAGCCTACCAAGATTCAGGAAGGGTAGCAGCTATGGATGAAGAGTATGAGTCTCTCAAAGAAATGAAACTTGGGAGCTTGTTTCTCTCCCTCCTGGGAGGAAGCTTGTTCAATGCAAGTGGGTTTACAGAACTAAGATGGACTCTGATGAGGTCACTAGAAAATACAAGGCTCGATTGGTTGCAAAGGGTTACTCCCATGTCCATGGGATTGACTACTCAAAGATATTCGCTCCTGTTTCTAAGATGGATTACATCTGTCTTGTTCTTGCTCTTGTTGCATCCAAGCACTAGGAAGTGCATTGCATGGATGTCAAGAGTGCTTTCCTTCATGGAGATCTACAGGAGGAGATATACATGAAGCAACCTGAGGGGTATGTTGAAGACTCTTTACTGGTATGCAGAATGAGGAAGTCCTTGTATGGGCTCAAGCAAGCTCCCCGAGCTTGGTATGCAAAAATAGACTCCTTGCTTCTGTCACAAAATTTCATAAGATGCAAATCTTATTCGAATGTCTATATGAGACATGAAGGTGACTCTCTACTTCTGATTGTTCTATATGTTGATGATATATTGATTACTGGGAGAAACACTTCATGCATCAGATCTATAAAGAAAACTTTGCATAACTCCTTCTCCATGTCAGATTTTGGATTGTTGAGATAGTTTCTTGGTCTTGAAGTCACTCAGAGTGATTCAGGAATCAAGGTTGCACAGTCCAAGTATGCTTTATATATGCTTGATAGGTTCCATATGAGCAAATGAAAACCATCAACATTTCCTTTTCTTTCAAGGATCATCCTTGAGGATGTTTCTTCCACACCTATGGTGGATAGTACACTGTATCGGCAGTTGATTGGGAGTCTATTGTTTCTTACACACACTCGACCTGATCTTTCCTATGCAGTTAGTGCTGTCTCCAGATACATGCAGTTGCCTCATGAGCTTCACTAGAAGGAAGAAAAGAGGATCTTACATTACTTGCAAGGGACAAAGACCTATGGTCTTCACTATGCGATTAGGTCTCCTTTGAACCTTGTTGGCTATACTGACTCGGATTGGGTTGGAGACAGCTCAGATCGAAAGTCAACATCTGTTTTTTTTTTCATGATTGGATCTGGACCTATCTGTTGGTAGAGAAAAAAGTAGAATTCTTTAACTCTTTCTTTAGCAGAGGCCGAGTATAGAGGTGCAGTCAATGCAACCACACAGTGTATCTGGTTGTGGGGCATCTTGTCAGAGTTTGGGATTTGATTCAATACTCCACCAATCATCTATTGTGACAATCAGAGTGCCATCAGGATTTCTACAGATCTGGTTCTGAGATAGAGAACCAAACACATTGAGATACACATGCATTACATCCGAGGATTGCTACATGATCGCACCATCTCATTGCTCTACCTTCCGACGGAAGAGCAGATTGCAGATATATTCACTAAGACATTCTCAGTGAAGAAGTACACTTACTTAGATCTCTTCTTGGGGTGAGTGATGTACATGATTGATCATCCTACCACAGTCTATCTTGAGGGGGGGATTTCTTCCCACTGGGTTTTCCCTCTTTCCTCACTTTACTTATTTAGATTGTTGTACGGGGTGACCTTTGGTCTCAGTTATCAGGGACCTACCATTTCAATTGTTCCTCATAGTTTTGCTTGCGAGGGGGTGTTGGAATATTCTCACCATCATTTTTTTATTTTGCATGCCTGCATGCATCTAGTCATCATGCATGCATCTGCATGCAAATGCATGCATCCATTCATCAGTATGGTAGTCTCCCAGCACCTAGTCCTCATATTTTCAACCCCAAGAGCCTGTTTCTGCTCAGTTCAATCCCTCCTAGCCACATATGCACCCTTTTTTCATCACTAGAGTATAAGTGCACCCCCTTCCACCTATTTAAGAGATTCTTCAGTTAGTTCCATGATTAGTGCATCTGTTCCTTGATATAAGGACTTATTACTAGTTTAACTAATTGAACCACTTAGATAGACCTCAAGAGAGACTAGATCAGCTATACCGACTACTGACAACTCCTCATGTGCCCACATTGGAGTCTCCTTCCATACATTTGTGCCACATGCACCAGTTAGACTCAGTTAGACTCATTTGACTGATTTTTGACCACTTGTGACCACTATTATTGATTAGATGATGTCTCCCATGTCATCCAAGCAACAGATTGAGCAGAATTCGAATGATCTTAGGAGGCATTCGAATTCATTTGATTGTATTAAGTTAATATTCACTATTCACAAAGTGCCAGCTCATAGCTGATGTATGATACAACAGTTTTTCTCATTTCTTGTGTATGAGTGATTATTGAATCTCCATTTCTTCTTCTTATTTCTGCACTTCTTGAGTGAGTTTTAGTGAGTTATGCTACAACTAAGTGATCCTACTCCTAAAATATCATAGGAATCACAGTATTCAGACTGGTTTGCAGGGTTCAAATGAATCGTGGGGTTTGCACAGGCTACAATCTACAACGACCTTGGATTTTCACACCATAACCAAAGGGAATGGTTCCGATAGCCAACTAATAGCACATTTACGTGCGTGATCCGATGAGGGAAAGGTCTAATCTACAACAACTTCTTTTCGGAATTGTTAGAAATGTTCTATATGCTAAATCGTCTAAGCTTGCAGAATAAAAAGACTATATTAATGATACTTGAATAGATGGAAATCATATCATAGAGTATTATTCTTATAACCTCTATTAACTAGAACAAGGCTCGATCTACAACATAAATTCGACACATATCTAGTTGTATGGATTTGAAAAGGTACAACCCAATTTTTTTTTAATAAAAAATAGTGCGAAATTTATCATCAGTATTTGCAAGCTAGTTGGAGATCTCATTTTCATATCCCAATGTTAAGGAGCAATAAAAAAAATAGAGGTAAACGATCTCCTACCCAAGGTTTCATAGTTCATAAATAAAAATGAATGAAAAACAGAGGTGAATGCTCTCGGATTTCGGATTGTAATGTTCAAAAATTAATGAAAGAATACATATTTTTTGATATATCCTTAACCGCAACAGAAAATACTATTATTTAATTATGAGTCTAGTGCCCTCAAGGCTCAAATGGCTTTGATACCAAATGTAGTGACCTCCATTTGTGGTGTCATCCTTGAATCTAATCTTAAACACATCAACACAATATAAAATAGATTCGAATATATCAATGATAGAAAACTAAATTTCACAAAAATAAATTTACCTTTAGCAAGTACAAGTGGAACCTTAAACCTGTCATCCATTGGTCGATCCCACCGTCGAAGGAGTAGTCGTCGTCAATCGATCTAGCTTGTCCCTTGCCGTCCGCTTCACCCATCGTGTCCCTCCAATGAAATCTTGTTTAACCATAGGCGAAGAATACATTAGCTTAGCCACCCAACCGTAGGCTTATGCTTTCAGTCACACAACCACCCCCGAGCTTCGAGGTTGTAGAGGTCACACACACCAAAACTAGAGACCTAGAAGTGGGATCCCCCCCCACCAATATCTCTTGCCAAACTCCAATAGCGGCAAATCAATGACTTACACACACATTACGATAACCATACATCCATAGGGTCCCTTTCCCTTTCCTCAAGCCTTCCTTAAATAGGAAAATTCATTGTGACACATGTCACTTCATGCAAAAATGCCTAATTTTTAATTATTCAAATGCATTTTAGCTCACCCATCCATGTGTTAGGTTTCTAAGAGAGTGCACCTACTTTCCTAAATTTACTCAAGTTTGTCTCCAAGATGTTCACTCTAATTTCTACTTTTGTGGGTGCAAGTGGTGTTAACTAATTGCTAAAGCCTAGTATTCCATTTGCTCCTAAAATAATATTTCCTATTATTTTAATTACCAAAAATGAATTTCTTGTGCAAGTGGCCTAAATGCAATTTATAAGTTTTTATGCATAATGTTTATCAATTATTTCCCTCTAAAACCTAGGTACCACACTGTTGGGTCCATCCATCATTTATGCTCTTTTGTTGATATGGTACCACACCATCGGGTCCATCCGTCCGTCATTTCTGTTTATCGGAAAGGTATCACATCATCGGGTCCTTTAGTCCATCATTTCCATTTATTGACAAGGTACCACATCATCGGGTCCTTTCATCCGTCATTTTCATTTATCGACAAGGTATCACACCGTTCAATCCTTTCATCGATATCCCTTCGTTGCATCTGATTTACGGGAACTTCATGTAGGGATTTAGGATCCATTACCTTCAATCCTCCATCTACACGCTATTGGAGACTAATGGCACTGAGGAGTAAATTTGTTCTTATTGCGTACCCCCCAACTCGTACGTGACCAACTCCATCATGGTCCACTTCGCATGACTTCACGCCTCCCCGAGTAAGCCGCTAATGGATTTTGAACTTGTCCGTGGATTTCCATAGGAAGTCGACACTGACATCATTCTTTCGTGTCTTATTTATTCGTACTCTACGACCCCTTTGTTTCCTTTGTGAGTCCGTCGGTGAACCGTTTCACCTGTCGCTACACACATGCCGAAAATCACTCATTACTAGCTTTTTTCGCATTCATCATAATTTGTTTCATAATCCACTAGTTGTTAAGCATCTTAATCTATGATTCATAAATATCGTAATTCATTTGATAAACATCTAGTCATTAAGCAAGCATACCTTTATTCATCAATTCCAGATAAAGTATCCAATTCCACGAATTTCCATTTAATCCATTGTTTTCATTCATCAAATTTGTCGGCATGCACATCTTCAGGTGTTTCTCAATCTTTAAGACATTTCAAGAATCAAAATACCACTTTATCAAATTTTGTTCAACTGGGTCACCCGACAGGTGCCCTTAAAGTCCACAGTCATTCTAGGGGAATTACACCTTCTTTGTGATTATGTGCGTGCTTGGTTTTATTTGTTATTACATTTTTGTACACTTTTATTTTTGTATTATATGAGGCATGATAGTGCATTAAATTATGTCCTCCCAATTATAACATCTCCATATTGCATTAAATTATATCTTACAAATTAAGTTCATGACAAAGATGATTATTATTATCTTATTGATGATGATATCCCACTAAGACCATTTGGTCTATAACACCTTAAGAGGTAACTTTTGATAAACATTTAAACCATATCTTTTCTTTATGGATTTCAGTTTTGTTAAGCAAGCTTATTGCTAAGTATTGGTGCAATCATAACATTTCATTTAGCATCTTATTGATAAAATAGTGCCATCTCTTTGAATAAAGCAATCGAGTGTATTTAAAAAAAATATGTGTAAAATGTAAATTTATTTATTTATTAAATTTTGTTATTTTATTATTATTTATAAATATATACCGATAAATTTGTTATAATTTTATAAATATATTTATTTTTTAAAAGTAATTTATCTACTATTAAAATAATCATATTAATAATAAAATAATTGATATAAATAGATAGATGGCATTATTATTATTTTCTCCTATTAAATAATATGATCAACTATCTACCTATATCAACCATATTATTAATATGATTATACTAACTTACAACTAAATTTAAACAATACAACTATAAAATTAAACAAAGTTTAAATATAAATACAATAATACAGTTGATTATATTAGGTACATAATAATATTGAAAAAAGGTATGTTAAAAAATATGAAGTATTTATTATTATGTTTTAATAATATTAATCTTAAAATTGTTATATTATTAATAATATCAAATATTAACTATAATAATTATGATTTGTAATAAAAAATATTATCTATATAATAATTTTGAAAAAATATATATACATTATTTTAAAATGATTTTAATTATTTTAATATGATTATTAATATAAAATAATTATAATAGGTATTAATGATTAAAGCATAATTGTCGTTTACGTACGTGCTTAGCTTCAGAAAAATTTGATCTAGGGCTTGCCTAGGGTTTCTGTAGTAAGTCTCTAGATCGAGTTTTAGTTTGGTGACAAGAGAGCTCGAAGGAGGTAGGACTATCACGATTCAATGACATGAGGGCAGGGCGGGGGTTCTGACCCCTCCCCATCAAATCTGGAGGCAGGCCAACTTGATAGTGAAGGGAACCAACTAATATGAGGAGAGGGTTCTGGCGGACCAAAGGTACAGCTTGGTAAAGGGACTAGGGGGAAGCAATGACGGTAGTGTACCCAAAAACGGTTGAGATTCCATCTATGCAAATCAAGTAACAAAAGCTTCATGAGAGGATTCATTGTTTGAAGGATCAGGCACTAATAGAGAATTTTATAAGGATATGGCCAATGGAGAATGCCTTAGTGTGGTGGATTAATACTACTTGAAACCCTATGGCCATTATGATGTTAAGTTGGGTGCAAATGTTTTTTTACAGTTATCTTTTTCTTTGTGTAAGACTGAAATTAAATTTTTTAAGGAGGCCCATATTTTTACTATTCTGTAGGACTCTTCCTTGAACTTTGGAAAGAGTAGTTTAGTACAAACAAGGAAGATTTGTGAATAGCCCCGGTTTGGATCTAATAATATTTCTTGCTAAGCAAAAACTTGGAAGAAAAGATGCTATAATATATAGTAAATTTCCTTGGAAAGTTTATCAAGATATTCAAGTAGACAAAGATGATAAGATACAAATCCTATGTGCATATCTATGTGTATATGGACATCTTGAAGGATCTTCCCGAGGCTATCAATCTCACTTGGGATGATGAAGATTCGAGGGAGACTCTTGACTATGAACACATCCATTTTAAGTTCATACGATGCCATGAATATGGGCATCTATTTAGGGGATGTCCTTTAAATACCCCCCCCACAATTCCAACAACAGTAGAAAATAGACGAGGAATGGTTTACAAGGTTCCCTTATCTAAAAAGGTCCATTAGAAGGCACAGGATTCCATATATGAGAAAGAAACCCCAAAATTCTAATCAAACTGAATCCCTAAATCGCAAATCCAACATCGAGACATTGCTTGGGTGTGGGGAAGTTGGAGATCCTGTCACCTCTTCCCCTTTAGCAAAGGAGGTGTAACTTTCATAGGTAGACGAAGGTACAACAGTGGAACTGGAAAAGCAAGAGGATATTTAGATTGTAGCAGAAGAGGTGGATGATGTGGATCTGGGAGAGCTTCAATTTGATGAGATATATAAGGCCTGCATGGAAAAGGAGAAGAGATATGTATTCCATCTATGGGTTCATCTGATCTAAGATGCCCTTATAAGTGTTAGGTTGTCCCAACGCTTGGGAATAAGTGTTGGGACCCCAAGAGAAAATAAGATAAAATATGGTGATACTTGCAAAAAGCTAGGAAAACAGACCAATAGACAGGGGCTAGCAGATTAAGGAATCAAATCTGTTGATTCAAATCAATATACGATGATCAAGGATGCCCTATCTCTCTTATAGAATTTGATCCAATGAAAAGTATCACTTGGAACATAAGGGGTTCAAAAAATCCCCAGAATGTAAGAATATTGATAAGGAATATTAGGAATGAAAATCCAAAAATACTTATGTTACAAGAAACTAAGTGTTATGAGAAAGATCTGAAAGAAATTGGTAGGATATTTTGAACAGGTTGTGAATTAATATCGATTAATTCAACCAAGATGGCTAGGGAACTTGGAATATTGTGGCACCCAGATGAAATATCCCTTGATAATTTCCTTGCAACACCTAGGTTCATCTCAATTGAATTTTGAGTTGTGGGATACCATATTTATGGGGTCATATCAAATGTTTATGGTCCCCATACTCAGTTGTAGAAGAGAGATTTTATGCATTCTATGAGGGGGGGCAATCATTGGGTAAACAAGAGGCACTAGATAGTGGCGGGCTATTTTGACATTATCAGATCCCTTGATGAGAAGAAAGGATGAAGAAACCGCCTTGAACTAGAGAACTAGGCCTTTGGCGAAGTAATAGATGAAATCAAATTGATAGCTATGGAAAATGGGAATGGTCTTTTAACCTAAAACAATAAGATGGGGGGGGAAGAGCAACATGTTTCCTCTCACTTGGATAGATTTTTAATTTCAGATTCTATTATGGATGTCAGTGGGGAAATAGATGTGTTAGTCCTTCCCACTACTGGCTCTAATGGTTGGACAGTGACCCTGACATGAATTAGTGTGAGCTCCCAATTGAAAATGCCTTTCAGGTTTGAGCAATTCTAGTTCAATCATCTCGATTTTAAGTCTAAATCTCAAGAATGGTCGGTCGAACTGGAACCAACTGGAGGGTCAAGCATGTATCGATTCTAAAGTATGCTCAAGGAAATCAAATTGAAAATTAAGAAATTGAACAAGGAAGAATTTGGAAATATATTCCAAGATAAATGACACTTGGAGCGTCGTTTGGATGAAATACATATTTTATTTACTTCTTGACATAGCGTATATAGGACATCAGTGACACCACTGAATAGCTATATTGTTTCACCCTCTACATTTCTTCGGTTTTCCTCAACAACTTTTGTCATAGTGTCGAGCAGGATGTTAATATAGTCATCCATCAAGGCTTTGACATTTTCATGTCACTGTGCTTTCTGATTTTTCCTTGTGCCTCGCTTCGATGTTTCACCTTTTTTCTTATCCCCCAAGTCTTGATTAGTAGGGGTGTGACTCGATTCCTGCTCTTCTTGATCATCATCACCACCTTCAGTTTGTTGGGTATTCTGACTTGTTCATTGTTGGCCTAATGTACCGTCGACTTGTTGGTCTTGTTGTGATGGATCTGGCAATATATGATCAAGCTCAATTGGTACTTGCCACTCTAGTGGCTATTCATGAATCATCGCAACAACTTCTTCATTTTATAGTTTGAACCCCGTCACTAACCATGGCCGGAGTGGGTCCCTTCTTGCTTGCACATACATGCGGTGGGGCCCGAATTTAAATTTCGCCACAATGCTATATTTATCCACCACAGCTTCATCTATGAGTGGTATTTGCACAACATAATACCTCAATGCCTCCAACTGCATGTACAATGACATGTTACTTTACTATTGTCGAGTCCTTATGTCTGAATAGGATAAATTCATGTAGTGCAACACTTGAAATGAATATCTTGATAGTTCACTAGCTCAGCCCAGCCCACAAAATAGATTGACAATAGTAACCATGAGTATGTGAATGGTGTGCCGCTATCCTGTGAATCTGCACAGTCTGCAAGAAACTCATTTAATAGAAAAGAATCTCAATTCATTTGAACTCCTTGTGTGCATTGTTCTCCCGCAGCAGTGACAGAAGTAGTGACTTGGTTTTTTTCTATTCTTACGGAGCAAATTTGCTGCTAATATCTTTGCAGCAAACCAAAAACCTTGGTCATCGATAGAGGCTACATTGAAGCCTCTGTTTCTCTTTGATATATTGTATTTATCCTTCATCCTAGTTGCAAGGACACGGTCTCATTCTTTCCCAACGAAGAAGTGCGACGGGTCCACCCCATCCTTAGGTAAACTCGTCATTCTAGCAATGAGTTCTGTATCAATGGATACCTTGGTCTCTGGCCATCGGGACTTTTTTAAGGTAATCAAATAAAATTGGACCATTTTTGACCCATCTAGCGAAGAATCGACATCAATTCAATTCTTGAAGAATTTGAAAAAAGAAAAAGAAGTATCACTTGACTATTCAACCAAAATGAGAATCCTGAAAGATAAAGAACTAAAGGATATTGAATCGAGACTATGAAGCTGGAATGAAACTGATGGTATGGGGTTTGTCTCGAATTCTAAAAAGGATTATGTACTGGATTCATAGAAAATACATATGGATATGCTCTTAATTCAAGAAGCATAATGGAGAATCAAGAGCAGAGAACTATGGCTCTCAAAAGGAGATGAAAATACCAAGTTTTTTCATCAATTTGTTAATCACATGAAGAATGTTAATTCAATATGGAAGATCAATACCGAAGATGGATAAGAAGTCACAAACTTTGATGAGATAGCCAATGCATGGATTCAACACTTTGATAAGATTTTCAAAAAATTGGAATCTGACAACATTGAGGACTTGGTTAAGTTTGCTCAGTTCTTTCCAATCATTGTACATGATGAGGATAATAAACATCTGATGCGGGAAGAAACCAACGATGAACTTGAGGAGGTATTAAAAAACTTCAAAAAGAATAGAAATATTATCCCTAATGGGCTTCCGGTTGAATACTATATAGTTTTGTATGAGGTTATAGGGAATGATTTTCTAAGGGTAATTGAGGAGTCCAGGATAAATGGAAGGATATTAACAACCTTTGATGCATATTTTATTGTCTTGATAGAAAAATTAGACTATATAAGTACATTTGACAACTTCAAACTAATTTCCTTATGCAATACAATATACAATATCATTGCTAAATTTATTGGAAAAAAATAAAACCTATACTAGTTATAGGAATATCTCAAAAACAGTTTGGATTTCTACCAGGAAGACAGATCCATAATGTTGTGGGTATAGTATAGGAAGGGATTCATTCAATCAGAACAAGGAATCTCAAATTGGTTGTAATCAAGATTGATTTAAAGAAGGAATATAATAAAGTAAGATGGATGTACATGGGGATGATTCTAAGTCAACTAGGGTTTTGTGTGTGGTTCATCAAATGGGTGATGGCTTCTGTCATTACTATTCCATTCTCTAGTCTTCTTAATGGTGCAACATCTAAATTTTTCCATCCACATAGAGGAATTAGGAAGGGGTTCCCGATATCCCTTTTACTATTTCTTCTTGTGGCGGAGGGGCTAAGTAGATCTATCTTAAAAGAAAAAGGGGCAGGGAGATTCAAAGGTATTCATATTGGAGGTGATTGTTGGATCACTCACACATTATTCGTAGATGATATATTAATTTTCTCTGAAGGTTTGAGCAGAGATATAGAGAACTTGTCTGGTATACTTTCTCTTTTCTTCTCCACTACAGGTATGCAGGTTAACGAATATAAATCTAGTATTGTGGGAGCAGGTATTGAAGAGGAGAGATTACATACTTAAAAAATTTATTTCCTTTCAATTTGTTTGTTCTTGAAACTGGATTGAAGTACTTAGGGTTCCTACTTAAACATGTTTCCTATAGCAATATAGATTGGAAGTGGCTTATATCAAAGTGTGATAAAATAATAGCTAGCTAGAGCTACAGGACTGGTTGTGTAAGGCGGGAAGGGTGTTTTTTTGAAAAATCAGTGGCTACTCCAGTTTTTTGGATGTCCCTTTCTTGGATCCCTCGAAGAGTTTTGGAAGCTAGAAGGAAACTTATTTTCCATTTCTAATGTTCTAGGAACTTAGAAATCAATGGAATGGCTTGGACCAAGTGGCAAGAACTAGCTTTTCCTAAATTACAAGGAGAATGGGGTATAAAAAACCCAACTATTTTCTCAAATGCTCTTAGGGAAAAGAGTCTCCAGAGGTTAATTATAGGCACTGGTCAGTGGAGAGAGTTCATCATTCAAAAAATATTAGACCTTTAACTCTCATGGAGTGGATACAGAAACCTAACAAATCTATTCAAAATGTCTCCACCATATAGAAAGTGATAGTCTACTCTTTTAAAGTAATAGGTAATTCTTTATCTTGGAAGGTGGGGGAAAGACACAGTATTAGGGTCGATGAAGGTTCTTGGGAAGGAAGCAATCAAGCTCATATTCTTCCTTTTAATATGATCCTTCAGCTCAGATTTAAAGGGATTAGTCTTAAACAAATTGCAGATCATCATAACACTACAATATTCAAGCAACGGTGGCTAAGTGATAAACGTTTGGGGTTTAGGGATGTAAACGCTCCTGTTCAGAAGGCCTATCTAAATCAACTTTCAATTTTTCATATTTTTTTACAACGAAGAGAAGATCAATTGGTATGGATACATGACTCTCATGGGAATTACACTCCAAAAAAGGGATATGACACTCTAATGGGGGTGGATCACTCTATCACACCTATTTGGTGGTGGCATTATTTTTGGAAATTCACTTGTCCTACAAAATAAAAAGTTCTCACGTGGTTCTTCTTATAGAACAAAGAATTGTCTTGGTACATACTGCAGTGTAGATGTTGGGAGGGACCAGGGAGATGTGCGTTGTGTGGAAGTGAAGCAGAAATGAATTACCCTCTAAATGTTGAGTGTAGATATACTACTCAGGTATAGAAGGAACTAGAAGTAATTTTGAAATTCATAGCAATTTGGGCAGGCTCATCAATTTAGGAATGCTTGAAATCTTTGGTTTGAAATCCTGATTTTAGTGATTTCATGAGGCTTCCCTTAATAGTGGCCTGCAAAATATGGACTACTAAAAACCAACATATTTTTTTATGACTGGTATATCTTTCCCTTAGGGTTTGCAAATAGAAATCTAGCAATGTTCAATTTCTTCCGACAATATGGATCAGTAGTCAACATCAGGCAGGTGAAAGAAGAATTAATAAATTAGTATTTTATGTGGTCTTACTTTGATGGTTCAGCGCAAAGGGAGGGCAATGTGGTAGGTGCAATTGGAGTGATTTATCTTACAAAGGATATAAAATAGTCCTTATAGGATGGATTAGGACAACGAACCAACAACTTTGCAAAACTATGCGCCCTTCGAATCTTATTACTTTTAGCAGTCAAGCTAGGTATTAAGAAGATGCAAGTTTTTGGAGATGCAAAAGTTGATATTAACTAGATAAATGAACAACACCAATGCCATAATATCTTTCTATATCCAATTCTATCATAGGTAAAGATCATAAAATCAAGCATGTAAGTGATTACCTTTGCTCACATATACAGGGAAAGGATCAAGGATGCATATTTACTATCTAAAATTGGATTGAACATGAAGCATGGAGAAAGGTACATTATAGAGGAGAAGTCGGGAAAGCTTGTTGAACAATATCAATCCTTTTTCTAGGATCCTCTTTGAGTTTCTTGCTATGGTTTTGTGTGATTCAGGATTACTCTGATCCTATCTGGGTTATTTTCATAAATATGTTTATGAAGTGTTGGTTTGAGATCTTTTTTTTACTCCTATTTTTGGCACAATTTTGAACAATATCAACTCAGTGGAATGATCAGCGACCAAATATTAGTATTTGAATGAGGACTGTAGAGTATATGAGATACACTTGGGACTTCTTCTAAAGTTATTTTTTTTTAGTTTTGTATATTTTTATTTTTCGAAGGTTAGGGCCTAGAACTGGTCAATACTTGTGACTAGATATTGATACCAAGTTCTTATGTTATTTTGAAGAATGTAGCTTTTTTATTTAAATAAAGTTATGGTTTTTTTCTCAGGGACTATATATATATATATATATATAAGTGGGACCATGGAATGTGATGTTAACTTTTTAAAAGAAGACTACATCAGTTATAAATAAATTTCCTATAGTTGCTCCTTTAAATGAACTGAATCAATGCGAATATAATCAAACTTAATGGGTGAATGCATGTTGATAAAGACATGTGTGTCACATTGTCATTCAATTAGTAATTTTATAAAATATGTTTTTTTTTTTTTCCACGAAAAAAGTCACAATTTATTATATTAAAATAAATTACCTTGTTCAAAAGCTCCAAAGGCCTTGTCACACATTGCTTCTTTAAGATTGATTCCATAGGTCCCATTGATCCTTCAAATGATACAATGAGTATATCATTGTATATCTTGAGTTCATATACCAAAAAAACATGTAATCAAAACTTTGTGACTGTCACTTAACTGAAAACAAAAAACATTCGAGTTTTTTTTCTCATAAAACAAAAAACAGGTTTCCACTCCAAGAAACTGATTTGCAATTAAATCCTTTGCTAATGGTATAGATATAGGAGTGTTCTTTGTATATCCTCCTATAAAAGAAATATTTTTCCATCCAATATGTGGTCCTGGGTAATGCTCCATTATGGTGTCATTTACCTGTTCCCACTGATTCCAATTTCCATCTCCCTCTTGTAGTCCAAGCTTAGACAATTGATCTGCCTCTGAGTCTCTCTCTCTAAATATATGCTAAAATATTGAATTCTAAAACAAAACTACAATTTGAATCAATTCATGATATGTTGGCACAAAATGAATGTCTTTGGTGATCTCTTCAGCCTCATCCAGTCCACCACGATCTTCGAATCACCAAAAGCCTGTATTATTTGTGCTCCCTTTGAATGTGCCAACAGCATGAGTAACTTTAAATCCATCAATTCGACATGATTTTTCGTGGTCAATCCCATTCCTACCGAAAACGTAATCTAGTGTTGGTATGAAAAAAAAATACCAATTGCACCTCCCTTGGAAGGCATTCCATTTGATGCCCCATCAAAGTAATCCCATCATCCTGTTTTGTCAATTACCTCCACTTCCACCCTTCATATCCTGGGAGGCTCATCATCCTAAGGAAAAGAATTGAGAATCACCAAAATTTTAGAGGCATATATAGTAGGGTAAATGACCACATAATTGAAAATAAGATTGTTCCTAGCCAACCAAGATCCCCAAATCAATAAGGATGGGAGAGCCAAAAAATCCTTAAAATCCCCATTGTTAATCCAAGAGTGTAGAGCATATTGTAGATCCAACCCATTCTAGATAAGTTACATCCCTTTCACCTATGCCACATGTTACCACATCCTCTTCATGTATGGATAATGAATGAACATATGCTCAATGGATTCATTAGCTGCCTTATACAGGGGACACCAACCAAATCCAATCTAATATCTCTTGATCATGACTTCCCAAACATGCACTTTTTTTAATAATGCCAACCATGGAAACAACTTGACTTTAAGAGGGAATTTTAACTTTCAAATCACTATAATCCTCTAGGTTGGCTTAGGAGGATATTCTTCCTCATGGATGACCCTATATCCCAACTTAGAAGTATAAGAACCACCTATTGGGCCTAAGGTTTTGTGTTTTGTAAACTAGTTTTATGCTAATGTGAATAGGGGTTTCATGGTGAAGTGGATAAAGGAAAGTGCACCTGCAAATAGTGGAAAGGGTAGTGGTTGATTGAGTCAACCAAGAAATTGGTTAAAAGCAAGTTAATAAGTTAGTTAGATTTTGGGTCCACTTAGTGGGTCATGGGGCTATGCCAAAGAGTATAAATATGTAATGGGTTAGGTAGAATGCATTGTTGATAAGTTGAGAAAAGACGAAGAAGTAGATGATCCCATGTATTGTTTTGTATGACTGAAGATTCTTTTGTAAAAGAGAGATGGATCTACAGGCTAAGTGCGCAGATCTATAAGAACATGGAATGCTTTCTATAATGGGATCCATTTATAAAAGAAGATTTATGTAATTTTCTCTTGTTTGGGTTTCCACGTTAAAATATATGGTGTCCTTTGTATGAGAATGTTTATGAATGTGCTTGATTGTGTCGATTACGTAATGTTGATTAATAACACATGTTTATTGTAATGGGATGTGAATGTTATTTGTTATGGTATACTACGTAGTTTATTTATGCATGATAATGGTTTTGTGTATTAATAGATCTATGTCAAAGTATGGTTAATGTATATTGAGTTAAAATAGAGTATGATCCCCTTCACTACTATAGAAGCTTGGTTCGTGCAGCTCCCATAGGTGCTTCGGGTGAGACATTGTTTGCTCATATGAAATGTCGAAAGGTCTAGTATCTTGGGGTTTGTCAGTTTGTGTCATAGTGAATCTGGATCTGTCTATAAGTGAGCCAACAAATGGTTCTATTTCTGAGACTAGGATATGTTATTAAGGGGATGTAGTATCTGACTAAGCTAGATATTGTGGAATGGATAGAAAAGGAGTGAGAGTTTTCCAAAGAACATAATAGGAATCCTAGGATCATCTCGAGAGAATGGTTGGGAAGATGTATTTTCTCAGATATACATAATTTTTTCTTTGTTGAGTTCCCTATATTTTATTTGAGTGGTTGTCGAAGTTAACAGAACATAAGAGATGCTTCTAGCGAGGAGAACCAATGTTTTGGACTCCTGAGTTAATATGAAGGCTTAAAGGTATTAATAATAAGATTTCTCATGTTGTTGATTACTGGATTGATAGTATACTTTCGGGTTATGTCAATGAGTTTGTTGTATAAACTTTAAAGTCTTATAGCTTATCTGAATGATACTTTTTCAAAGGACTGTGAGGTAGGTATTTGAAATTTCTATGTATTTGTGGATCAATATGTTACTTTGCGAAAAGGGTATTATGAGAATGGAATTTGAGGAGTGAATAAAATCTCACATTGGGAAATGAGTATTGACTAGAGGAAGGTTTGAGAATATGTTCTAGAAGAGTGATCTGAAATGTTGAGGGGAGAAGAGAGTGCAACGGACGAGGAGCGTGGATTTATGTGAAGTGGAACAAGGTTTCGGTGTTGTAAGAGGAAAAGGACTGCGACACAGATAAAGGAGGTTCGCAGTGTGACCAGAGATTGTGTCTACATCGTTGTGTCGTAGCCCAGGGAAGAGTTAGTACAGAATAAGGAGAAGAGGGGGAATACTAGCTCATGGTGACAATGATGAAATATGTGGCAACCAACATGCCAACCAACAATAACATGTGGCGCATAATTAAGAGAAATCAGAATCCTTGGTCGCCATTATGTAAAATTTTCCATACATTTTCGCATGCAATGCATTTTAAGTCTAAGTTATTTACATGCACATGCTCATAATGATAAAAATTTAAAATTTCAAAGCAATTGCTTGCAATTAACTTTTGATCATGAATTAAAACATGACTATTTAATGCATTATAATTCATTGTTTGAGGAAAATATTCTAATTATACATTAAAATTATTGATAGAGCATTCATTACACATTAAACCTAACTTCACGTCAACAATGATGGAATCATTCAAAAAAAGGATTTTGGAATAAAGGATTAGTGAACAAGGGAGATCCGTCATCATTAAAAGCAACCAAACAAGCATTAATTGGAGAATGAATATCAACATCAAGCTCTTTAACGTCACTTGGGTGTAATAAGGGTTGTAGAAAGTATTATCAAAGTCATGTGCACGAGAAACATCCTGAGGAGGAACTTCATTGCACGTATCAAGATCATTATTGTCATCAATGTGCAATGAAGGAAAAGCATCATTATAATTAAAATATTGGTTTAATTGCTCACCTTCAAAGAAGTCTATATTGGTTGATAGAAATGTTGGGTTAAATGAAGACAAGAAATGATCATGATCATCTCCACATCCTTCTTCTTTTCCATGGGTTATGAAGACATCATAATCTCATCTTAAGCATGAAGACTCTAAGGCATTATCAAGATGAGCATTTCCTAACATTCTTTGTTCAAATGAGAACATGCGAGCTTGAAAATAGTGAATCACATGCATGATGGATGATACATCTTTATGCACGTGAAGACCTTTTGAAAAGTAACATGTCCTAAGATATTGTTCTTCAAAATCTTGATAGGTAAACAAAGCAACCTCTAAAATTTGAACATTTTTCTATTCCAACTGTCATCGGTAAAGAGGAGGAAGGAGATCATAATAATGCATGAGGGAAGCTAGGCTATTTTGACAAATAGATTTAGGAATACAATTGTAGAGCTTAGTAAATCTAATATTGAAAACTTTAATAGTTTCCTCTTCATTCATGAATAACTAATTGAATCTTTTAAGGTGTTCATATGGATTATCAAGATGATCAAAAGTAGAGGTAAATTAATACGAAGGCTCATACCAAGTAGAAATGCATTTGTTAGGTAGATCAGCAAACAAAGATGCAACATGACCCTGAAGGGAGTTTTCAATGAAAAACATGCAGCTATCATTTTCATTAATTCCAAGGATGGCATAAGACATGTGCAAGTGCTATTCAAATGAAATAATCCCATCACTTTGAACTATAGGAAAATGTTGTTTAAATGTTAAATTTTGAGTATTAATTCAATATACTCTAGGATCTTTACTAAGAGAATAACATGTACAGTATATCAATGCATATCAATCATAGCAAGCATGTCAATCATCACAAGAATCAAAAGCATGAGAGACAATAGACACATAGAGTTTCCGTGGGGGAAACCCTAAGGTGAAAAACCCCACAACTTCCTCATAGATAGATAGAGAAATAGTACAACCAAAGTACAAACCAAGCAAAGAGATATTCTTCCTCTAGCAGCTACTCCTCCTCCTCAACTAGTGCGCCACTTTCTGAGTGAAGTAGAGGTGAGTAATGAGTGATCTAAATAGAGATATCCCAATCTCTTTTTATACTTGTCCGACCTGCCTAAAAACCTTATGGGGCCGACTTGTCTCTTTTAGTCTAATAACCCCTAGTTACATTAATCCGGGCCGACACCCACATCATGTGGTCTAATAACCCATCAGCAAGTTAACACACTTGTGACACTTGTCAATACAAATGACGACACTTCCGTATAGAGGGATAAAACATCTCTATAGGAATATAATAAAATACATAGATGAAATACATTCCGAAGTTACATATACATCAACATTAAATTTATTTAGTAATGCTTTAACAAGATGAGTAAGGTTTCATGGTGAAAGCATGAGCCAAAGATATTTCAGCTTATCTTCTTCCTAGGAAAATATTTCATGATGATGAATGAGTTTATCTGAGTTAGATGACAAAGTTGTTGGAATGTATTGGCTAGTAAAGCAATTAATTGGATTATTTGAGGCCATGACAAAAATCTAATAAAATTAGAACGTATGTAACAAAGTTAAATCGAAAGAATTAAAACAAAAACTGAGAAAGGAACCATAGAATATTTCTCCCTAATCTGGTCACCAAAACATATGTTGATTATGATTGGCTAAATTAGAAGAATGAAGTAAAATCCAGTTTATAGCGTAGACAAGATTAACTCATTATCTTATTATATATATGTTTTAATTTTATAACTTTGAAAGAAAGAAATAAAATAGACTTATTTACATGTAAAGAAGCATAAAAGGAATAAATATTTTATTGTTATATTTTTATGTTATAATTTCTTTTAGAAATTAAAATTTAAGAATAACTAAACTAAGTAAATAAATTCAAACAACAACGTTTAAAGGTGTTAAATTAAGTTAAAATTATGTTTAGTAAAAAAATGAAATTAACTTGAATGTAATCTCTTACATTAAGACAAAACTAGAATAAAAATGATTTATTTTTGTATTGCAAAAGAAAATCAACAAAAAGTATGTATATGAACTAGCAATGGATGGGAAAATTGAAAAACATAAAATAAGACTAGTAGAAGGTGTTGTCCATTATCAAAGAAAGCTTCAAACACAATTCAAACTTAAGCATGGTGCAACTCAAAAATAATGAGGACGTTTACATAACCGTCCACAAAATCCAAGTTGAACAGAAAGGGTGAAGGAATGAAGGTTGAACTTGAAAGAATCCTTAAAGTGATAGACAAACTGTAATGTCCCTTAAAATAGCAAAATTATCAAAAAATTTTGATACTAGATTAAACTGATAAAGACATTAATAATAGTAAATTATTTTCAGTAATGATAAGTACCTACTATATCAGTATTTGTTTTATATTCTTTGAAGTGTCTAATTTCATAAGTGTTAAGGTTTGCTGATTGTAACTTCTATAGCTTTGCGGAAGCGATTTAAATGAAACCCTGTGGTAAGTGAACAAATGTTTAAGATGTAATAATGCAAATCCTTTTTCTTACTGTTTCAAGAGTTTGTGTGAAAATTATAAAAGTCTAATTGACTATTCAAGTGGGATGGATCCCTAATGATAGTGGTTGATGACCCATGATGAAATGCATTGTCTTTCAAGGGCTACGTACCCCAACAGAGGTGTCGAGAGGTATGGTGTAAGAATTTGGATACTTCTAACTTACTTAGTGAGTTTCACTAATGCATTCTATTTGTACTTGTTTGCAGGTATACCTATGAGGCATCTACCAAGAATGCCTACACCTTTCTAGCAAATGTTTAAGTCTCAAGTGTGAGAGATTTGAATGTTGACACCTTTAAAAAGCCTTGTTGGGGTTGAAATACTTGTTTAACTACACCACTTGTTAACCTTGTGTTTATTAAATGGCACTATGTAATGTTTTGGGTCAATACATGGTTGATTGTATTTACCATTCATGTGGATTTCGAATGGTTCTAAGACTATAGAGTTTTTGGGTCACATCGAAATATTTGGAGTGGGTGGTGGCATTGAATGCAGTTCTGCAATGGCACATGGCCAGCACTACCAGTTGTGCTGGGGGTTTCTTCTGAGGTTCTACACCAACGAAGAGGTATTTTCATGGTTCATTTCTTCTGCCTGCTATGGATGCGTTGAGGGTTTCGTGGCTGACTTGAGCTGTGGCTCATGGTCAGCATACCATATGGAGTAGAGATGGTGACTGAAACATTCAGAGGTAATTCTCCTCAGATTCATACTACACCCTTGCCATTTGCATTTGTATAGATATATCGTGATATGTTCTTGACTTCGTATGGCACGTTTTGGTTGCAAGTGTTGGCTGGCGTTTCTCTTCTGCGTGGCCAGGATTCAACAGTGGTGCTGTTTTGGAAAATGGTAAGTCCAGAGCATGCCATTTCTTAGGCCCTCCTTTCGCCTCTGTGGGGGGGTAACTATTGATGTATGTTTATTGGGAACCTATGAACTTGTTTGAGTTCATTGTGACAAAGTTTCGAGTTCCTGGAAGTCTCCATTTGGATGGACTTTTGTATGAAGATGTATCTATTTGTCGTTTGCAGACCCTAGAGGATTTTAGTATGAGGTTTCATCTATCTGACTTTGTGTTTGAATTTGGTTGAACTCTCACTATCTGGTACTAATGCCCAAGATGAACTGGGGTTTACATTACAGATTTATGTGTTCAAAATGTATTTGTATGGGTCCTGAAATGTCCTTCTGTGTAATATTTATAAGGGTTTGATACCCTATCTATTTCTCTATATTTTTAATTCATATGGATATGGGTTGATATTATGACTATTTTGGTGGCACGATTCGTAACTTTGAAGCTAAAGTAATGCACCTATCATGGTCTATGATTTGGGTCTTCAATGCTATGTTTTCTGGTTAATTGAAGTAGGTAGATAGACAAAGGGTTTTAAATGAAATGGTAGTGGGAATTGATCCCTGTACCATCATCTATGATTAACGTTTCTCTGTATAATGAGATGGTGGTGGGAATCGATCTCGGTACCATCATTTGTGAATAGTGCTTCTCTGTATAATGGGATGGTGGTAGGAATCGATCTCGGTACCATTGTTTGTGAATAGTGCTTCTCTGTATAATATTGTGTGAAGCTTGCTTGAAGAATATGGTGTAACCCTTCTGCATTTTAATTAAGAGTCATGACCCTAGCTACTATTTGTATTGACCCTTGAGATGGTATGGGTTGCTATGCAATCGTTGAACTTGTGGCGTCTAGTAAGATAGTAGAGCTTTTGGATGGGGTTTGATTCCCCCAACCTGTGGAATGTGATGTTAACAACTTTGAATGCTGTGGACTGTTTGATCTCTGTAATGAAAATCGTTGGGTTCCTCTTCCATAATTTAGGTTGCAAGAATGGAAGTGTCTGATATTAATTTCATAAATCATAATGTCTGAAAGATGCGTTTAAACCCTTGTGATGAGTTGACTGTGTTGAATGCTGTACATGCCTTCACTACTTGGTATTTTTAATTTGAAGTCTGTTTTCGTTTTCCTGAAAGGGTTAGTAATTTCGAACATGATCTTATCTAGATTTGTGATATATTGATGTTGTAAATTTGAAAGAGGACTTTAGTAGAGATAATTATAAAAAGTAACGCAAACATAATTCTTATCATAGCTATACACAGATTATGGAAAACATAAAAATCAATCACTATTTCATAATGGATATATATATGTAAATTTAAAGCATGCTACTCTGAATGGAGCGATCTAGGTGTATCTAAATATTTAAGAGCAGATATCTAGGTTATGAGTTTGCTAGGATGTCTAGCATAGGGACCTGCTAGACATTCTACTGATCCTAGCTTCTAGGTTAACGTAATCCTAGCTTACAAACAATGCTCTCTGTTTGTTCCTAATAGAAAGTCTATATTTAAACGAGTTTAGGATGGAAGAAGAAACTAGGCCAAATGATGCTGGGCAGCATCCTATGTTACTTATCTAACCATGTATTATAACTTGAAACAGAAGATTCATATTTCATACATGATTACTTTGTAGCTTGCTCCCTTCCTGAGGTAACCTGCACACTCACACAATAATTAGTGTAGATCCCTCTGAGATCAGCTGACCTGTTAAGATTACTTTGGGACTACCACATTTCTCCCAACCTTGACCCTTGAAGCGTTCTGGTTCTATCTGGATCCCCCCGAGCTTGGTTCCAACATGCAATGAGAGTAGAGGCCCTAGATCCACTGTTGGTTCAGTTTTGAGAATTTCTAGGTTATGCTGCTTTAGCTTCTTGGAGCAAAATACTTTTCTTGGATTACCATAATAGAATGATAATGCCCAACAATGATAGATGATCCCCAAACCTGGGATCTGCCCTCTTTAAGTAGGGAAGTCTTTTAATTAGGACTGTTGAAGTAATTAGTTTCTTTAATTAAAATAATTAATAAATTAAATATATTACTTAATTAAAAATCGAATCCTTTTGAACTAGGGTTTATTTTCCACATGTTCAACTACAAGTAATTTTGATTTATGCTCTTAATAATAATTGTAATAACAATAATTATAATAACAACAATTATACTAACAATTATACAACAATTATTCTAACATTAAATATATTTCACTTAACTATTAATACACCATTTTATAATATTAAATAATGCATAAATCATATATACTAATTATATTTCATAATTAAACAATGACACCATTATTATTAAATCTCTTAATAATAATAATAGCCTAGAGGCCTTTATACATGTTAGTCATAAAAGACTACTGGTAATTATCTTTTATTTAGTTATGTGTCATCACATGACACTCTTTTCTCTTTAACTTTTTAGGGACATGGTCCACTTTCTTTGGATGGTCTTGGTCAGCTTGGTTAGGTACCTCTAGTCTCTCTCTTTGCATGTTGGATTCCCTCGTTTAACATGGTAGTTACCGCAGTAGGTGATGATGGATAAAAAGATGAATCATTTAAGCAATTTAAACAAATGTGATAAAAGTGCTCTTCGGAGTCTTTTCGACTCAACACTTTGAAATTCTGTAACCTCAAGTGCTCTTCAGAGCCTTTTAACTCAACACTCTCACAGGAGCATTACTCTAGTGCAATTCTAGAGTCCCTGCTCAACACTAGTGCTAGAATGTGGTTGTGAGGCACATCTAGAATATTTAAGTTGTCTCGGATCCGGTATTTGTTTATCAAGCTTGGAGTGCTCCAAGGCTTATGCCCAACACTCAATGTACATCGAGGCTTACTCCCAATACATAATATTTCCTCTAGGTACATTGAGGCTTTTGCCCAGTACGTAGGTAATCTATGTGTTTCTGAGTCCATGCTCAAAACACCATATAAGTCAATCATGTCATTCACATCACTGCACAATATGTAAGAAACGATCATTTCAGTATATTAGGGTTTTGTACCCACATCATATGGTAAAAACATGAATCAAAACATTGGGGCTTCCTTGCGTAGCATATAATCAAATAATGAAATTCAGTTAAGGTCCATGCCCAATATGTCAGTCTACAAAAGAATAAATCATATCCACTAGGGAACCTGCCCAATAATCAGAATAAATCCTATGTGCTTGGGCCATGGCCCAATATAACATCATAAAATAGTCAGTCAAAATTCAGGATATTACACAAACGGAGTTCCTGCTTGCACAATCACTATTAATATGCCAATATTTATGAATAAATGACAAAGATAATGAACAAGAAATAAAAAAATACCATAAGTGAGCATAAGCTCTAGATCTTCCAATCCTCATTCTTCTACATAGCTTTGAGAGCCACCTGCTATCAACAAACAACATTAGTGCCTACAAGTGAGAACTGGATAAAGATTGTAAATAAATGAATGAAATATTCAAACTTATGGCCATATCATCTACATGGGCATGATATTAATGTCCCTTAAACTGCTATTGTGCCTTCTTTTTAAATGAATTATTGAGCAATTGTGTTGGATAAGCAGATAATTTCAAGATGGTTTGGAAACTAACCTAATATCTATCTGACATGTGACGAATGGAAAATTTCCACCATATTAGGAAACACAAGAAGGTTTTTAATAAACTAAAAAGTATTATGCAATTTATGGGTGATTTTTTTATTGCACTGAGTGTAAACGAGGTGCTTACAACCTAGTATGGGGGACATCTTGTAACGGATGTCACATGTCACATGTCACGTCTAACGTTTTCAAAAGTAATAAAATGTAAAAAGTAATAGTATGGGGGAGATCTTGTAACAGATGTCACATGTCACATTTGTCACGTTTGTAGTATGGGGGAGATCTTGTAATGGATGTCACGTCACATGTCACATTTGTCACGTTATGTTACAACCCAGTATGGGGGAGATGTTGTGACGTTTGTCACATTTGTCACATTTGTCACGTTAGATTTCCATGTCAGCTCATAACTTATAAAAAATCAAAAGTAATTAAAAATTTCATGTTTGCTCATAACTTATCAAAAATAAAAAATAAAATAATTAAAAAATAAAAAGAGAGGGATCCAATTTCTTGAGGGGTAATTTTTTTTTTAATGTGTAAAAAATTTAAGATAAAACAAAAAAAATTACGCTTCAAGAAATTGGATCCTTCTTGATGCTTGATAGATCCAGGTTTGAGATGGATCTACACTGATATTTAATCCATGCAGATGTGCCTTAACTAACAATGATCTCCTTTTCAACAAATAAAACTCTATCGACATTATAGGTTGTTCGTAATGCAATATCACTTTAAAGATAATCATGATTTCAACATTCAAGATAAAAATATTGTGCTTCTTCATTAGCATTTTCATTGTCATGTAACTTACGCATTCCAATGCTCTCACTCTCTTCATTTTTGGAACTAGCACGAAGCTCATTCTCCAACCAAATATTATTTTCTTCACATCTAATGTTTCTCACGATGATCGTACATGAAATTCTTATGGTTTCTAAAACTGGGCTTCCACTTTAACGGTTATCTTGTGTTAGGAGGTTAATGTTTAAAGAAATTCAATGGACAAGAACAAAAGTTGAAGAGGGATCATATGTTCCAATCTGAGCGAGATGTATCAAACCGAGATTTTGATGTTGTTGCATTGGGAAAGCAAGATTTTTTTTTATTCCAATATGAGCGAGATGTATCAAACCGAGATTTTGATGTTGTTGCATTGGGAAAGCAAGATTTTTTTTATGTGCATCCAAGTTAATAGAAGAAATAACTAGTTTCTAATTTTATTTTTTTTACCTTAAAATCATTTTTTTGTTATTCTGGAAGGAATCAAGGAAAGCTCATAAATCTCAACAGACTTCTTTACATATCATGATAGTAGGTCGAACAAACGATCAGCCGATCATCCAAGCAAGAAGATGTCTCAAAAAAAGTTTGTTATATTCAAAAGGAAAGAGAAAATTTTACTCTTCAATCATTAACGAGGATGTTTTAATTAAAATGCCATTGAAAATTGTGAAAATATCCATTACCAACCACCTAAAGTTCTAACTGGAAATCACGATTTCAACCAAGTAAGAGACTAAACAAGCTCGTCAAACTTCAGGATATGAATGAAAAAATAAATACATCCATCATGCTTTAACACATCCCTTGCTATAAATCTGAATGGGGCTTATTAGATACAAGAGTTGGTTAATAGGTTTGATGAGATTCTGTTGGCGTTGAAATTTGCAAATCTTGAAGATCAGGTATATCACCATTTATAGAATGCGAGGATGATTTTATTTTGATTCTTCCCCAAATCCAAATTGTCCTCCTTGCTATCTAAAATGGAATTTCAACTGCCAAGCTTCGAAAATACCGATAGATTGTAGCCAGTTACTCCCTGTTGTATGTTGCCTGTAATACAAGCTGATGATGGGGATTTCCACTTGATGGACAGAGTGAGGCATCCTACACATAATAGCTTGCTGCAACTGGAATCTCATGAACAAAATATTCCCTTTCTCCATAGAGTTCGTTAAAGCGAGCAAGATCACCCAGGTATATCAGGCAATGATGACGAGAGACTTGATCTTTTCTCAAATTAGTACATTTTGTTTTATCATCTATTGGTACCAAACAGTATTCACCTTGAGTAGAGAAATAGTCATCTCGGAATCTGTATTTGGCTCTGATCTTTAAAATTAACTCGAGATAAGATTTGATTTCTTCGGAAATAAAATATTTGAAAATAGATCATATTTTATGAATTTGATCTCGCCTCACAACGCTAACAAAATCTACTGCTAAAATCTAGTCACGGGAGCGCGGTGCTCATGATAGCACACCACTGCCCTAGCAACACGGCGGAGCAATCTGCCAATACCCTTCGGCACACTCACAGTATGCCTCTAAAGATGATAGGGAACCTCGGGCATCCTCATTGGAGGAATACCCATCACCAATCCCTTGAGATTCCGCTCTACATCGCGGAATCCTACAGGCCTCGCCGGTCCTCGATCTGACCATATGGGTTCGACGGTTGTAATATGGATTGAGACCTCTATTAAAGAGAAGAGGATTTTTTTATTTACACTAAAAATATTATCCCAAATGCATTATACGACAGTCTTTTAGACTGTTCATATATGCTATTAATTCCACATCGTATCGATGCACTAAGCACATACAAACCTCACGGATTTGTGTGTGACTTGGTTTGGTTAATTGAATTCATTGAGACAACAAGGGCTATGCCAAAGCTCAATGCAACAACCCAAAAGTTTTAGAAATTTAGAAAAAATAAAAAAAACACTTCCCCATACCAAAAGTTAGAAATTTAGAAAAAAAAAAAAAACACTTCCCCATACCAAAAGTTAGAAATTTAGAAAAAAAAAAAAATAACTTGCCCATATCAAAATGCAATGTAATATGACCAAAATGTAATGTAATATGAACACTTGTAACTAATCTACCAAAATCCATTGAAATACCATACCAAAATGCAATGTAATATGACCAAAATGTAATGTAATATGACCACTGAAATACCATACCAAAATGCAATGCAATATGAACATATGCTCCATCACATACCAAAATGTAATATGACCAAAATGTAATGTAATATGAACACTTGTAACCTATCTACCCAAAATCCACTGAAATACCATACCAAAATGCAATGCAATATGAACATATGCTCCATCACATACCAAAATGTGATGTAATATGAACACTTGTGACCTATCATTTGCTCCATCACAACACTGAATACAATACCAACCTATCATTTGCTCCATCACAACATTGTATACCATACCAAAATGTAATGTAATATGAACACTTGTAACCTATCATTTGCTCCATCACAACACTAATAGGAAACCATTAACTTCACATCATTTAGCCATCATTATACTAAAAATCAAATGTACTCTCTAATGGTGAAAACCCCAAGACAATGTCGAGCTAGCTAACGACTAGGTTAGATCCAAAAATGTAAAACAAAAGTAGGCATTTAAATTTAACAGAACTTGATATTTCCAAAATTTTATTCATGCAGGAAGGATCCTGGAAATGCTTAGTTGTCTATGTGATCAACATGATGAACAAAAATGCACTATAAGGGTCTAGAAATTTTCACCTCAAGGGATTCGGCCGTAAACCTTGAAATGTAGGGGCTCCACCTCGGCACCCTCACGCAAGGGGGGATTGGCCAATGCACTTGAAACATACTAATCAAGTGTCGGGATAGTCATGTACCACTCTACAATAAAATGTGATGGAAATGGATATTGATTTCTTCTCTAGCAATAATTGTGTGGCTGAACTTTAAGTAAATCCACTTATGAGAAAGAGATGATGATCATCCTTCATGCAATTAAAACTTGGTGCCCCTATTTATTGGAACAATTTTAGATCAAAACATATCATCATAGTTTGAAGTATCTTTTAGAGTAGAGGTTGTCATCCGTGTAGCTACACAAGTGGGTCACTAAGACGTTTGGGTATGATTATGATTTCATCTAAAAAATTTACAAAGACAATGTCATTACAAATGCATTGTCCAAGAAATATGAGGAATACGGTTCTATATTTGCTTTAGCCTCACTAGTACCCTAATGTTTAATAGAAGCATGACAAAAGTGGTTGACTAATGATGTTTGTCTCAGCTCATCAAATGACTTCAAGTGGATACCAATCCTCCCAAAAGATACACTTGGAAATAAGAGACATTGCAACAAAAAGGTTGTCTTTTTTGGTACGAGAAATTTCTCTTTAAAACAAAGAATACTAGAAGAGTTGCACTCATCTCCTATAGTAATTCATTCAAGATTTCAAAAAACCTATGAATGCACTAAGCGATCTTCTTTTGGGAAGGAATGAAAAAATATATCCATACATTCTTCACGGAATGTGACAAATGTCAAAGAAAAGGGTAAGCCAATTAAGACTTCAAGGGCACTACATCCATTGTCAATACCATACACTATTTGGATGATCACCTCCATGGATTTTACAATAGGTCTTCCAAACATAAGTAGCAAATTAGTGATCATGGTGGTAGTCGATTGATTTTCCAGACATGTTCATTTTTGTGACCTACAACACTATTTTACACCAACAATTGTTTCCCAAGTTTTTCTCGATCAAATTTTTAAGCTCCATGGTATTCCCACTTCCCATTATGTCTGATAAGGATCCCATATTCACTAGTGAATTTTGGAAAGATTTGTTCAAACTATAGGGAACCTAAATGGAAATGAGCACAACTTATCATCTCCATACAAATGGATAGACAAAAGTAGTCAACAAGTGTTTAGAAACCTATTTGAGATGTTTTTCCTTTGGAAATCAACACCAATGGGTGCAGTGGTTACTTTTAGCCTAATGGTGGTATAATACACTAATCATGATGCTACAAAAATGAATCCATACAAAGAGATATATGGTCAACAATCAACTTTAGTTGTTTCATATATGTTAGGGACATCAATGGTGCATGCAGCGGATACTATGATTCACAATTGTGAATCCATTCTTGACACATTTATGGAAAATTTGGTTATGGATTAGAATCACATGAAACAATAGGTAGACCACAATTGCTCAAAACATTATTTTGACATAAAGGATTCATTATTCCTTCATCTCAAACCCTATAAGTATACATTTTTAAAAGAAAAAAGTTATCAAAAGTTGGCACAAAATTTTTATGGCCCATATCAAATTATACAATGCATTAGCTAGATTACTCACAAATTAGCCCTTCCAACGCACTCCAAAATCCACCTAGAATTTCATATTTCTTGTTTGAACAAGACTATGGAGTAAATTGATTTTTTCTTTTAAACCAAAAATTAATTTTTCTGAAATAAAAAACTCTATTAAAACACAAAAATAAGACAAATAAAAAGACCAAACAACTAATCAATCAAAAAAAATATAAAGTAAATAAAACAAACAAATAACATATATAAAAAACAAATAACAAAAACAATATATAAAAAAACAAATAACAAAAAAATTATATTAAAAAAAACATATATAAAACACCATACAATAAAAAAAGAAAGACATATATAAAAAACAAAATACATAAAATAAAACATATATTAAAAACATAATAAAAAACAAGAGTTGCGTGCAGCTTAGTCCCTGCCTTCTAGGTTAAGAAATAAACAAATAAAACATAACTCTCTTTACTCTTTTATAGAAAAAATCTTTATTTGAGGGCACATTTTCCAAAAAGAAAACTCTTTACAATGAATAAGAGTTGAAATCCTATCTATGAATATGTTTCTTAATAGTATGTTACTATTGTTTCAACATTTTTTTCTCATTTTCACATCTTCTTCCTCTATAATATATTCACATGATTGAGCCATACATTGGCAACTTCAAAAGCTTACAAACTTTAAAGTTTACTTATGAGAAACATAATTCTGTGAATCCACACGCTCTTGTGAACACTATGGCTAATAATTTCATGCTCTTATAAACACTATGGCTAATAATTTTTTATACACAACTTCACTATTTTTTTACAAATTTCTTGCAGAATGTACCATGATGCTAATTTTTCCACACTCACTTCCTTACTTTTTAATTAAGAGCTCTCTTCTTGTATATTTTAAATACTTTAGTTACCAATCTTGGTTAATTGTAGAGATTAATATTTTTTTTGTAAGTTCTGATGACTATATTACTTTAAACAAGAGTACAGAGATATCAAATTTGATCTACCCCATGAGAAACCAAACCAAAGATAACAAGACAATTTTCCATTAAAATTTTTGAAAATATAAACACATCTTATAACAAACAAACAATTTTTTTTTTACAAGTGCTTGACCATATATATCCCATATCTATAGGGTATGACTGTAAATAACTATTACACATGAAATAACTAACAATAAAAAGTTGAAATTCTAAACACCAACAACTATTTTATAAATTTATCATCAGGAATAGGTATCTCTCTATTTCAACATACAGCCTATTCTATGAATTATGTCCCTATTTTCCAAATCCCATAAGCTCTATACAATGTAATGATTTCCTTGTATAAGAAGTAGGTAGCTACTGTAGCTGTAGACTTTGGTGTACATAAATGCAGAGTGTATATTTCTTTACTTCCCTCTGAATTCCCCATCGATATGTTTGTTATGTTTGTTTGAATTAATACGCGTGGAGTAAAAGGAATTCAATCCTCGGTAGGAGTATTTTCTACATAATCCTAATTGAACGCTGGTGTAAACAAAGTTGAACAATGAAAATCTGTAATTTTAACATTAAACTGAATGCTGGTGTAAAATGTTGAACAATGAAAATCTACAATTTTAACATTTCTGAACTACACTTCAGACTAACATGGCATCTCCCAGTCTTTTCAAATGATTGAAATAATACAAATGATCTACCGAATTTCAACCAATACAAAACCATTTGATTGCCACATATATAATGCCGGCCATTTCAAATCAATGTTGAAATTGTAATGATGGTAAATTGCATATGGTAAAAATTACTGGAAGTACCCTTGGTACCGTATTGATCTTGGTGTGTTAATTGGTCCATCTACTCTAAGTAAAGTTACAGAAATTTCAGAATATTTTCTGATACGGAACGGTGATGGGGGAGAAACACATGAGTAGCTCATATTTTTCATCCTTGCTCATCTACCGACCCTAACTGTATAGACAAAAATCAGGACATTCATACAAAACATCATGTCATAGTACATTATTATTATCAGTATCAATCAATTTTACAAATTTAGGGTTCACTGGAAGGAATATGGGTTTGGAAATTAGGAAAGCAGAGAGAGACTAATCTTTTTACGGGTTACAATGCAGCGGTGTGATGAAGTTTGAAATTGAAAACTTGCTTGTCATGATGAGGGTTAGCGTTAAGTATATTCGGATATTGCTTCACGCTCTCCTGTGATCATTGGCATTGTAGCCACTCTTTTTTTTGTTTCACCCCCCTGGACTATAGGGTTCGTTGAATTCACTCGTCATCGTCAAGCACAAGTCTCATCTAGTAATAGGGAACCATAACTTTTTTTTAGAACCTACATTCAAGTAGCCACAGGGATAATGGAGAATATAAACAGCCTCTTCAGAGTCGTCACATGAAATTCTTCAGAACTGCCAGAGAAAGCTATCTCCAACAGTTATCTAAGAAGAGCATTTAAAAAGATCGCAAAGAGAAAAGCAAAGCAATTCTAATTCCCTATCAGATGTTCTGTAAAACTATTTTAATTCTAGGAAAATTTCTGCGGCTTGGGAAAATTTCTGAGGTTGTCTACCAGTAGTGTAATTGACAATTGTTGAAATTTTTTGAATAGCCAACAGATAGATAGTGTAATAGTAGGCAAAATAAAAATTCTAGAACATATATGGACTTGTTTTCCTATCCTTTCGTCAACATTTTGTATAAGAAAGCTGGACATTCGGGCCCACAGCTCTTCTCCTTTTTATTAATACAAAATATCCACTACTGTTAAAAAAGAAGAGAATGTAACAAAAAAATCAGAATCGTGACTACAATATTGAAATTCAATATCAATAGGGTATTTCAGATCATAAAGGTTGCAATGCACATTCATTTTATTTAATGTGAAAATGCAGTGTCATAAAATGTAACAAAAATCTGAAAGGGCCAACATTTCACTAACATATTGCAATTCAATATCAACAGGGTATTTTAGAGCATACATAAGACAAGAATATGAACCGATGTTCTAATATCTAAGTAACCAGTCGGGCTTCCATTTATTACATTAAATTTTCTCTAACATCTGAATAATCGCAACCTGATTGTCCAAAAAGTAAGGCAGATTAGCAAGCATTATACAAATACAAATAGTTTTATAAAAGCCAAGGAGAGTTTCAAAAAGTACTATAACCTACAGCCTTCCATGACTGAATTTTTTCCAATACACCAAGTGCCTGTGTCCCGTATAATTCAGATGCAAGTATAGATAAACTAAGAGTCGTGGCTTCATCAACATCAACTTTGCAAACTGCCTCATTCGCCTGTAAGCAATCAGTGGCATGTTATGATATAGAAGACTGCCGAAAACAAGACAATTGACCAAATTGCAAATAAGCAACATTTGAACTATATGCTCAAATTGTCCTACATAGAAAATGATTGGCAAAAACAATAACCATTGAGGCATTAAAGTATGCTTAAACAATGTAAAATCTACTAGCTTTTCCTTTATAAAAAAAGTATTCTCCTTCAATCTAGGAAAAAACATAGATGGTAGTCCACCCCAAATTCTAAGATATAAACACCTATCAGTGTAAAAATAGAATGCTAGTAAACAAAGAACTTGAACATGATTACTATGAAATTCCAATTCTTACGAGTCCTTTAATGGAAGAAGACCCCTTCTTAGCATTTCTAAATATTATTTAACATTACAATACATTATGTAACTGAGCTAGTATGCAACTGTATACTTTTTAGTATGATTCTGCTTTAATAACAGTTAACTTTAGGAAAAAGACAAGTTTTTGTTTACTGTAAGAACATATATAACTTTGATTGAAAATGTATATTCTTTTATATGATTAAGCTTTAATAACAGTTATCTTTAGGAAAAAGATAAGTTTTTGTTTACTATGAGAACATATATAACTTTGATTCTAGCTTTATTCCAGTTTTTGTTTTCTTAAAAAAGGTATTATTAGAAGAAAAATATAAAAAGTTCCATCAATTTTGGATTAGTAATCAATCTTCTTTATTGTAGAGTGATCTATTAGATCCGCACATAAATTTGAATGGTAATTCACATAACATTTAATAATGAAAGGCAAACCCAAGTAAGCCTTACAAACAACACCAAAGTGGAAATACATTAAAGAAACAAAAACAGATACGTCATGATTGGTACTTCAACAGAACTGATGATTCAATATCATTATTTGTGGAAATGATGAAAGCAAAACCAGGACGACCTACAATTTCATAATACATTGAGAATCATATGGAAAATTCTTCTTTCCTTGGGGTTGCACCTAAAACAAGCATTTTCTCCGGCACAATGGATAGAATTTGCAGACGTAGAGCTTTCTTTTGGGTTTCCATGGGAGGATTATGAAGATGAGAAGGAAAATTTTTATTAACTGCTAAATTATTACACAAAGTTGTGAAGTTTAAACTCTTACTTGCACAAACATGGATTCATAGGACTCAACCTTGAAAAAACTAACTACATGTGACTCGTGCAGATTTTAAAACCTTCCAAAACCGTAAACCAAATATCAACCAATATTTTAGTCGACTAAATAAAAAATGGATAGACACATAGCAGGAGACATTTCAAGCAAGAAAAAGAAACAAGAACATGTTTGGATAGAACCCTAAAGGGTATAACCAACATATCTGGTATAAACCATCCAAGACCTGTTTATTCGAACCCTAAACCCCAATAGAAACCCCACATATCTTGTAACTCATAACTCAATAAGGAGATGCAAATGAAACTTCTGGCGAGATTCAAAAACCCAACAGGCAATCATTAAATGCAGCACAAATTAGACCATTGCCAACAAAACCCTAATAGTTCTATGCGTCCGAAATAATACAAAGGCATTGAAATCCACCAATAGAGGACTCATTCATAAAAGATAAACATCCACAACAAAGATCAGAAACCAATGAACCTTGAACAAAAACGCCTGGCAGGTCTGGAGAATCAGAGAACCCAAGAACAACTTCATGGCGTAGGGAGCAGAGAGACTTGCACAAGATGAAGAGGACTCCCTCCTTTGCCTTGTTATCAACATATACCGGCCATAGAACCAAAATATAACACCTTCCAGTCACCACCCATGCGTACTTTTTTTCTTTGCAAGGGCTGCAGACAATGGTGTACAGTATACCCATCGCCCTTACCCATTACGCTGGCAGCTGCTGCTGATTTCTTACCGTTATTTCTAGCGCCAACACTTTCCCCTCCTTTCTGGCATGTCAAGACTCTCCTCTTTCTTGGTGAAGGGACATAAACAATTCTCTTCTTCTCTCTAAAACTTTAATGGAGGATCCTGCAACTCTGCCACAAGCTCAAAACTCCAAACTTTAATGGTGAATCCTGCAACTCAGGCACAAGCTCAAAACTCCAACATGCATGCATGCTCGTTATATTGCCTCGCTCATCATTGTCAAAGAGGAAATAACGGGAAGAATGAATGATATATGAATCTAATAAAGAATCAATAATAAATACAGTGTTCTGTAAGAAACAAGCAGTAGTTTCTTAGATAAAAACTTCAAATCTTCAGTCATTGTCCATTCAACAATAAGAAGTATAATTTACAGCAAAACCAACAATCTCAACTATGCTACCACTCATACTGAAGTATAATTTCCATTCCAGCAGACCAAGCTTGCACTCCATGAAAGCATGGACCAAAATGATAAAGGAATGATTATGGCCCATTCCCAGAACTTGTACCTACATTTTCCCAACTTGTCAAAATGCCTGCTACCATTTTGCTTGGATGTCTCTCGAAATCAATTTGATTGTGCATGACAGGTATAACATGGAACTTTCGAAGTTTAAATTTGTGGATACAGTATCGAGAGAAGGTTTTTGGGAAACGATTTGTGTCAGATTTGTGTCAGCTAAATATTTGGGTAAAGATCTAATGTATTGAATTTTTATTTTAATTTTTAATTTTTGTTAATGCTTGCAATGATAAAAAATGTCAAATATGAAGCTTTCCTCCAATCAACTTTTAAATAAAACATAATAAAAAGTATTTAAAAATAATATTATATTGATAACTTTGTAAACATGGTAGTTGATAATATATTGTTGTCAAATTAATTAAAAATGGTGGAACATATAGTCTCTGCCTACGGTAGGGACTAACAAACCATATGCAAAAATACAATACATAAAAATCATACCAAACTATATAATATATAAAAGAAAATAATATATAAAATAAAGCATAAAAATCAAACTATATGTTGAAAAAAAACATATTTGCACAGGGTGGGACAATTTTAAGAATGGCGTTGCCCACCTGCTGCTCCAAGCGATTTTGAGAATTGGATTGTCCACCCACTGCTCCAAAAAGACTCTAAAAGGGACAGTTGGGCAACAAAATCCCCAAAATCGCTCCATCCACACCCCTCATACAAATGCATATATGTTTTGTTTCTTATATATTGTTTTTTACATATGGTTTGATTTTTATACTTTGATTTTGATTTTTATAATGTTATATAGTTTGGCTTTTTATTTATGTATTGTTTTTATATATGCTTTGTTTTTTATGGTTTTTATATATGTTTTGTTTTTTTATGATATATATATATATATATATATATAGTGTTTTTTTTATTTTTTTATATACTAGTTTGTTTTATGTTGTTTTTAATTATTTAATTGTTGAAATAAGAGGTTGAGGCTTGGATGCACTCTAAGAAGTACAAAGAACTAATGGTCCATCTGCAGAACATTGAAGGTCTTGGGATACACGAAGTTGATCATATTGAACAATATCAGGATGGTTAGTTCATAGGGGAGGGGCACAACCCCTCCTTCAAAGAAAGATGTCCCGCAACATCAGGAAGTTTCTCCCCTGAAGGTTCAGGAGGAGGGAATCGGAGGAGAGGGACGTACTCTTCCGAAGGAAAATCCTCAATCGGTGCAAGCAGCCCATGGGAAAGGGTCTTGTATTCCAAAATCGCTGAGTATTCCAGCTATTCTAGTAAACCCAACTCGGGTGTCTATTTTGGGGGGTCTCGTGAGAAAATAATTCTGGTTTTTTCATGTTTTTAAACTTCGGGCGAACAAAAGTGATATTTTTGTTTAAAATTTCACTTTGCAGTAAAAAGAAAACTTTTATAGAATTATGTTAGCTTTCTATTCATAATTTTTTCAATAAATTAAGATTTGATATGTCGATTTCGCAAATGTTTGACAGTGTATTCTTATAAAATGAAAAGACTACAAAATAGTTATGATTTGTTGCGCCACTAAAATCGTTGTTAGACTTGTTTTTTGAAAAAACAGAAAATGCTACGACAATCTACACACAATGTACTAGTGTATGACTATAAGTTTGTAACCAATGGATCTATATACTAATTATTATATTTTTTAAAAATTGATCAATGGGGAAACTCAGTCGATTTTCAATATCTTTTTTATTGCGCCACTTTTCTCTCAATCCGCTATAAAAGTAAAAAATCTACAAACACCCTTTTGAAGTAGACACGCCAATTAAGAGTCCCACATTTTTTTCAATTTTTTTCGTGCTGTATTTTTAAAGTTATGGATTTTTCTTTTCACCATTTTTTAAAGAGTTGAATCCTAACTCGACACATGTTACGAAAATAAAACTTAAAAAATATCAGTTCTTATCTATATACAACAAAATTTATATCCACGTAAAGTAGATTCAATGATGAAACCACTGGTATCAAGTCCGACATTCGTTTTGTTGTGTAAGAGGTGGTTTTTCTCTTCCGAAAATGGAGAAACCTGAAAATTCTGTAGAAATGTGAATCTTTCATGTTTCAGAGGATATTCGGCCGAAATAATTATTCGGCTGAATAATTATTCGGCCGAACAATTAATCGGTCGAATAACCTGTTTCTGTAATGGCACCGTTAATTACAACGAAGTTTATTCGGCCGAATAATGAAACGGAAAAAAAACTCGTCGGCCGAAAAAAAAAAAAAAAAAAAAAAAAAAAAAAAAAAAAAAAAAAAAAAAAAAAAAAAAAAAAATATATATATATATATAAAAAAAAAAAAAAAAAAAAATATATATATATATAAAAAAAAAAAAAAATAAAAAAATGTTTTCTATACTCATATAAATAAACCTAAAATTGATTCATTATTTTCGCATGTTTTAACTTCGCATCTTTTTTGTCAAACTAATTTTGAAAGGGTTTTCAAATGAGACATTTTTTGCAAAATGAGGTTTTTACAAGGTATGTTTCTTTTTTTTTTTTCCAAAAGGCACATTGAAGGAGTTTTTTTTCTAAGGCATATTTGCAAGGAGTTTTTCAAAATATTTCTTTTCTTATTGCATATTTGCAAAGAAGACATTTTTTGCAAAATGAGGTTTTTACAAAGTATATTTCTTTTTTTTTTTTCCAAAAGGCACATTGAAGGTGTTTTTTTTCTAAGGCATATTTGCAAGGAGTTTTTTCAAAATATTTCTTTTCTTAGATATGTTTGCAAGGAGGTTCTTTGCAAGGATTATATTTAAAAAGTGTGTATTCCAAAGTATTTTTGCAAAAAAAATGTATTTTTTCTTCTTATTTATTTGAAAGAGATTTTTTCAAAGAGTTGTTTTGGTAAAATAATTTACAAATGGTTTTTTTCCAAAGTAGTTTTGCACTTCTTATTTATTTGAAATGGGTTTTTTCAAATAGTTGTTTTGCTAAGGTATTTTGCAAAGGGTTTTTTTCCAAAGTAGTTTTGCACTTCTTATTTATTTGAAAGGGTTTTTTTCAAATAGTTGTGTTGCTAAGGTATTTTGCAAAGGGTTTTTTTCCAAGGTAGTTTTGCACTTCTTATTTCTTTGAAATGAGTTTTTTCAAAGAGTTATTTACTCAAAGTATTTTTGCAAATAAGTTATTTCTTTACAATGGTTTTTTTCAAGTATGTTTACAAATAAGTTTTTTTTCAAAGTACTTTTTCCTAGTGGCTTTTTTCATAGATATTTTTTCAAATAGGTTTTTTTTCCAATAATTTTTACAAAAAAGATTTATTTACAAGGTGTTCTTATTATTTTCCAATGGGTAGGTGATTCATTGTCAAGGAGTTTCTTATTTCTTTCCAAGAAGGTTTTTTTCAAAGAATATTTTTGTTCAAAGAGTTTTTTCAAAGGAAAGTTAATTCCAAAGAGATCTTCTTCAAAATACTCTTACAAAATTTTTATAAGGTGAAGTAAATTTCAGTTCATGTTTTTATAAATTTCGTAAATGTTTTTAAATCTTAATTTATTTATTTTTACTATAAAGTAATGATTCCTTAATTTATCATCTATAGATTAAACAATCATGGGCAATAAGAGAAAATGTAAAAAAAAAGGTGATCGTACACGTGATGATGATGGCAATAGAGAGAAACAAAAACTCAGTTATATTGCCAAAAAACAAAGGGTTGTCGAAACGGAACAGAGAACTATCGAAGATATAAATACAGATTTACATGATAATGTTGAAGAGATAGAAATTGAAAATAGAGTACAAGAAGAACAAATTGAAGTTGAAAAGACCATTGTAGAAGATGTAAATAGTGATTTACATGCTAATGTTGATGAAGTCAATATTGAAGATCAAGTTCAAGATCCAAAAATTGGACCTGGTATGTATATATCATATATTTTCCAAATTCATTTTTTTATGATGAATTTTATTTTTGGATATATGTTAAATTAAATTTAACTTGATGTATAGGTGCTTTTACCATTGATGATGAAATGTTAGAAGACATTGATTGCGACAAATATGGAGAAAAACTACTAATACATGTTGCACGATATCGTGCTACAAAATTTTATGATGAAGTTCTCAAGGATTACTCAATAGCAGGACAAGCACAAATTTTGAGATGTTTATTAGTGTCCAAGAAGTTAGAAGGTGCTACATCATTATTGGGTATTCACAAAGAGACAAAAGAGTCGAAATTGAAACAAAATGTGATGGAAAATATAGGTGATGCAATAAAAAAATTTGAAAAATCCAGGAAGAAAGATATCAGTGCTGCAGGTAAAGCAATTCATACAACAATTCTTTCAGCTAGTACTAAACAAAAGCGTTTGACAACAGAACTAGCAAAAGTAGTTGGAACATCAAGAAAGACATTACACAAACATAGTAAATTCAGAATGCAAATAGATGAAAATAATGAACTTGCTTGCTGGGTAATTATTTGTAGACAACCTTACAAAGATAGATTGGGAGCAGGTGTTCAAGATATTGTACGAGAATATTGGTTGGAACATGCTCGAGTTTCACCAAATTCAAGAGATGTGATACGCAAAAGAATATCACGAAATGTATATGAAAGCCAGCCAAAACATATAATGGACATGACACAAGTACAATTGTTCAATAAATTCAAGGAAGATCGTGGTGGAATTAATATATCAATCACTACATTTGTGCAACAAAAACCATGGTATGTTAGACCTGTTAGTATACGTGATACATGTTGTTGCTGTTATCATGTGCAATTTCAGTTATATTATGACACATTTCTCGAATTTGGTAAAAACATTTGGACAAATTCTCCACCTCCGCCCACAATACGTGAATTCATATCTCAAATTTTATGTGAAAGAAATCACGATGAAGTATTTTATTCAAAGAAATGTGTCAATGGAAAACATTGTAATCATTGTGGAAATCTGGTGCTATTCCACAATAAATATCCTATCGATAATGAACAATCATTGTCAAATGTAAATGTTGATGGAGGAGATATGAATACATCAATTATAGTACAAGTTCTAGTGATTCACATTCCAAAAGAATTGATTCGCTAGAAGACAAGATATGCGCAACAGATTTTCTCAAAAAATTTGAAAGCGAAATTTATAAATACACCCAACATTCACATAGAGCACGATGGCAAGATCTTCAATTCAAACAGTCTCGTGAAATTTTTCCACCCGGAACAATTTTGTCCGTGGTTGATTTTGCTGAAAACTATACATTTGCTGCACAAAAAGAGATACAGAGTGAATACTATCACTCTGACCAAGTTTCGATATTTGTCCATGTTGTATATAGACATTCTCAACAGGATGTTGATGGCATTGAAAGCACATGTGAAAATCGAGATGTGATTAAAGAATATCACTTCTATATCAGTGATGATCGTACACACGATACACATTTTGTTCAACATTGTATAGAAAAAATTTTCTATGATTCACTGAAAAAATGAGAAGTTAAATTCAATGAGCATTGGATATGGTCTGATGGATGTGCGGTTCAATTTAAATCTTCACAATCATTTTTTTGGTTATGTCGACTTCATAAAGCGTTGAACATTAAACATCGCTGGAATTTCTTTGAAACTGGACATGGAAAAGGTGAACATGATGGTGCAGAAGCATGCGTAAAAAGAGCACTTCGAAGATGGAAAATGAACTATTCTTCTGCACAGTTTCATTCAGCTGCAGAGGTTGTCCAATGGTGTCAATTAAATCTAAGCCATGATTATAATCAACAATCAAAAGACGTGCGCAGGTTTGTACACTATTTTTTAATTTATATTATTTCTTGAAATTTAAAAAAATGTACATTAACATTTAAGTACATGTACACTAACATTAAAAGTTATTTGAAAGTGATTCATCATTTATTGTGTAGGTTTTTTTGGCTTGTTGGGGTCCAAGATATAAATAGATCAATACCATATGAAGCTAGCACCATACATGGGACTAGACATCTTCACTCTATTCAAACAAAATCATTTCAAAACGTGTTTTCATTTGACAGTAGAAAGCAATCATGCTTTTGTCATATTTGCATTGAAAATGTTGAATCTACAGAAGTTTGTGAAAACATAACAAACAACTATGTAAAAGCTTGGAAACACACAGAGATTAATCCAAAAGGAAAAATGCCACTGGCAAGTGTAGAAGAGTTGGAATTAGAAGAAATAGTGATATCGTCTGATGGCGATAGAATTTCAGATCGTGTTAGAGAAGGTAATAAACTTACTTGACTTTTAAGTTAATTGTTCATTCTAGTCCATCGCCATAACTATAGTCAATTTAATTCATTTAAAAACGCTAACACCAATTATAATTTGCGCAGGAGATGTTTTCACTGTGATTGCACCTTTAAACCACAACAAAAATGTGAAATATTATTTGATGCGATGCACTGAAGGAAAAATGAAGTTATTGGAATACTACAATGACAACGGATTTACATACGAAAGAGGATCCATCATTTTAAAAGGCTATTTTTTTCAGCAGATGCATATGACTAAAAATTATGTCTACTTTCAAGATTATGAGCCCGATGTTATATGTTGTCAGTATAGTCATTTAGTATGTGCATCTCGAATAAGATTGGTACAAGTTCCATAAAAAAACAGTTAAAAACCAAAAAATGGAAACTATCCATTTGTGACCATGAACGGATAATTGAGGATGGCATTCCATTGCGATGTTTTTAATTATATATCAAAAATGAATTGATCATGTTTTTGTCCATGTTAATTGTTGTGTACAATATATTTTTTGTCCATGTGTCACAACTGTTGTGCACAATATATTTTTTCATTGAAGTTTTATGAATATTATCTTGAATGACAACTAACATAAGAGTTTAAATTGTATTTTAACATGCTTAAAAATAAATTCAAAACTTATTTGATAATTCAAAAGTACTTTATTCGGGTCCCCATATGTCTATTAGACCACTTAAGGGATGAGATAACGGATGTGGCTATCCCCACACTCCGCCCCGAATTTTTACTTTTGATTGATTGATGCCAATGAAAAATCACCAAAAGACCTACTAAATTTTGTATTCTTTTAATCCATTGAACATGTTCCTCTAATATACTTCACCATAAATATGATCTGAACGAGTTTTTTAAAACAAGTTAATTTATATAGTTTTTAAATAAATTATTGTTGCACAAAGATAATATATCTCTCACATGTAAGTTCACATAACTGAAATCATGGCAAATGAAGATAACAATCATTTGATTTTTAATCACAAACAAGAATTCCTGGATTATGAAGCTTATGCTAAATTAGAGCAATGATTATTTATAACAAATCGATAAAAATTCATCGAATTGTTGTCTAAAATTCATTGCTCTAACTTAGCATAAGCTTCACAATACGGGAATCCTCACTTGTGATTAAAAAACAAAAAATTATTATCCCCATTTGCCATGATTTCAGCAACATTTAGAAATTCACGAACTACAAAATACCTGAACAATGAACATATGAAAAACATTAGTTAAAATTTGAAATTTACATATGCAATATATCATATCTAACAATGAACATATAAAAAACATTAGTTAAAATTTAAAATTTACATATTCAATATGCAACAACATCATATCAATCAAACAACTAAAAGATTGAAACTTTTATCAAACAATTCATAGATTTTCATTCATAACATTAAGATATTGGACCTATTAAAACTTCATATTTCTATCAAAAATTTTCAATCTTATATATTCATATCAAGTACAACATTCTTAAACTTCCAAAAAATTCGATAAGATATTCATTTCTTAACATTTTAAACCCTCATTCTTATGATTCAACACTTTCTCGACATTCATTCTTTCCATAACATTCATTCTAAACCCATAACAAATTTAACATTTTTTACAAATTCAACATTTCCTAACTTTAAAGTGCACCTATCAAATGTTCCAAACATTCATTTTTAACATTTTAAACATTTTTGACAGGTCTCCCATTCATTTTTTCCCAACATTGATTCTTACCATAACATTTATTCTCAACATTGAATATTTCATAACATTCATTCTCAACATTGAACATTTCCTAACTTTAGATTAACATTTTAAACATTCCTAACACCTCCCATTCATTCTTTTCCAACATCCATTCTCAACATTCAACATTTCCTACCTTTAAATTGCACCTATCAAAAGTTCCAAACATTCATTCTTAACATTTTAAACATTCATACAAAACATATTCTAAACATTAAATACCAAATGAGAAATAATTAACATGTACTCATATATAATAAAAAAAAAGGTTCATGAACATGTGAGTTCAATGTACATATATGTATAATCAAAAAATAAATACCCTTCGTGTCCAAAACAACTAAAATATATATAAAAACAGCCTACTATCCATCTGGACCAATATCTTTCCACTATCTTCCGCTAGGACCTTCCCTTGGACTCAAGGAAGCCTACAACATGTATAAAAACAATTTTAAACTAAATTCAAGAGATTAAAATATTAAACTTATATACATGAAAAAACAATTCAATTATTATCAAAGTTGTACATCAAATTCTTTGAATGCATGTCCACCACTTTCTTCTAACAAAGTCTTCCCTTTGGCTCCAAAGGATCTAAGAGAACCAAGCTGCAACATGTACACAAGTAATTTATGAATACTAAAATATGGAAACAATTTTCAAATAAATCCAAAAAATATTAAACATTAAACTTATATCAGAGATCATTTTAAGTTAAACAAAATTACCTCAGTGCCAATATCCGCATTCATCAGAGAACCTACATCTTCACCCCCAATTTCCATATGGTCTCTCCCCTAAAATTTAAATTTTGTTAATGAATTAAACATAATAGAAACATAAAATAAATTAATCAATTAACTTAAAACCAAAACAAGAAAATTAAAATCATTAGCTCACAAGAGAGGGTAAATCATCTAAAAAGTTCAATTCTAAACAAACCTGCATGGATAAGTCAAATTAATAATAAGATTGATATTTATTAAAATTAAAAAAAAAAATCGAGTTCAATCATAAATATTATAATTAATATACCTCTCCAAAACGCTCATCATTTTGACTATGATGCTCTTCATTTTGACTGGTGGAGACTCGAAAATTATGTGCATTCAACATTCTAGAAAACTGCAAACAAAATACATTTGCTTAATATACTTACTACTATGTAACAAAAAATTAAATTCAAAATGAATAATAAAAAATCAAATAGATTGTCATAGCATAATCAACAAACCTCTCCCATACTCGATGTGTCATTGGATAGCACATCTGAAGCTATATCGTGACAAGACTTAGCATAAGCCCTGAGATCATCAATGCTCAATCCATCTACCTCATCATTCGTCTTGTAAACAAACTTTTTACAAATAGTAGCACGAGCCCTCTCTCGACCCAATGCCACTTCTACTCCAACAAGAGCTGACGCTAAACCATCACCTACCGATTCCCTTGTAGTTGTCCCAAGTTGGGATGTGGACTCCATCTCCGATCTTAAAGCCACAACCCTAGGTGGACGAGGTATCTTAGGTGGAGGTCGAAGAGTCGTAGGGTCTCTAAGAGCACCTTTTCGATTATATATTCGTCCCTTTCCAACTCCATAAAAGTCATAAGGAACATCAGTATAGTTTGGCTTCATACCTAAAAAAAACTCCGCATAGAAAAATCTAGCAAAATAATTAGGAACCTCATCGTTTCATGGCAATCGACCATAAGCTGCAAGGAACCGATCATATATTAGATGTGCAATTTGAGGATGCTTGAAATATTGCACTTTCAACATTTTTCTCTTAAGGCCTTCTTTGAAATTAAACATTGAATTGGTTTGTTCTTTGGTGACTCTCTCCTTCACAACCTCCCACTTGTCTGGACCCATAACTTGGTCCCTTCGCCTCTGCATCAAATGAACAAAACCATTCGTAGTTGGTCCGAGTTCCTCATATGCATCAATGAATTTTTGCAATGACCCCAAAACAATCTCTAGACTTTGTCTGCTCTCTGGAGGGAGATCCAAAGAACAAAGATCATTGTTCAACCTGTCATAATGGGATCTACAACTTTCAAGAATAGTTTGTTGCACAACACCTTCCCATGGAAGCTCATCAGGTATATCAGACGGATAAGTTGATATGGGTGTACAACCCTCAGCTAGTGGAACATATGTCATCCTTACTCTAGGAGGATCTTCGCGACCCTGCTCTGCCCCCGCACCTATCCCATCATCTCCAATCCTATCTTGATCTTCCTCCCGCTCTGTCAAATTAGGCACATCTTCTGAACCTCGCTCTGCTTCAAATATAGCCTTAGTCAAGTGTTAACCTTGTCCAACAATTCGAAACATAAAAAAATACAAATTATATATGTATTGAAACATTAATGTTCATACCGACAGAAGGTTGAGATCGACGCTCTCCCACAGAAGATAGAGGGGAATCAATTGTACCCCTATCAACTTGATGGTGATCATATGACTGTGACCTATACAATAAACTTGGACCTCGAGGTGAATTCGACAACCTTGGAGTTCCGATTGGAACACCAATTCCCGATGAATGTGATGACCTCCTATGCTTTTGCTTCGAAGACTCCACTCTTTGCATTTGATATGATTTCTAAATTTACACGACATATTGAAGTTGTACATGTTAATACTACAGACTTAAAGATATATCTAATAAAGAACTACATACCAAATGTAGGGGTGTCTAAAATAGTAAGTGAATTTTTTTGTAAGTCCCTCTCTTAACTCTAGCACAATTAATTAAATAAAATTCCTACCATCACTACTATTGCAACATAAAAACATATTTAATAATCATTTCATAATCAGATATAATTTATAATGCAGTTAATTGTAGTAGTATAGTAATCTTACAATACAAATGTCAACTCATACCATATTGAAGTTGTATAATAATGCAGTTAATTGTAGTAGTATAGTAATCTTACAATACAAATGTCAACTCATACCATATTGAAGTTGTACATGTTAATTCTACACACTTAAAGACATATCTCATAAAGAACTGCATACCAAATATAGGGGTGCCTTAAGTAGTATAACTCATTTTTTTTTTGTAAGTCCCTCTCCTAACTCTAGCATCACTACTATTGCAACATAAAGACAAAATTAATAATCATCTCATAATTATATAGAAAATATAATGCAGTTAATTGTAGTAGTATAGTCACCTTACAAATTTTTCAACCATCACATATGATTCCATTATATATCTCAATAAACAAACATCATACGAAATATATATATATATATATATATCCACTTCTTATAAGAATCGTACTTTATTTATAAAAAAAATAATTTACACAACTGTTGACTCATAACATATTGAAGTTGTACATGTTAATTCTACAAACTGAAAGGCCTTACAACACTATAACTTTTTAAGTGAATCTGTAAACTCTGCTCGAGAACAGAGTTCAAGAACTCTGCTCAAGAAGAGTTCAAGAACTCTGCTCAAGAACAGAGTTCAAGAAATCTGCTCAAGAACTCTGTTCAAGGATAAAACTTTTCATATTTTTATATCTTATTGTATAAAACATATATTTCTTACATTTTCATGAACAAAGTTTTTAACCTCTGTTCATGAACAGAGTTTAAGCACTCTGTTCATGAACAGAGGTCTTAAAATCTGTTCATGAACAAAGGTCTTAAACTCTGTTCATGAACAGAGTTTAAGCACTCTGTTCAGGAACAGAGGTCTTAAACTCTGTTCATGAACAGAGTTTAAGCACTCTGTTCATGGACAGAGGTCTTAAACTCTGTTCATGAACAGAGTTTAAGCACTTTGTTCATGAACAGAGTTTAAGCACTCTGTTCATGAATAGAGTTTAAGCACTTTGTTCATGAACAAAGTTTTTAAACTCTGTTCATAAACAGAGTTCCTAAACTCTGTTAACCGAAATTAACATAAAATTAAATGTAAAAAACCTTAAGTCTAATTTTAAATCTTAATGCAAATATTTTTTTTAATTTTTTTCAAATGACTACAATTTTTTTTGACAATGCAAAAGATCGAGAAACGTGACGTACCTGTAAACCAGACTTGCAATGAACAGATTGTCGAACCACAATGCTGCAACGGAGAAGTCCACCAACTCACCGAACGATAAATATTTCCTACAGTCAACAACAAAAAGGGTTAACAACAAAAAACTATAAAATTATGAAAATGAAAACAAACCAACACAACTCATCTTCAAAACATACCTGTCAACGAAAAAATTTCAACCAACGAAGCACCGATGACACCCTCCAACAAACGAACTAACCTGCACAAACTTCCACATATCCAAAAGACATTATAACACTAAAACATACGCATAAAATTGGGAAATTAAATTGGAAAATTAAAAACAAACATACAACGAAATGATGAATGTGTTTATAAACTCACCAGGCAGCCGTCACCTCCACACAAATCCGTCAAGCAGCAATCTCCCTATTCCGAACGCAAATTTCACAGAACCGTAAAGCAGCCTCCTCGACGAAGGCGGCTTCCAACTGCCGTAACAAGTAGTCTCAACAGAGCGGTCGAGCGATCATAAGGAGTGACGAGGAGAAAATAGATAGAAGGTCGCAGAGACAGCACAAAGAACGAACGTGGGGTTCATGCCAGCATCAACAGTGGATGACGATCAACACCAGGAATGAACGTCGACAGTGGGTGAGCATCAACAGCGGACGACCATCAGCAGCGGGCGAGCATCAACAGCGGACGACCATCAGCAGCGGGCGAGCATCATTAGCGGGAGACCATCAGCAACGGGCGAGCATCAATAGCAGGCAGGCATCGTCAAAACCACCATGTAGGGTGGCGAGGATCGACAGCGGGCCCACCCACGGGGTCCATAAAATGACAGATGGCTATAGCCAAACTGCGGACGAGGCCGGGCTTTTATGCAGAAAATGTGTTCGGCCGAATAATTGTTCGGCCGAATAATTATTCGGCCGAATAAACAAACATGAGAAATTTTTTTCCCTCCGACAGTGCTTTGCACACATTTCGAGGGTCCTTGTTAAACTTAACGGAGAACTGTTAGTACGTATTCGGCCGAATAACTTATACATTATTCGACCGAATAATGAAACTTATTCGGCTGAATAACAAATGCTATTCGGCCAAAAAATAAATTTTAATCGACCGAATAACCTCCGCCAAGACTTTTTTGCTGTGGTTTCTCATGAAAGTGTTACCCACCTTCATGTTTTTACCCATCAAGGAGAAAATACAACATATGACAGATCACACCCTAATTGGAAAATTTATTGGCATCTAGCCTTTGGAAAAAGCTCTTATCTGGTGGATTAACTCTACATGGAATCCAAAGGGACATTTCAACCTCTTACTTGGCTCGAAGGGATTCTTTACAGTGGTATTCTTAAATTCGGAAGACAGGGATCACATCTTCGAGGGAAGCCCTTATTTCTATTATTCAGTTGGGTTATACTTACGAATATGGAAGGATCATTTTAATCATGATAAGGAGGACCTATCAATAGCTCCATTCTGGATTAGATTGTACTCTCTGCCTACGAAATATTTGGATCCAAAAATATTGAAGGCTATCGGAGGCGCTTTGGGAGATTTTGTGAAGATCTCAGACCTTACTAAACAAGGAAGGTATGTTTCTTATGCTCGTCCCTATGTTTATATGAACATTTCTAAATATCTCCTTGAGGGTGTCAACTTGACGTGGGAAGACTCGAAATGGTTTCAAACCCCTGATTGCGAGCACATCCCCTTTCGATGTCGGCGGTGTCGTACTCATGGACATCTGGTCTGAGATTGCCATCTATCACTACAAGCTGAGCTGCCTAATGATAAACCTAAGGAGAACCAAAATTTTGAAGGTTTTATTAAAGTACCCAATAGGAAAAGAACGGGATGGAATCATAATGGCCTCGACCTCAGTGAAAAGGATAACACTTCTAATAGTTTTTCCTTAGTGGATCCTAACCCAGTGGTGATGCCAACCCCCTCGATTGCACAGGAAACATAGCCACAAGGTGAAGAACCTTTAGCGCAGGAAACAAATATTTTGAATCTGAAAAACTCTGCTAAGGAAAACCCTCCCGAAGGGGCTAAATTGGATGAGGAGATGGATGAAATGGAATTAGGGGAATTGGATTTGGATAGCATCGAAGAGGCATGCAAAAACAAGGAGGTTCACTTAATATCTGACCAACAACTGTAACTCTTAAAAGAGGCAATCCTAAAAACCAAACCTACTTTGGGCTTGGGCATAGGACCCTTAAAAATCAAGGAGAATAAACATAAGAATAAAGAAGGTGGATCAAAGTGGGGTAGGAGGAAGAACAGAGATCGAATTGGGGAAGTAGGGGCTCAGTTGATGGAATCAGGACAATACCATACCATTGAGGAAGCTCTAATATCTATTAGATATCATGCTTAATACCATTCAAGAAGCTCTACTCTCTGTCATATATCATGCTTAATGAAAATATTATCGTGGAATATTTGAGGGACCAATGGTCCTCAAAAAAACAAAACTCTTAAAAATAAGATCATGAAGGAGAAACCCTCAGTAGTATTCCTACAAGAAACAAAATGTTTTGGAACTCAGTTAGAATCCAATTCCAAGACTATATGGAATCAGTGTAAGATTAAGGCACTTGATGCAGTTGGTCATACTGGAGGTTTGGAAATCCTTTGGGATCCCAGAAAGGTATACTTAAACAACTTTCTCTCTACGGCCTTCAGTCTCTTTGCAGAATTCCACATATTGGGTACAAATGCGCGAGGCATTGTAAACAATGTGTATGGTCCAAGTAGTTATCCTGAAAAACGTAACTTCATCATAAGTCTGATCAAGATGAGGAGGAATTTTAAAGGTGCTCATTAGATCACAGGAGGGGACTTTAATCCGATTCGGTCCCTGTCAGAAAAGAAAAGGAGGAAGAAGAGTCCTCACCCCATAAAATACTTTTTTTGATGAATTTATTGATTCAAGCAACCTAGTTGACATTGGACCAGGGAGCAGTGGGTATACTTGGAATAGCATAAGAGGAGGGGATCATCTTATAGCATCTCGTATTGACAGGTTTCTACTCTTGGGGAGTATTATGATTTTAGGAGGGACTTTCACCTCTCGAGCTATTTCCTTGGTAGGATCGGACGACTGGCCAATTACCCTAATATGGAGTAACATTGGAACCAGAATGACCCAACCCTTCTGATTCGAGAAGTTCTAGCTAACCCACCAGGATTTTTATGCTCAAATGGAGAACTGGTGGCAAACTATTATTCCCCCGAATGGCACTAGGACGTACCAATTTCAACAGAAACTGAAGTTAATAAAACAGAAACTGTACTCTACTTTTCGAACTCTGATCCCTAGGCTCCTTGGGCTCTTAACTCTACTTTTCGAACTCGGATCCCCAAAGCTCCGATGGTGGAGAGCCCATATATGTTTAGGCCGATCGCCTTATGCAACATAATTTTTAAAATTATCACTAAGGTCTTGCAAGACCATCTCAAACCTCTCCTCCTTGCCTTAATATCTATGGAACAATATATATTTGTGGAGGGAAGACAAATTCTTGATGGAATTATCTTATTCTAGGATGTTCTTCACTCTCTTCGGGTCACCAAAAAAGTTGGTATGATGTTGAAACTTGATTTGTCTAAAGCTTATGACAAGCTTAACTAGAACTATATGAAGGAAATTATGAGCTCCTTTGGGTTTAGTGATGTTTGGATTCAATGGATAGCCAATCTTACCTCCTCCACTTTTTTCTCTATCCTGATCAATGGCACCCCTTCGACTGTCTTTAAACCTTCTGGGGGTATTCGACAGGGATATCCTCTCTCTCCCTTCATCTTTGTCATTGTGACTGAAGGATTAGAGCGGCTCATATCTCACTTGGTGGAGAAAGGGAGTATCAAAGGTCTCAGGTTTTCTCCCTATGAGAAAGCTATGACTCATCAGCAGTTTGTTGATGACACTCTCCTCATGGGCCACTCTTCACTTCAAGAAGCAAGACAAATCAAGAGGGTTTTAAACACCTTTCTCAGAGCTTCTGGTCTAACGATAAATATGGACAAATCTCTGGTATTCTTTTTTAATACCCCTCCCATCAGTCCAAGAAATATTCTTCGGATTTTGGGTTTTAAGAAGAGCTCCCTTCAAACCAAATACCTTGGCGCTCCCTTATCTGATTATGTTTTGAAAAAGGCATCCTTGGAAGAACTCTTGAGTAGAATGAAGGACAAACTCTCGAGCTAGACTTTTTGAACATTAAACTTCCCTGAAATATTAGTTCTTGTCAAATTTGTCTTGCAAGCGCTGCCTATGTATATTTTCTCTGTTTTGGCTGCCCCGAAGTTAGTGCTGAAGGAAAGCCCCGAAGTTAGTGCTGAAGGAAATACGTAGTATTCAATGTTCCTTTCTATGGGGAGGTAAAGTCAATCACCGAAAATGGGCTCTTGTCAACTGGGATACTCTTTGAGAACCTAATACTGATAATGGTCTGGGACTTAGAGACCCAAAGAAACTTAGCATTCTCTGTGGGGCAAAAGTTTGTTGGCGGTGGCTCACTGATACGAATGAACTGTGGGCCAGTTTTTGGTGCAAGAAGTATGCCCCATCGACTGCGTAACAAGTCCTGATTCGGATTGAAGGACCTGAGAAGGGATCCCACATTTGGAACATGGAAAGGGTTGGAAATATATTGATAAGAAAGCATAGTTTCTGGGAGATACGGAAGGGATCCTCAGCCAACCTATGGTCAGATGCGTGGCAACAAGAGCCAACTCTTCATAATCTCTTGACCAACCTATGATATCCCTTCTCCTCACAAAACCACAATTGGCAGACTGTGAATCATTATTGGAAATAGGAGCAGGATGGCCGAGGATTCTAGATTTGGAAACTGTCAAATTGGTGGAGGGAAAAGTATGGAACGGAGGCAGGGGATTAGATATATAAACAACGTAGTAACCGAAAAATAATGCTACAGGAGGGCCAGATTTACTCCGATGGGGATATTCTCCTAAAGGAATGTTCAACATCAAGGAATCTTACTCCCTACAGATGGTCTCTAAGGATCAGCGTGCGTGACAGGAATGGAAGCATCTCTGGAATACAAAATTATGGGCTGAAATCATGTTGTTCCTGTGGCTGGTGTTGAAAGGAAGAATTCTAACCTAGGAGTGGTATTATTCCTTTGATTGTAAGTGTCTTCATTTGTATTTGCAAGTGTCGCAAGTTATATTGCAAGTGCCGAAACTTATATTTGATGGGTTATTAGACCACCTTAGAGGATTCTCCCAGTATGAGTTAAAGAGTTATTAGATCACCCTAGTAGGGTCGGCCCAGTGAGAGTAAAAGGCAAGTAAAGGTAAAGTATAAATACAGAGGAGCACCTCTCTATATATCCATTCACACACTCACTCACTTCGCATTAGTGAGAGAGAGGAGGAGTGCACACAAGTGGAGGAGGAGAAGCTGCTAGGAGACTATATCTTGTTTTGGGGTTTTGGATTGGTGCTCATTTTATCTCTGAGGAAGTTGCGGGATTTTTCACCTTCTTGGTTTTCCCCTATGAAATGCTTTATGTCTCTTGTCTCTTGTGTTTGATATGTTGTACATGATATTCTCTCAGTTAAGTTCCTAGTTCGTATTGAATTAAATGATGAAAAACTAACATGGGGTCAGAGCTAGTCTGAAGGAAGGCATTGTATGGCATTTGCGACACTTGTTGCTCTTTCGACAAATTGGAAGCTAGGGCTTGATATAGTAAAAACTAGTCATCATGGAACTTTCGCTATAAATTAGTTTTAGTGAAGGTTCAGGATCTGAAACATTTACAGGCCAGAGATGAAGTGTTCATGTACCTTGTGTCCAAATATCAGCCTCATATCTGTTGTACTTTGTGAGATATGACTTGTACAAGTTAGGGTTTCTGCCTATTCCAGAATGCAGCCCTAAACAGGTGACCTAGGCACAAAGGTCATATCTCAGGATAGGAAGCTCCAAATGGAATTCCATAAAAAGTGGCAATTAGGGAACGGACTGCAGTTTCACAGGTCTGATTTTTCAGAGGCCAAAGTTGAAACACTATCACGTGGCACTCTGTACAAGTTCACTATGTTGTTTCATCCCATAAACAGGCCATGTTGCAATACTTAGCATATCTCTCTCATGGAGAATCCATTGGAGCTCATATATGTGGGGTTGGAAATATGATAGGTTATTCTACCATAGGCCAAAGTTTCAAACTCCAAGGATCCAAAATTTCAGAGATGCACCAGAAACAATATGGCATATGTTTCTGTCAAAACATAATCGGATTCTGAGCACTTTCATTTTTGGTTTGTCATTGCTGCGGGAAATTAGGGCTTTTGACAAAAGTGGAATTTTGGAGTGCTCTCAGCACAGAATTGCTCTCCTCAGCAAAATCGAAATTTACAGACCAAGATCGAATTTTTTGGTTGGGTAGAACCCTGGGATCTGTCAAACCCTAGTTTGGGTTTTGGACTAGAAAACCAGATTTTGACAAAAGTTGTAGATCCGAAATTCGCAGGTCATTTTTTAAGGTTCAATTTTGGATTTTTCAAAATATGAGCACACCAGCTTGCTCGCCTCAATCAATTTCATCTCTTTATCCAGAGAGAAGTTTTAAATTCCAAGTTTGGATTTGTAGGGTTTCTCTATCAAACCCTAGCCAACTCCAGATCCAGTTTCAGCAAATCAAACTGGATTGGGTTAATCCTAGAAGACCATGAATTGGACACGTACATAAGTGAAGAAGTTCCATTTCCAGAGGGAGATGAGGCTAAGGCCTTACATAAGAAGAAATTGGTTAAGGCCAATAAAATCATTGCAGATTCTATGAATGACCATCTCATAACACATGTGTGATCCAAGAGGATCTTGGTGGCCACCTGCCTATTCCACTTGGACCCCCACTAGTGTTTCTTTCTGTTTTTCAGTTTCCTTAATAGTAGCACAATTTCCTATTTTTGGTAGTTTTTGGGTCCTAAACTTTTGGAGCCGTTTTGAGGCCCTAAACGACGTTTTTTCGACATCAAATGGTCAAGCAAATATGAGTATTGCGCGCCTAATACTTACACGTGCCGGACTCGAGATTTGCCGACCCTTTTTGTAGTCCCTGAATAGATCTTTCTAACAATGTGTCCTGTACATCAAATGGAGGTAGTATTCCAATGTTACGACCCTGGGAAATTGATGTACCAAGTTACCCAACGCGGCCCATAGTCTAGCGTTTCACCTCCTAGGGTTAGGTTTTTTGGATGTGTAGGGTTTCCATTGTTTCTCAATAATATATAGGCCTCCGAGCCTCATTTTTAGGCACACAGAGGCATGTAGCCACCACATCTCTTCTCAGAGATAAGCTACTAGCACTCTAGCCAGTTTATTTCTATCCAGTATGTAAACAAGTTTCAGTTCTTTGATTAATGAAACAAAGTGTTATTTCCACTGCACTTGTGTTTTTATGGGTATTTGTGTATTCTGTTGCATTCCTGCATAAATCCAGATCAATGTGTCTTCTCTAAAGACACCTAAGTAGATATTTGATTCCTTGACCAAGTTGTTTGAAGGAAAGATCATAAATCTCAACAGGTGTGACTTGAGTAGATGCAGATATGTTTTGTGAAATTTGTTTCATTTATCTGAGGATTAAGATTATGATATGTTTGTCTTCATATTATTGAGGTTATTACAATCTTGATTAATTTTAGAATTTTCTTATCAGCTTAGTAAAAGTATGAATGCATGTGAATGATAGAAGACATTCATTGATTAGGGTTATGACACTTATGATTGTATAAATGCACTTATGGTGTTGTATGAGGATGATGTTTTCTGCTAACATGAAAGGTACATCAAGAAAGAAAAATCAAGTTCTAGATCAAGAATATATGACCATGGTGACATGAAGACAGAGACTTATCCATAGTCATTGATCACATAGAAGATCTACTTACGAGTTATGTATAATTTGGTTATGCAATGCTTAACTTATGAGATATGCAGGTTACTAGCACAAGCTCTCTAAATCATTTAAGAGAACAAAGAAGACATTATGTGGGTATGTTAGACATAACTAGCAAGCATGATAATCCAGGTATGTTTTCCTATATCAAGTTAGAATCCTACCTTGGGTTAGGATCTTATATAAGTATGCTTTTGTATGACTGATAATTATAAGTTTGAGTAATCATGGGTTTATGCATATTATGCTTCTTAGTTTGATTAATGATATGAAAAACTAGAAGAGTCCTATGGTCAAATAAGAATATGCATGAGTAAGAGAAGTACTCCCTGAAACCTTGAATACTAACGCTTGTGATAAATTACCTATGTATGAAATGATCATGACCATACATGTTAAGATTATAGGATTATAATGTTTTGATAGTATTCAGATCATACTAATGAATGTATGATTATGTAGGAGATCTTGAGGATAACACAATGATGGCACTAGTGCACACTTAAGCATGCATAGTGCTCCAAGATGGATAGAAGTTCAAAGACAGATAATCATGATGCTATCACAAAGGGAAATAGATATCAAGACGGAGCACACTCCAGTAGTTCTTGCAAGGAAGCAAATATTGAGAGGGAGTCCACCCAACAACCAAACAAAGATAAGTATTTGAATTGTCATTTCTTGTATATATAAATGATGTTGTTTAGTCATGTACATACTTATGTTCCTAGATTTAGGATGTATATTATGCATTTAGAAAAGTTGCATTAATGAACAAGATACTAGTAATATGCAAATAATGGGTAAGTGGCCTATGGTACTGTACAACACTCCATTTCTACTTATCTAGATTGAAACCTCTTTGCACACTCTTAACAATGTTCTGGTAGAGATGGAAGGCATCTAGAAAGTTACAAGATATGGATACATGTTGTATTGAAGCATTGGCTAAGATAATTGCATGACTATATGAAATATGTCCTTATGTGTAAAATTTTGTTCTGAAAAACTATGAGAAGTTTCTAATCATGCAATTGAATTTGACTTGTAGGAAAGATCGTGTACAATCACCTACAAAACAAGGACAATGACATTTGCTCTAGCAACAAAGTTCAAGAAAACTACCTATTGAAGATATTGAAGAATCTGAAGTTCCCAGGATCTGGGATGCAATAATGGAAGGATGCCATGATCGAGGAGTACCAGTCGATCATGAAGTATGATGTCTGGGATGTGGTCCCAAGACCAGAAGGGATGTCTATTATGACTTCCAAGTGGATCTACAAGATCAAGCGTGCTGTAGATAGGAAGAGCACTTCGGGGTGTTGCTTCAGTATGGGATCATGGGTGATCTCTTGGTTTAGCAGGAAGCAGTCCGTCGTAGCACTAAGTATAGCCGAAGCAGAGTATGTTGCAGCTTGTTAGGCCAGTTGTGAGGTAGTATGGCTTAGAAATCTACTGTCTAATTTATTTGATCTCTAGTTGGATGCTACTTGTATCTTTTGTGACAACCAGAGTTGTGTGAAGTTGTCTGAGAACCCGGTGTTCCATGACAAGTTGAAGCATATTGAGATCAAGTATCACTATATCAGGGATATGGTGCAGAGAGGAGCAGTGAAGCTCTTGTATGTTACGACAAAAGAGCAGATAGCAGATGTGTTGACCAAGCCACTAGCTAGGGTGAAGTTCGAGTACTTCAAAGAGAGGCTTGGTGTTCTTTGGATCGAAGATACTTCCAAGAGGAAGTGATGGGACACAGATGCAGGATCCTTTCCAAGCATGGTGGCAGGAGGGTCCTCCCATGGCTGTGGATGTAAGTGTTGTGTGCTGAGCATTCAAGTGATTCTCTGTATGATGATGCTCTGTATGATGATGATCCATATGATCATGTGCATCCGGGTGATGCAACGTGTATGATGATGAGCATTTGGGTGATTCTCCGAGGTCATGGCCATGGATATCTTGTCAGGTTGTGTGATAGCATATAACAGTGCCCTGGGAGATTTGCAGATACTCTTTCAAGGTTTTTCCTATGGCATATAATAGCTCCTTGGGAGATCTGGCAGATGCTCTTTCAAGGTTTTTCTTGGAGGGACATATAATAGCTCCCTGGGAGATCTTGCGGGTTGTGCAGTGGTATGTAATCAGTGCTGGGAGATCCTATAGTTTGAGTAGGAAGCTCGTAATCAGTCATGGGATTCTCTTTTAAGGTTTTTCCTGATATCATATAATTAGTCCTGGGAGATTCTATAGGTTGAGCAAAAAGATCGTAATCAGTCCTGGGATGCTCTTTCGAGGTTTTTTCCGTGGCATATAATAGCGCCCTGGGAGATCTTGCAGGTTATGTTTAGCACGTAATCAGTCTTGGGATGCTCTTTCGAATTTTTTCCTGCTTGCATATAATAGCACCCTGGGAGATCTTGCAGGTTGTGCTTTGCACATAATCAATCCTCGTATTCTCTTTCAAGGTTTTGCAAGATGCACATAATCAACCCTGAGATTCCACTGGATGGCCCGCTTGCAGAGATGATGAAGACCTACATGGATTCTAGTCCTACATCCAACATGAAAAAGGGTTGGCTCTATAGAAATTCCTATGACGAGAAGAATTCAGAGATAGCACCAGTGATCAAGATGACAAGTACACCACCAATGACGATGATGCTCCAGTCATCTAGTGACGATGATCCGGCTCCAGTGTTGAAGACTTGTGCCTATATGTATTGATGACCTGTGTCAAGAGAATACCTTCCTAGTTAAGAGGGAGTGTTGATGTATTTGTAACATGGGAAGATATTCACTTGTATATTATATGTATTACATTTGTACTTTATTGTATCCCCAACGGAGATGTATTATTCCTCCGATTGGAAGTGTCATCATCTGTATTTACAAGTGTCACAAGTTATATTGTAAGTGTCGTAACTTATATTTGATGGGTTATTAGACAACCTTAGAGGGGTCGTCCCAATATGAGTTAAAGGGTTATTAGACCATCCTAGTGGGGTCGGCCTAGTGAGAGTAAAAGGCAAGTAAAGGTAAATTATAAATAGAGAGAATCACCTCTCTATTTATCCATTCACACACGCACTCACTTCGCATTAGTGAGAGAGAGGAGGAGTGTGCACAAGTGGAGGAGGAGAAGCTGCTAGGAGACTATCTCTTGTTTTGGGGTTTTGTATTTGTGCTCATTCTATATCTAAGGAAGTTGCGGGGTTTTTCACCTTCTTCGTTTTCCCTGGTGAAATGCTTTGGGTCTCTTGTCTCTTGTGTTTGATATGTTGTACATGTTGTTCTCTTAGTTAAGATCCTAGACCATATTGAATTAAATGATCAAAAACTAATAATAAACAAGAGAACTCCATGTCTTGGAGTGGACAAGTGTCTCTCCGATAGTAAGGGAACAGTTATTCAACATGATCCTTCATCCCTCTCTCATTGTTACTAATAATCATTTTAGGAGATACCAGGTGTGCAAAGGTGACGATCTCTTGGCCTCTCATGTTCCTTCTACGTGATACCTTTAAGGCTTCTGAGGGAATGATGATTATCAAGGATGACAATGATAATAGCCAATATTTGGTCATGATGGCAGGATTCATGGTGGAAAGTGGGTTTACCCCTTTAAAGTCCCATACTATGTTTAGAATTAGACAACTTTGCTTTAGTTTTGCTTATGTTCTTGCCTTCCCAGTGTTGTCTGATTTATGTCTCCTGGTTAGTAACGAAAGAAAGGAAGTGATAATGTTGAGTCGTGGGAGACCTCGTAGGAGGAGTTGTCAGGACCAGGGGGGTTTGAGTAGAGAAAGAAGGGGTCTCCAGGCCCAGGGAGGTCCGAGTAGAGACCAGTGGAGTGTTGCAGCTACGGCGGTGTTCTTCCGATGAATGTTTCCTCGAGAATTACAGAAGGATATAGAGGAGCTAGAGGAGAATCTCTCGTTATGCGTTGGGGAGGACGAACTTCCGCCGGAGGTATTGGCCATGGCCGACTGGATCCAGGACCCTTGGAACACTCGGGGTAGGATGGCCCTCTACAACCGGGTTTTTGTTATGTTTTGGGTCACCAAGACACTGATTGCTCATACAATTGAGGCTCAGGTGGATATTCTTTTGGACTCACATCATTTTAAAAACCATGAAGAAAGGTGCTACAATCATGCTGAGGACTCTCGTTTCATGCATATGAAGCTAGATGCAATGGCAGAACATATAGGCATTTCTTTCTTGACTAAACCGAAGGTTGTAGCTTACCCGAAAGTAATTACGCATAGTGACTAGCCTATGCCGGAGGTGGCTTCAATGGTATCCAACAAAGCTGAGTGTTCTGGTCCTTCGGGTTACTTTCCTTGGTGTCCTTTTTCTGTTTTGGGTTGGTTTTTGGGTCAATTTTTGTTTTGCATCTTTTCTAAGTTGTCTATTCCTTACTTTTTCATCTTTATTTCATGTTTGTATAGTCAATAAGACGTTTTCTTGGGTTATAAGGGATGTACTGTGAGATTTTGGATTGTAGGGCATTACCTGGATCTACCTATGACTTGCTGGCAGATAAATGGTTTTATGTACTGTGTTCAGTTGGGTAAATCTAGAAGAAGTTTTGGTCTTGGGTTAACTCTTAGAGACAACTTTGATGATGATGCTTATGACGTCAAGGCTATGATTGTAAACTTATGAGATATGCAAGTTACTAGCACAAGCTATCTAAATCATTGAAGAGAACAAAGAAGATATTGTTTGGGTATGTTAGACATAACTCACAAACATGATAATCCAGGCATGTTTTTCCTATATCAAGTTAGAATCCTACCTTGTGTTAGGGTCGCATATAAGTATACTTTCGTATGATTGATAATGATTATCCATGAAGTTATAAATTTGAGTAATCATGGGCTTATGCATATTATGTTGCTTACTTTGAATAATAATATAACAAACCAGAAGAGTCCTATGGTGAAATAAGAATATGCTCAAGTAAAATAAGTCATCCCTGAAACCTTGAATACTAACGCTTGTGATAAATTAATTGTGCATGAAATGACCATGAACATACATGTTTAAGACTATTTAGAATCATAATATTTTGATAGTATTGAGATTATACTAATGAATTTATGATTATGTATGGGATCTTGAGGATGACACAATGATGACACTAGTGCACACTTAAGCATGCATAGTGGTCCAGGATGGATAGAGGTTCAAAGACATAAATGATATCATAAAGGAATCAAAGATCAAGAGGAAGCACACTCCAGTAGTTCCTGGAAGGAAGCAAAGATTGAGAGGGAGTCCACCCAACAACTAAACAAAGATAAGTATTTGAATTATCATTTCTTGTATATATGATTACTTAAATGATGTTGTTAAGTCATGTACATACTTATGTTCCTAGATTTAGGATGCATATTATGCATTTTAGAAAAGTTGCATTAATGAAAGATACTACTAATATAGTAATAGGTAAGTGTCCTATGGTACTATACAACATTCCATTTCTACTTATCTAGAATGAAACCTCTTTGCTAACATGTTGGGAGTAGTGCACACTCTTAACAATGTTCTGGTAGAGATTGAAGGCATCTAGAAAGTTATGGGATATGGATAAATGTTGTATTGAAGCATTGGCTAAGATAATTGCATGACTGTATGACATATGTCTTTATGTGTAAGAATTTGTTCTGAAATATATGAGATGTTTCTAATCATGCAATTGAATTTGACTTGTAGGAAAGATCGTGTACAATCACCTACAAAAGAAGGACAACAACATTTATTCCAGCAACGAAGTTCAAGAAAACTACCTATTGAAGATATTGAAGAATATGAAGTTCGCAAGATCCGGGATGCAGTTATGGAAGGATGCCATGATCGAGGAGTACCAGTCGATCATGAAGAATAATGTCAGTTGGGATGTGGTCCCGAGACTAGGAAGGAAGTTTGTATTGACTTCCAAGTGGATCTACAAGTTCAAGCATGCTGCATATCGTAGCATAGAGAAATACAAGGAAAGGTTTGTGGCTCATGGTCTCTCCTAGAAAGAAGGGATACATTATGAAGAGACCTTTGCACCTATAGCCAGATACACTTCCATCAAAATAGTACTTGTTCTGGATGCAGTGATGAAGTGGAAGATACACCAAATGGATGTCAAGACAACTTTCTTGAATGGTGCAGTCGAAGAGGAAGTGTATTTGGAGCAGCCAGTTGGTTTTGAGACACATGATAGGGAGTCATATGTGTGAAAATTAAAGAAAGCCTTGTATGGCTTGAAGCAAGCACCTAGGACATGGTATGGCAGGACAGACAACTTCCTGACTAGTTTGGGATTCACCAAAAGTAAAGAAGATTCCAACCTTTACTACAAGGTTGAGGAAGGCAATCCAGTGATACTCCTATTGTATGTGGATGACCTATTTTTGACAGGTGAGGATAGGTTGATTGATGATACGAAGAGGAAGCTTGATTCCTTGTTTGAGATGAAGGACTTGGGTATGATGCATTACTTTCTAGGTATGGAGGTGTGGCATAGTGCATATGGAATATTCCTTAGACAAGGGAAGTATGCAGCAGAGATCCTGAAGTGATTCGGGATGATGGACTGCAAGGCCATGTCCACATCTATGGCATCGAACTTGAAACTATTGAGTGATGCTTCATTAGGATCGGTTGATCCATGACGTATCTTCAGATGATTGGGTCCTTGATGGACTTGACGAACAAAAGACCAGATATTTTCTTTGCGGTGAACACTTTGAGCCAGTTCCTGATGGATCCTAAACATGTTCACCTGATTACTGTAAAGCATATTCTGAGGTACCTGAAGCATACGATTGATTATGGGCTCAAGTATGATGCGAATCAAAAGTTTAACTTGGAGGGTTATGTTGATTCAAATTGGGAAGGCAATGCTGCAGATAGGAAGAGCAATTGAGGGTGCTACTTCAGTCTGGGATCAAGTGTGATCTTTGGGATTAGCAGGAAGCAATTCTGCGTAGCATTGAGTACAGCCGAAGCAGAGTATGTTGCAGCTTGTTCGACTAGTTGTGAGGAAGTATGGCTAAGGAAGCTATTGTCTAATTTATTTGATCTCCAGTTGGATGCTACTTGTATCTATTGTGACAACCAGAGTTGTGTGAAGTTGTCAGAGAACTTGGTGTTACATGACAAGTCGAATCATATCGAGATAAAAAATCACTATATCAGGGATATGGTGCAGAGAGGAGCAGTGAAGCTCCAGTATGTTATGACAGATGAGCAGATTGCAGATGTGTTGACCAAACTAGAGTGAAGTTTGATTACTTCAGAGAGAGGCTTGGTGTTCTTTGGATAGAAGATACTTAGAGGAGGAAGTTATGGGACACATTTGAAGGAGCCATTCCAAGCATGGTGGTAGGAAGATCCTTCCCATGGCTATGGATGTAAGTCTTGTGTGATGAGCATTAGGATGATGCTCCAGATGATATGCATTAGGACGATGCTGTGATGATGATCCGGATGATCATGTGATGATATGCATCAGGATGATGTTGTGATGATGATCAGGATGATCATGTGATGATATGTAGCAGGATGATGCTATGATGATGATCGGGATGACCATGTGTGGTGAGCATCAGGTCAATGCTCCAGATGTTGTACATCAGGATGATGTATTGTATGATGATGATCAGGAGGATCATATCTGATAAGCATTAGGTTGATGCTCCATATGTTGTACATTAGGATGATGTATTGTATGATGATGATCAGGATGATCATGTGATGATGATGTGCATCAGGATGATGCACTGTATGATGATGATCAGTATGATCATGAGCATCAAGATGATGATCCATGCGAGGATGATCAGGAACATCATGAGTATCAGGATGATACTCCGTGGCCGTGGACAGTTTGTGCATGTGCATGTGATCAGTCCTAGAGATACGAACAGGTTGTGCTAGGCACATAAAAGATCCTGGGATGCTCTTTAGAGATCTTGCAAGTTGCAAGATACTCTTTTAAGGTTTTGCAAGAATTGCATGTAATCAGTCCTGGAGATCCGGACAGGTTGTGCTAGGCACGTAAAAGATCCTGGGATGCTCTGTAGAGATCTTGCAGGTTTTAAGACACTCTTTTAGGTTTTGCGAGTTCACATGTAATCAATCTTGGAGATCTGGACATGTTGTGCTAGTCACGTAAAAGATCCTAGGACGCTTTTTAGAGATCTTTCAGGTCGCAAGACACTGTTTTAAGGTTTTGTGAAGGTCACATGTAAAATATTTTGGGAGATCGCATAGGTTGAGCAGTAAGCTCGTAAAAATCCTGGGATGCTCTTTCGAGGTTTTGTTGACGCACGTAATCATCCCTGAGGATTCCACATGATGGACATATATGATGAAGACCTACAAGAGGATAGGCCTACAACCAACATGAAAAAGGGCTGGCTCTATAGAACTTCCTATGATGAGAAGAATTGAGAGATAGCACTGTGATCGATATGACGAGTACAGCAGCAGTGACGATGATGCTCCGTGATCCAGTGACGATGATCTAGCTCCATAATTGAAGACGTGTGCCTATATGTATTGATAACCTATGTCAAGAGAATACCTTACTAGTTAAGAGGGAGTGTTGATGTATTTGTAACTTTGGAAGATATTCACTTGTATATTGTATCCCCAATGGAGATGTATTATTCCTCCGATTGGAAATGTCGTCATTTGTATTTGCAAGTGTCGCAAGTTATATTGTAAGTGTCGTAACTTATATTTGATGGGTTATTAGACTACCTTAGAGGGGTCAGCCCAGTGTGGGTTAAAGGGTTATTAGACCACCCTAGTGGGGTCGGCCCAGAGACAAGTGGTAATGGGTTATTAGACTCTCCTAAGGGAGGTCAGCCCAGTTAGAGTAAAAGGCAAGTCAAGTCATTGTATAAATAGAGAGTGTGTGTCTCTCATTCCATTCACTCACTCACTCACTTCGCATTAGTGAGAGAGAGGAGTGTGCACTAGTGGAGGAGGAGTAGTTGTTGCAGACATCTATATTTTTGGAGATTCATCTTGGTGATCATTGTATTGGTGCTTATTCTATCTCTGAGGAAGTTGCGGGGTTTTTCACCTTCTTGGTTTTCCCCGGTGAAATGCTTTGTGTCTCTTCTCTCTTGTGTTCGATATGTTGTACATGTTGTTCTCTCTGTTAAGATCCTAGATCTATTGAATTAAATGATGAAAAACTAATAGCATGAACACTTCACATAGCCCTTCAATGCAATCAGCTGTGCACACTACAAAATCCTTCCTTGGATCTGCAATCTTCCAAACAGGAGCGTTGGTAAGCGACTTCTTTAGCTGCTGAAAACTTTTCTCACATTTTTCAGACCATACAAAATCGAAATTCTTCCTCTGCAATGATGTAATTGGTTGAGCTATTTTGAAGAATCTTCCAATGAACCTTCTATAATATCTTGCAAGACCCATAAAAGATCTAATATCTGTAACATTCTTTAGAGTAGGCCAATCCAATATGGATTCAATATTTTTTGGATCCACTACAATTCCTTCTTCTTAGATGACATGACCCAAATATTGTACCTTCCTTTGATAGAAGTCACACTTTCTCATCTTTTCATACAATTGGTGTTGTCTAAGAACTTGCAACACCATTCTTAGATGTTCAGCATGCTCTTCTTCACTCCTTGAATAAACAAGAATGTCATTCAAGAACACTATCGCAAACTTATCCAAATACTTGTTGAAGACACTATTCATGAGACCCATGAATGTGGCAGGTGCATTGGTAAGACCAAATGGCACCACTGTGAACTCATAATGTCCATATCTTGTCAAAAACGTTGTCGTGTGAATATCTTCTTCTTTTATCCTCACTTAATGATAGCCATGCCTCAAGTCAATCTTTGAAAACACTTTAGCTTCCTTCATTTTTTCAAACAAGTCATCAATTCTTGGAAATGGGTACTTATTCTCAACTGTCATTTTATTTAGATACCTGTAATCAATACACAACCTTAAAGTCCCATCCTTTTTCTTCACAAGCAACATCGGTGCTCCCCAAGGAGATACACTTTGCCTGATATAGTCCTTGTCCATTAATTCTTGTAACTGCATCTTTCACTCTATCAATTCTGGCATGCTCATTCTATATGGATCTTTGGAAATTGGTGCTACCCTTGGAACAAGATCAATGGTAAAATCAATATCTCTCTTTGGTGGCAGTCTTGACACTTCATCGAAAAATACATATTTGAACTCTTGCAACAATTGGAAGTCTTCTATCCTTGGTCCTTAATCCCATGATGAATATGATATGTGAACTGCATATAATTGGAAACCCTTCTTGTAAAAACCTTTTCAACTGTAAGGTTGAGATCTATCTTACTGAAACTTGCTTGGGAATTCCTCCTACCAATATTGGTGTTCCCTCTTCATCAATGCATTCAACTACCTTTTCATAGCAATCTATCCTGGCTCTATTCCTTTCCAACCAATCCATACCTATTAGAGAATCATAAGATCCTAATGGTAGAACATTCAAATTTACTTTTGTGAGGAGTCCATTCAACTCCAGGGGAACTCCATCACTACTTCACTCACCTTTCTCTTGGTCCCTGTGGCTAATTGAACTAGCCAAGACTTATTACGCTTCATCTTTCTAAGAGAACAAGCTTCAACCAATCTTGGAGAAACATAACTATGAGTAGATCTTGGATCAATCAAAACATAAATAGATTTCTTAGCAATATTACCTTCAACTTCTACCACTGTTGATTGATGGTCTTCTTGATGATCATCCAACACCGCATAAATTCGAGGTGCTTCCCTCGCCATATATTCCACTGTAGCTGCTCCCTTTAAGTTGTGCAAGCTTAGAGGATACTCCCTCCTATGTGGAAAGTCTCTAAGCATGTGGTTTCCTCCACATCCCCAACACTAAAGTGGCCCTCTTGGTCCTTTTTCTTCTACAACTGCTGGCTTGTTTCCACTTCGTGCTTCCTGTCCCTATGGAAAATTTATGGGCTGATTTTTTAATGGTGTCTTGAATCCACCTTTACTTTGTTCAAGACTCCCTCTTGGATTTATTTTCCATGCTAGGTGAACCTCTGATTTTCCTTTGTTCTTTTCATAGTAATGCATTGCGATCCTAATGGCTTCATCAAGACTTGGTGGATTAACAAACTCAATCCTATCTCTGAAATTTTGAGGTAGACTTCCAAGGAAGCATTGGATTTTTATCCTTTCATCCTTGATGTAATCTACATACCTCAACAAATCCAAAAATTTGTGGACATGTTCTTCCATGGAGTTATGTCCCAACCTGATTTCATTGAACTCATTCCTCTTGTTATCATAATACCTAGCAGAACTGGCTCAACATTACATACAAACTCCGAGTTTACATTTTCATGAAGAGAAACATGTGAAGCTGATGTCTCATACTCAGAATCTGAATTGCCTTATGATGGAGATTTGTTCTCTCGAAACTCTTCGCCATTCTCAAACTCTAAGTCCAAAGGCTCATATGAAGAAGTAGATGAAACTAACTCATCATCGATCCCACCCTCTGAGTATGAAGAAGTGGAAACATAATCAGACATGTAACCATCATGAACCTGCTTTTGGAGAAGCATGCAAATCTCTGATATCTCTCTTTGAGCTATTTCTAGTGAGATCTTTTTCAAAAGAACCAGAACACGACGAAGATGGAAGATCACTAGTGAATGTAGTGCTGATGGCCCCTTTTTCCATGGGTTTTGAATCAATAGGTGCCATATCTTCAGGTTCTTGTGGATATGGGTTTGGCATTCATACTTCTTTAAGAGTCCTCTTTTTCTCAGTTTTCTTAGATCTATTTTTTCCTTTCAAGCAACCTTTGCATGTGCTATGAGCAATCTTGCTAATCCTGCTATCTTCATGAGTGTGAGAGCGAAGAGTAGATTCCTTTGAGAGAGGTAAGAAGTGTGAGAATTCATAGAGCTTGGACTCATGATTTGCAATACCTTTTGAAATGATTTCCCCTGAGACCATGTCCTGTACTTCGACTTCATTTGGAGAGAAGATTACTCTCTTGGGATTTCCAACATGAGTCGTTTGATATACAAAGAGTAAATTTGCTGCAAGAGAAGGAACATAAAGCACATTAGAAAAATGTCCATAGTTAAGATCAATTCTTCTGATACCTTGAGAAGGAATTTCAGAATCATTTCCCAATCTGATGGAAGGGCATTTTGAGCTCTCGAACTTGGAGAAGAGACCTTTGGAGGAATACATTTGTCTTGTGGCTCCTAAATCTATAATAAAAGAAGAATCTGATTTTGCACTTGCCATGAGAGCATGACATCTTTCTTTACCTTCGGATCTATAAGATTCAGGATCAGGGTCTTTCTTCCTTGTATATGCAGGAATAGGAAGATTGTTCTTCTCAATTTTTGAGCCATCAAATCTATGGCCTTCTTCATACAAGCACTGTCAGGACGAATGCCTTTAAGACAATAGTTTCAATTTGGTTTTCTCTTGTGAGAATGCTTGGTATTCCTAGGGTTTGAAACCCTATCAGACTGATATGGACTGTTTGTAGGCCTTGTATCCTTAAATTTCTTGCTAGAAATATTTTTCTTTCCTATATCATTTGCTCTCTCTTCCCCAAGGGGATGAATCCAATTTGGGCATGATAATTCCCATTGAAACAAACTTATCTTCCTCTTGGGTAAGAGATTGTGTGAAATCATCAAATGAGGGAAACTTCCATCTTGGAATGGACAACCTAGCTGACTGGGAAGTAGAGACAAAAACCGATAAATTTTCCCCCAATTTTCAAAGAATGGTAAGTATAAGCTGCTTATATTCCTTCACTATCTCATATCTTTTCAATTGTGATGTCAAGCTTTTGAACTTGGTGACAAATTCATTGATAGAATCGAAGCTGCTAGGACTCAGACATATGAGCTCATTCTCCAATTTGTGTGCCACCATATCATCCTTTGGCCCAAAGAGAGATTCGAGCTTGTCCCACACCTCTTTCGGAGATGTAAGATCAATGACATAAAAGTGTAGTTCATCAAAAATTGAGAGAAGGAGGAGATAAATTGCTTCATCAAGTCGATCCAACTACTTGGACTTTTCAACTGCACTGGTTGGTTCTACTATCATTCCGTTGAGTATTCTAGAGAAGCTCTTGGATCTCATGAAGAGAGCCATCTTGGCTTTCCACTCAACATAGTTGCAATATGTAAGCTTTAGATCCATTTGAACAGAGAAAATCAAATAGTTGAATAAGATTCTGAATGGGTGAATAAACCTACAAAAAAATAAAAGATGTGATGATGGAGAATGGTACACTTCGACTGAACACTACCTTAAGGACACTTGGCACATGGACTAAGTCCTTCACACCTGGCTAGACCTCCATGGATTTCTCCAATGAAATCAAGTAATAGCACCAGGATTTTCTATGGAAACTCAGAGGCTTCTGGTGCACAAGTGAAAGATAGCTGCTCAAAGAAATGCTGCAACTGTTCTTGCTGCAACTGATGCAATTCGAATAACTGCTTCTTGCTCTGATACCATGTAATAATATGCAATGATCTGACAGCTGTAGCAACTCACAATCAAACTCACAAATACTTTGCAAAGAAGAAGAGAAAGATACACTCAATGATCACTCATAAACACAGTAGAATAGAACATAATCTTAGTATTATACAATGAATAAGAATGTAGGTGAATGAGTACAATAGAACAATAAGGCGCATAATATAGGATTCGAATAAGCCAAGTAGTGAATTCGAATTCCTAACTCAAAGTGTGGCTTGAATGATAGTGGAGTCATCATCTAGTCAATGTATCAATCATCAGAGGTAACAGTCAGTCAATTGAGTCTAACTGAGTGAAGTAGGTACTAACTGAATGAAGGAGGCTCAGTGGAGGGCGCATGACGAGTCTAATTGAGTGAGGTAGGCATGAACTGAATGAAGGAGGCTCAATGGAGATGTATGAGGATCTAATTGGAGTTAGAATGGGCAGACTAGTTTCACTGGAGGTCTATCGGAGTGAAACAGTTAGTAGGGGAGTCAATCTAGCGTCAAATCAAGGAAGAACTGAGAGATAACTGACTGGTAGGTAAGAAAGGCGCATAACTGGCTGTGGTAGGTGGGAAAGGTGCATTATCCATGCAAAAGACTAGAGAAGGGTGCCTTTGGTAGCTGGGAGGCTCCCTGGGGGCTGTAGACAGGCTGTGGAGTGCTAGAACCAAGCTCTAGGAGCTGAGAGGTCCACCATGATGATGACTGGATGCATGTAGTGGCATGCAAATGCATGCAGTATGCAGTTTTGCATGCAGGTAAAGAAGAGCTAGAAGCAAGCTCTAGGTGCTGGGGAGACCACTATGATGATGACTGGATGCATGCAAGTGCATGCAACATGCAAATCTGCATGCAAGCATGAAAAATACAAAATGATGGGGATAATATTCCAACACAAACCTCCCTCTTGGATTTCTTTTCCATGCTAGGTGAAACTCTGATTTTCCTTTTCTCTTCTCATAGCAATGCATTCCAATCCTAATGGCTTCATTAAGACTTGGTGGATTAATGAACTTAATCAAATCTATGAAATTTTGAGGTAGAATTCCAAGGAAGCATTGGATTTTTATCCTTTCAACCTGGATGTAATCTACATACCTCAACAACTCCAAAAATGTGTGGACATGTTCTTCCATGGAATTATGTCCCAACCTGATTTCATTGAACTCTTTCCTCTTGTCATCATAATACCTAGCTGATAGGTATTTTTCCTTGAAGTACCCTTTAAACCACTCCCAAATGATCCTCTTTTCACTGATCTTCTTTACTTGCATGAGGTGCTCCCACCAAATTGAAGCTCTTCCATTTAGATTGTAAATCGAAATCCTAGCCTTTTCATTTCCTGAATAATCATGAATCCTAAAATATTTCTTCATCCCAAGAAGCCATGCCTCGGCCTCTTGTCCCGTCTTACTTTCCCTTTCAAATGTGGGAAGCCTTTCCTTCCTAAATTATCCCTGTGGAATTCCCTTGAATTTCCTTCTTCCTTCAAATTTACTAGAAGTATGCTTTGGGATTCTTTTAGAATATTTGGTGTCACATGACCTGCTAGAAGGAGATCTTGAGGAGGGCGTTTTGTGCTTTTTTTCTCATAGAACTCTTTCTTGGGCTTGGAGTCCTCTTCCTAGAACAATCTCTAGAGCGAATCTCTGCATCTCTTCATTCTTGGCCTACATTGCTTGGGTTGGAACCAAGTTTTATCCGTTGTTGCATATCAGTGAGGCTCTGCAAAATAACAACATTGAGATAGTTCTGTTCTTCCTGAGCCATCAACAATCTTTCATTAAATATTACCATGGTTTCAAGCAAATTTTGAGGAGTTATCTGCTCCCTTCTCCAATTAGATTCAGTCTCAATGTATGCTTCTTGCACATTCTCTCCTAACACATCCTCATCATTCTCATAAGGATCCTGGGCATCATTCATGGTCACCATTTCTTTGGAGATTCTTGTCCCTATATGTTGCCTCTACTGCAACTATTCAAATATTATCAGATGCAACATTGGGCATTATAGAGACATTTATTACACAACTTATTGAAGGAATATAAAACATAAAACATCCACATTAACAAAAGTAAACACATGGAATAATTCACAGAGTTGTGATGCTTTCTTTCTTTGCCCCATCCATGCAATTCTGGAAATTACTGATTTGAACAACAACAACAACAATTTTTTTTTGTCAAAACAACGCCATTGACACTTTTCTGTCTGTAAACACATTCATACTTTGGCCCAATCAGCCCCAGTGCTACAAAATTGGGCTATGATACCATTCTGTCACATCCCCGGTCACCTCGGTGCTCTTTAGAGGCGATGGGAGATAACCTGCGAAACCACTGCTAATTTTTTTTATCCGAATTCCTTAACTCTGCAAAACCATCCTTAGTCCGCAATAGAGAAGCCACAATGCAGAATTCAGAAATTCGGAACCAAAATACACAGTTTCATAAAAACATGTCTCCAACTTCTGCAATCCCCAATCTGCAATGTGGAAATCGGAAAGGCGGAACCACAAATGCACAGCACTGAAGATTTACCCCTCCGACTTCCGCAATCCGAAATCCATAATGCGGAACTCAGAATTCGGAACACCAAATTCCACCGCTCCAGAAAAATTCACTTTCGACTTCCGCAATCCGAAATCTGTGTTGAGGAACTTGGAAACTCGAACGCCAAATGCACAAACCCATAAAAGTTGCTCCTCCGGCTTCTGCAATCCGCAATCCGTGTTGCAGGACTTGTAAATCGGAATGCCAAATTGGTAAATACGGGAAATATCACCTTCCCGACTTCCGCAATCCGACTTGAGATACTTGGAAATTGTAACTCCAACTTACAACTATGGAGAATCACCCTTCCGACTTCCGCAATCCGCAATCCGCAATGCGGGTTTGAAAAGTCGGAAGCTCAACTGCACAACTTCTCAAGCTAATAACTTTCTCATCTTGAGGTCATTTTTGAAAAATATGGTACCGTTGGGAAGCTCTTGGTGAGCCCTATGCAATTATGTGATCCCCTACAACATATGATAACTCTGAAATTGTCATTTTTCCAACTAAATAATTTCCCCAAACCTCCTCAATTCCTCTTTACCCATCTGCAAAGAGCTCTGATTCATTCTATCATGGCTCCTCCCTTCATCTGACCCACATATGGAACATGAACCGAACAGGGGTTTCCTATTTCCCTCCCCAAGTCCAAGTTGTGCAATACAACCCATCTAGAGGTGTGTGTAATGTATTATAATCCTCATATTGAACTAAGTTTGATTAATGCATCTACAACATGCAAGACTAACAACACATTTAACAAAAGCAGATGGTGATACAATCGGACATGAATCAGCCTCCTACTTAGGATTATGCACAAACTTCCTACTGATTAATCCCGTGAGGTCATCCATTCAATTGACTTGAAATAACAAGTAGACATAACATAGGAAATTAACATCATTTATAACCACAGAGAGCACTTATCTTTAAAATGAAGTTGTCCAATCAACTAGCTAAGTGAGAGCAACATTCCACTCAACCATAGGTCTCTATCTAGCCTATATTCTTTCAGCTGAGAGACCACCCCTGAGCTGGGCTGTGTATCCACTAAGGAGGGATAAATAGACTCACTCACAACCATGGTTTTTCACCAACAAACATGCTAAGCCAATACACAGTTGGGTTTATCAAGAATGCAAGAGATAAGGTAGGAGGATGCTAAGCTAGTGAGATCAACCATAGAGATACAGGCATATCAAACTACTCATATAGCCTTGGGTCAAGTAAAACATATCCCATATTCTGCCATATGAAATTGCAGGGGTTCCCACACTCCATCACTCTCATGAGCTGATTTCTTCAAGAACTTCCTTACACATAATTAAATGTCAAATGGGTTCTCAAGGTGACATTTGGAAGTATATGGTTCAATCCCACGACCCCCTCACCTCTCCGTAGTGGATACACATGGCCTCCTCTTATTGGTTTCCTCCATAGCCATTTTCTGGTATTTTATTGCAATATTAATATTTACATCATTTACAATGTTCCATGGCTTAATAGCACATGGATAATAGAATATCAAATACTTTCCTTTTGAATAAAATCCTAGCATCCACTAGCGGGGCCTTGGCCTTGATATCCACACTAGGGAAAACATACATCGCATGTATACAATATTTACATTGAAATCCAATAAAACTTAAGGGTCAAAATAGGGGTATTACAGTTAGAATATTAAAAACCCATTCATACCCATTCCATACATAGGAGACAGATTATTAGTCATTTTTTGTTAATTCCTAGGTGTTGACTAGGTAGTTGGATAATATTTTTTATTAGTATGGAGATTTTGGATAACATTTCTTGATATTTTGTGAGATTTTATTTCATTCCTGTATTGGAAGTGCGATATCCTTCTTTTTACTGCTTTTTATTGTTTTTGGTGAAAAGTTAAAAGCTAGTTGACTTGGCTTTAGCAGTTTTTTGGCCAAATCGCCCTCCATGATGTCTTTTCTATTAAATTTGTACTTAGGATGATTTTCCATCCTACATCACCCTCATACTCATAATTTACCAGTTCGTGTGCCTTAGAGGTGATTTGGAAATCTCTTTTTGCACCTAGGGGGTTTTTCATCTTTTTAGTAAGCTTGCTTTTGTGAGGATTTCAAATTCCCTCTTTGGATTTCAAATATTTGATGTAATTATATATTTGGACAGTGATTACAGTGCCTAATTTTTACTGATGTATACTTATTGAATAGAGTTACACAATTTGCATCATATTCATGATTGTCTTATGTGTTCTATGACTAGTTTTTGCAATGCCATTTGTCAGATTGTGTAATTGCTTGAGTAGATCTTGGTGTGAAAAGATATTTTCACATTTGAGTGGTTGAAGAATAATGCCAGTTCCTTTTCTTTATGTTGGTTCAATGGGGTTTTGATAGGGCTTCAAGGGAGTTGATCCCAGTCTAGGATATTTGATGGAATCAAGGATAAGGTGTACAAGAAATGGCTCTTTCACCTTGCTTTCCTAATTTCTAGAAATTTGCAGTGAGGATTTGCTCAAGTAGAAAAACACTTTGAATATGTAGTTCATGGTTCTCATTGGTAGATTGTTCATGCATATAATAGACATAGATAAATACACATACAAACAATTCACATCGAATGAAAAGTGATGGACAATTGAAAGAGTGCTACATCATGAACTAGCAAGTATAGTTAAAGCATCAAAGAACACAACTAGCACAACTATAACCTAGAGGTTTTACCCACTATCACCTTGATAACCACCTCTGTACACTTTTGGTTGGCTCTTCTCCAACTCAAGGGGGGATTCCCTAGATATGAGTACTAGGCTATGTCAATGAGAGCACAAGGTGATTTTGAAGAGTTAGCCCTAGAATATCAGTTTTTGGTCTTTTTTGTAGTATAGGACATAGGAGATGGGACGGTTGTGAATATTAGTGCCAATATCTAGGGAATATGGAGTCCTAGGATGATCCCCCTTGGGCCTTGCTTGAAATTGTTTGACTGGAACCTACACTAAACAAGACAAACTCCCACCCGAAACTCTTGAAGCTTCATACAAAATTTACCAAGGAAAGGTGGCCTTATCACACACCTTCAATATGGAAACCTATATCACCCATAACATATGAAATCTTGATTAGTACCCCTCATAAGATGCCAATACATAATCAAGTTACAAAAATTAAGTATTACATAGGTATAGAAGATTCTTACTCTTAACCAATGGATCAAGATTTCCTTTCTATGGACTAGATTAAGATACCTTACAATGCCCAAAGATACAAGATACCTCAATATTTAGCCATCAAGAAAACCCAAGAGAAGAAATCCTTTACACTTCAAAATGCCCCATAAAAGATATGTCAATTAGGATCCAAAAGAGAGAGATCTCTCAAAATACAACCATGATTTCAATGAGGAATTGTCTCTCTTTATATAGGAGATAAGCCTAACTTCCCTTACAAGGAAAATATTATTAAATCCATAGATCTAGACTAGGGTGCCCAGTAAGAATTAAAATACAACAAAAATCCCACTAAACAAGTAACTCCTACCAAATTACAATAAAATAATGGTCAAAGTCACAAGTACAATGGTTGGACTTACAATAGGACCCCAAAAGAAAGGTGCTTCCTTAAGTGAGGGCTCCAACAACTAGGAAAGGATGCCAAGGTATCCTCCAAAGGATTTCTGCAAGGGGGTGCTCCACCCAATTTTAGGCCGACCTAACTTGTTTCTTTAATAAAAAATATTTAAATATTCTTATGGGATACAAACCCAAACAAGGAAGGGCTACCAAGCCCCAAGAAAAATTTTAGGGGCAAAATGTAGCCTGTGGGTTATTTTTCCATGGTTTTTTCGAAAAAAAGATTCACCAATCTGCATTTTTTAAAGCCCTGGTTTGCTCAATTTTTATGGGGTAATTTTTTTCACTCTAAAAATCGCCAAACTATTATATAAACTGTATAAAATCCTTAGAAATTGAAATATTTTTAGTAAAATGTCGCCAAATATTTTATAGTTGACATTTTAAGAATTGGTAATATTCATCAACATTTATACACATTTAAATAAGTATGGATCCTTAAAATTTTCTTTGCCAGGCCCACTTTTGCAAACATACCCAAACAAGGAAGGGATACCAAGGCCACTTTTGAAAACATAACGGCTTCATCAAAATTCAATGTCGGATTGGATCTACATACCTATCAAAATTAAGGAGCTGAGTGGGAGGATAATAAGAGACATCAATGTGTTTAAGCAAAGGAACCATGTCATTCCTAATAATCTTCAAATGGTGTTCACCACTTATGGAAACTGCACAGTTGTAGTAGATAATGGGTCCTCTACGTATAGCAAATCCTACTCTTCCTCGACCAATGAATCATCCTCGTCCTCCTTGATTGTAGTCTATTAGACAATTATTTCATTGTATCACACCTTTTGGTCCAGCCTCCCCTTGTAATATGTATGTGTTTGAAGTGCACTCTCTCATGAGGTCTAGTGTGCGACAATCCTTCTCATCATGTCCCACAAATTTACAAAAGTTACAAAAATAAACTTTTGGGAGTGCTCACATACTTCTGTAAAAACGGATAAGTAGCAAGGGGATGATTCCATCTACATATCTCACACCATACCCCTAATCTTGTGGGAAAGGGATTTAGAGCTCCTATAGAAAAATACTCTCAAAAGGTTGGACACTTGTTCTTATGTTGGCCTTCCTTTCTGTAGGTTGTACACCATACCTCATTGCACTTTTCCTTCCCTTTAGCATTCTCTTGCAGTTGAATCGCCAATGCTACTAGCTGTGACTGAACTTGAGCCATCCCTACTCCATTCTCTTCTACAGGAGATGCTTCCAACTTCATGACAAACTCTAGTGCATCTGACTACGACGTAATTTTCTGATATGTCAAGAAGCAATGTATATGTGGTAACAACCCTACAATGAACCACTGCTTATGTTGCTCATTTTGGATCTAGAAGGTCATCTTGTCCATTAGTACTTTGAACCTATTATCAAAATCCCAAACTGATTCATTTATCAACCGCCTGATCTCTTTCATCTTTGTAATGCACTGCGACTTAGACTTTGGTTTCTTGAATTGTTTTAACAAGGCTTGTTTGATGCTATCCAACATTCTAGTTTGTGTAGCGGTTTGATAATTCATGTACTAGTTCAACGCATGATCTATGAGTGTTGTTACCAGCTACGCAATCTTTGTATCCTCGTCCTGGATTCACTTTACTTTCCATATTGCCTCACAAATTAAAAAATACTAGTCTGGATCGTCTATCTCCACTCCATGGAAGACAAGAATCCTCAAAGTGGGGTATAATATCCTTTCCATTGTGCTCTATGTGGTATTCCAATTTGGTACTGCTAACTTACTCTAACTTGTCACACTATCTCCACTACTCTGGCTAGCTTTACTACTATTACTAACTGCAAGTGACAAATTTTCAGTTCTTACCTCAAATATTGGAGACACACATGGGGTCATGGGTTCGATGCAGATCCTAGCCTGAGAATGGCTATCTTTTTCGGTCATAGCTATTGGTCTTCTCCCTTTTCTGTGTATAATATTTCTTCCATCTGGAATCCTTGGCAGATGTTTCTTTTTTCAAACGCACTGCATTATTCCTCTATCTTAGTCATAGTCCTCTTCCTACTCTATTTCTATATTTTTTTCCACTGTATAGTAATCCAGTATCTTCTACCGTTGCATCTTCTTCTTCTCTCAACATTCTCATCTCATCCTCGCTTCATTCATTCTTTACTCCTTTTACTTTGACCCTCCTCTGGTAAGTTCCCAATTCCCCTATACACATGGATATGCTTAGCTACTAGGGTGATTTGATTCCAATATCATAGTCATTTTGTCGCAAAGCAACATCTTGACCCAAGTATACAATCACTTCATATATATTCCACGTGGACCCTTAAAGAAATCCCTCTCAGTAGTGTTGTATGATTGGGTACAATATATAGGAAACTCTCTAACACAACCCCTCAATACACTATCCAACTAGAAATCGAGTGTGTGCAAGATTGGCTACTTACAGTATTGACTTGTCAGATCAGTTCAAGGGTCCAATCCCTATGTCTCACAATGCATAATGTTGGGTTCTATTCAACTAACCTTAAAAGCCACTCAAACAGTATTATAGGGAAATCACCAAAAACAATATCGTGCTAATATGTGTATATTTACTTTTGTAGCCACCGTCAGGGTTCTTGTTAGGATCCTTGAAAAATTTGTAATCCCTCGCTCATAACCAATCTTCTATCTTTTCCTTAGTTGGCCTCCATGCAACCATTAGTTAACCTCCTCCTTCCCTTCAATCGTAGATCTTGGTCCTAATGATGAAACCTATTGTTGGTGCATAGAAGGTAGACCCAACTTATTATTTAGATGCACAAACAAAACCCTAGATACTGACCCTTTCGGCATCACATGCAAGTAGAAGAAATCTCACCTGATGTATCTATGGGGATTGCAGGAACCAAGCTTCTGCATCATTGAAGGTATATAAGGAATTCATCCTATTTATCTATCATACATTCAACTTATTGCATTGAAATAGATAGCATATTCATAGGGACTGATAACATCTTCAAAGGAGTAATAGAAACAGAGCATACATGTGCATCATAAACAGAACATCCATCACATCAAATGCATAAGATAATTGCTCCAAATAGGTTCATTTCTATATTGTTATCATTTTTAGAAATAGCTTACGAAACATGCGCACTATGCATGAGATGTCCATCACATACCCATAAATACCCCAACATTCCATAGCATATCACAACTACTATCAAAGCAACTACCAAAAGAACAACCATTATCCCAAAGATCCTTTATATATTTATGCATTTCAGAATGGGATGAGCTCATTACAATGTGAACACAAGTGGCCAGCTACTTCTAACTAGCTTCCACCTTTTTCGCATGTTGGTATTTATGCTAATCGGATCATGCTCCATCTCCTTGTGCATAGTTCCCAAAACTGATCCAAAAACCTGCTCCAACCATAATCAAACCAACTTAGCCAATGTAGGACTCTAAAAGTCATGCACTGATCTATGAAGGAAATATTGTTCAATACTAACTGTCCCGTGTGAATATTTTCATTAAAAAAATGAAATATTCCAACAATGCCACTAATATCGTACTCAATGGATTGAAAACTATTGCAAACACCAGTCCCCTCTTTTGTCTGTGTCTCATTAGAAGAGACTAGATTGTATTCAATTCTAGAACAAGAAAAGGAGAGTCCTCATAAGCTATATGATTGTGTAATAATTTTTATTTCTTGTTTTTTCTATTCGACATGTGCCATGAAAGACACGACACGTCTCACTCATTTAGGCTATAGAAAGTGCCTCTCAGTGCAACCAACATAGTCCCGTCTTAACTCTGGCTATATCAAGTGCTGAGAGGGATCAAATTGTTTGAGGTGCAAACCTTTCCTCATGTTTAGGACTCTATCAAGGGATTTGATCCCTCTTGGCTCTATCGAGTTAAGATAGATCTATGCTTATATAATTATTTAATTGAAATATTTATTTTTTATTCTATATTTCAATGTGTCTTTTTATTATATCTATTTATTATTAATCAAAATGACAAAACATTTAAATCATTAATATTTAAAAAGTAAAAATAAAATATTTTCAAATAATTCAATTAAAATATTGTTATAACATCTCTTTAAATGATTAGATAACCATTAAAAAAAATTCAGAAATCCTAGATCTTCTCTTTATTATTTCGTTTGAAAAGAATGAGAGAAAGCTTTTACATTTTTTAAACTTTCTTTTAATATGAATATGATTTCTTTACCCAATTGTTAAAAGAATTCCCAAATTTATTATAGAAAAAACTTTAATAAATTTAATCCTTCTCTTATTTGATTTTACAAAAAATTAAAAAAAAACTTAAAAAACAAATGTCTAATTATTTTAAAATTTGATTGATCACATTGCAATTAAAAATGAATTAATTATTAAAATGAATTTGGATTTACATACAATTAAAATCAATCATATCACAATTGAAAAAACCAAATATTTATTAAAATGAATCTACGTAATAGCATACTAGACAATTATTTTTTGAAAACCTTAATAAACTTTATGTGTTTTGATTATTTAATATAGATCTAGAGCTTGTCCGAAACATTTGGAACATTTTGATCTGGAACAATTCAGAAACACATCTTTTAACACCATAGAGCCTTTTGTGACAGAAGCTTTTCTCCTGATAGATTAGCTCATTTAATCGCATCCCAGGTTGTAACAGTGGCTGTGTGATGTCAACATTGGTGTGTCATCATGGAAATCCCAAATCATATTATTGTTGAAATGTTATGCTTCACTTGGATCGCACTTTCTCTCATCGTCTTGGTGGTTTTGATGGTTTTCTACTTTGTTCCACATCATACTAGACCCACCACCATAAATATAACGCCCAACACACTGCAAACATGTATCATGACAATACAATTTCAATTAGCTTTGTAAATTTTATTTACAATCACAGTGCGTGAATTGTTTTGAAAATGAAGATTGGCCAATGTGAGACATCCTGTTACACAAAAAACTCATCATCATGAGTTATGTGTCTTTCACTTTCCCTGATTCCTAAAGCATTGACCGTAAATTGACCAAAGCAAGGGTGCTCTTCTGGTGGTAGACCTAGTATTCTTCAGTTAAGGCAATGATTGTCTTATTTAAGAAGTGTGTCCCATGATCACTCATAAGAATCGTTAGACATCCAAACCTTGTTACAACATTTTCAAATAGAAATTGCGTAGTTGTTTGTGTGTTGCAATCCTTTACTAGTTTTCCTTCATCCCATCTGGTTAAATAATATGTCATGGTGATAATATATCTTTCTCTTGACCACTTCGTAAGTGGATTAATAGGCCCAAAAAAATCCATCGTCCACTTATCTAACGACTGTAACGTTACCTGGGGAATCGAGGGAATCTCATCCCTCCTTGATGGCTTCCCCACTCACTGGTAGACATCACACGTCTAAAAGTATTCCGTAGCATCCTTATGCAGAGTAGGCCACTAATGACCTTCACGCAAAATCTTCTGCATGGTCACCTTCCCTGTGTAATGGCCCCCAGAAACACCTTCAGGAGTCTTTTTTAATATACTAGGCCTTTAGTTCTCTAAGACACATCATTGCAGAATCCCATCTGCACGTAACTGATACAAATTTCCTACTATGAGTTGATAGTCTATTGCGTTTACCACTAGATGCTTCTTCTTCGCAACCGTATACTCTGCTAAAGCTACTCTGGTACTCAAGAACTGAGCAATTTTTGAAAAGTAGTCATCAACCATCTGAACTGAAAACAAGTGCACATCCGGTAGATTGTAGCCTATTTTTCCTACATCCTCTATGATTTCTATGCGCAAAAACTGGTAAGGTACTGAGTTCAGTTTCCTTTGTTTCACTACAACTTAAAAAGCATACTCCTGAAATAATAGTAACCATCTGCATATCCCCCCCCCCCCCCAACATTGTCTTGTTGATAAGGTATTGCAGCGTAGAATGGTTAGCGTACATATTAAAGTGCAAACCCAACAAATAGTGTCTAAAATTCTGTAACGCATGCACCATCGCCAATCCCTCATGGTCTGTAGTGGTGTAATTATTCTCCATAGTGGAGAAGTTTCCACTTGCAAATGCAATAGGGTGATCTAAGTCCCCTTCCCTTGGTTGTTCTAAGACTGCGCCCACCACTATGGATGATGCATCTACATGAACATGAAAATCCTTCTTCCAATTTGGGAATAACAAAATTGGTGTAGTCACCAAATTCTGCTTCAACATGTCTAAGCTCTACTGACACTCCTTGCTCCATTGAAACTTGACATATTTTTTTCAATATATTTTATAGAGGGGCTATAATCTACGCATAACCCTTTAAAAAAAAATTGTACTTTGGAAAACATTGCGGGTTCATTCTTCAGGACAAAGGGAACTACTGTATACTGGTAGCATCCCCATTCTGTCACAAAAGTTTTCATATGCATATCCTCCTTTGCAATATTTATTTGATGGTAACCATAAAATCCATCAGTAAATGAATAAAATTCTTGTCCACGCACATTCTCGAGGACTTCATTTGTGAACAGTGTGGGAAATGGATCATGTAGACACACATTGTTTAGTTTGTTTAGATCCACACAAATTCTTATCTCACCTATATTCTTATCTTGGACCACCATCAGACTTATCCACTATGATTCTTCTAGTAGTTCTATAATTCATGCTTCCAAATATTTTGTCTATCTCAACTTTGACTTTCTCCTTGTAAACCAAATTCAATCCGTATGTTTTTTGTCTCAATGGTTTAGTATTTGGTTTCATGGGGATCTTCATTTCTTCTAGCTCTCCTACAATTCCCTTCATCTCTGAAAACTTGGTAGGGAGAAGATAGTGACACTCATGCAGTAAATAAACAATCTTCTCAACTATCTCATCGTCCCAATAATATCCAATGTTGGAAATCTTTTCTTTGTGCCAATTTTAACCTTGCAGATATTCAATGGTTTCCTATAATTGATAGATCCTATATTAGCTCCCTCCACTATCCACTCTCCCTTGGTCTCTGGGATTTGTAGGTTTCTTGGATTTTCCTCCTCCAGTCATTCTTGATTGACATTGTAATATTCCAAAACTTCATGCATTGTGGGATGAGGTAGATGCACACACTGTAGGTGTCTTGACTCCGTTATATCTCCTAGTACAAAAATATTTTCTTTGGTAGCCTACATGTTTGCATCTACTACTGGAACTTCATCTTCAAAACTAAAGGCTACCTTGAAATTACTAATCATCTCATCCCGGTTTTTTGTAACTCTTCACATCTCAAGATCAATGTACTAATTCTTTGGTATAGTCTCAATTATGTGCACAAATAGATGTGTTCATTCCTGCTTCAGCATTGTACAACATGGTTTGATGGGAAACTTAACCCTGCGTACTTCTCTGCAATATATTCAGTACAAAATCTAACATGCAACAACCTTTTTCACTGTTGCCACTTACTCATTTTTACTTATGAACATCCCACCAGTATGGGAGTGTTGCTTTCATTGCGACATCTAATGCTAACAAAATTTGCTAGTTTTGTATATGTGCTTCAAAATTTGTTACAAAATAAGATACATTTGTTAATTCATCATACTTTAGTGGATAACATACCTTTGTCGTAATACATCGTAATGAGGTAATGATGCTTGCACACCTTCTCATATGAAATTTGTGCATTCTAATTTGTTGCCAGTATTCAAAAGCTTCTTCAGAGTCCGATGCGCAAGACTGAAGCTGCACCAATTTATCACCATCAACAGTGGGATCCACATAATTCTCCATCATTCTATTCATGTTGTATATATTTTCCATCTCCCCAATCTTGACCAGTTCTACATACATTCTCCTACAATGTCCCCCTCACCCAATCCGACCATAGGGAGGGAACATTGGCCAAATCGGGGCTTTCAAATTTTGCCCCAAGTTCATAGTACGTTTTTCAACAACACAGTGTGTGCAAAAATGTAAATAACATGCACAATGGTATTCAATTCTATCCACACACACATCTAATATGCAATTACAAGCATAAACATTACAGGCATGAAATAAAAATAGTTCAGATTCAAAATCATAAGATTACTTATATTTATGCAACGCAGATCCCAGCAATTGTTTGTGTAAGAGTGCTTTTCCACCCAACCATAGGCACTATACCTGGCATATACTCTTTATGTTGATGAGAGTCCACCCCCAAGCTGGGCTATGAGGCCACCAGGGCGAAGGAAACACCTACAAGCTTCTATCTCTCATCCCACAACCCATTTTGCTCTCCGTGCTTAGCCAAATGCTCATGCAAAGCTCTACAAGGTCCTCCCTTAGCCTGAATATGTGGCTTCTCAAGAACCTATGAGCAGCAGAACTCATGGGTAAGGTTTCGTAGCTTGCCCAACCTCTCTGCTCACCTACAGCCAACGAAACCCACTTCCCAATCTGCAAACTTGTCTCCAAATTTGAATTTCTGGGTTCAAAACAACATGGTAAGTTCATGGACAGCAATGGGAGAGCTCTTCATCGTCTAAACTTACATGAAAGATTGAGACAAATGAGGTTTGACTTTAAAGGATATGGAAAAATCGTGAAAAGACAACTGACAGGAATTCTGGAAGCTGCAAACTGCCTTCCTCCATGACATAACTATCAAAAAAGTGCAGTCAATCCCATGGTACAATCACTAGATGAGGTGACTTTTCCCACCAACCACACACATGCATTAATGATTGGAAAATGGTCAAAAAAGGAGATAATTGGCATATTCTCAACACATGACAGAATTTTTGTGTGATTTCTAAGGTTGACACTTGGCAACATAGGATTTGGTTTCCCATAGGCCCCCTTCCTATTCCCCTCTGCTAGAATCATAGCCCCTTTGGTGCTCCTTACGCAACCATTATTGGACCATTTTATTATGTATTCACATAACATTTACATATAAAATCCAACCAAACATTCCAAATAAATTATAACATCATACATGCCTATCCATTCACTAGTCGGGCCTTGAGCTCCGCACTAGGAATTCACACTAGCATATTTACATGATTTACATTTTTAATGGAATGGGGTCAGAATCAGGATATTACAATCCCCTCCCCCTCAGAATAACATCATCCTCGGTGTTCCAGTACTTAGGAATACATACACACTTTACACATGTCCAAAAATTCACAAAATGTGGCAGGTCTATCCTGCATTTCATCTTTTACTTTGACCTTCCGGGACCAAGTCCATGGTTTCAGCAGGTTGCTCCTACTGAATTTGACCTTCCAACTGATCCAAAAGTTTGGAAACTTTGTGGATACAATCCTTCTTGCTGTCCTTTGTTGGGTAGCTGCGGAGGTAATGATTTCTTCCACATTCCCAACATTTCAGTGGTAGATTTTTCCTTACTTGCTCTTTTTTCCTGGAGTCTTCTAGCCTTGAGCGTTTCTTAATGGGCTGATTGAATGAATGATTCTTCATTGATCCACTTTCCTTCCCATTGTTGATTGCTCCCAGAATGATTTTCACCTCTCTTTGCAGACAAATAGAGTCCTGCAAAACCTTGTGGTTCATCTCATTTTTTTTTTGTAGCTTGAACATCTCTCCAAGATTTTCTTGGGTCTTGGTAATCGTTTGAAGAATATTTTCATCCAAATCCAATAGATTTTGGTCTGCTGGCATGGTCAACGTGCATAGCTTCCTACACTTTGCTTACTAGCACCATCGGTCTTGTAATAGTTGCAACCAATTGATTTCAATTTCTCACCTGTGAAATTCAACATTGCAATTCTTGTTAGGCCAAGCATAACATAAACATTACAAATCAGTCAATTATTTTCCCAACTGACATGGAGATCCCATGCTCTATTCATGAGAATTCCACAGTTTTCATGCTTTCCCAACATACAAATGAACTCATTCATGTTCATCCTTTCATAGGGAATTAACTATTTCAACATTCACAATTATTTCAAGCAAATAACAACAATCAACTTTCAGCCATAACATGCATTCCTCAATTTACGTTTTCTAAAAAGCATCAATAAAAAAGGAAAGAGAAGACTAAGAGTTTCCCCCTCTTAGTTTTGTGCCAATCCAGAGCCACACCACCACTGTGGTTCCATGCTCCTTAGATTCTTTCACTTCAAGGTGAATGCTTGTCTTTCCCTTACATGTTTTGGCGATGACACTTAGTGTCTAAGGTCTGTCTAAGGCTTCTCAACCAGGGAACATTTCCCCATTGTTGCCTACAAAACCTTTGGTTGCTAGGACCCACACAAGTCCACTAGCACCACTTCCATTGCTACTCATACTGAGATTCCTGGGACATTCACATGTCTGAATGCATCCCTAGGATGCCTTCAAGTTCTTGCTTCCAGTAGCACCTACACTCAAACATTGAGTGCATTCACATGTCAAGTTCATTTTTCATAGGGTTTATCTCTAAATAGGAATTTAAAAATCATGTACACACATATATTCATATTAAATAAGAAAGAATCTACAAGATAACCAAATACTTATCTGTATTGGATGTCTTCACTTTATTCCACAGGCTCCTTCTTTGCTTTACAAGCCTTGGATCGCCCGTGGATACAATAACGAATGTTGGGCCAGCACGCAGGATGGTCCACAATCATTTGAATATGAAATTCCAAGACATTACGCCGACTGGATTTATCAGGCATCCCATTTATCAATATGCTAAGCCAGTACGTTGACTAGTTTATCAAGTATTTAAGGAACGTTTGGCCAGCACGTTGGCTTCTCCACAACATTCAATTCCCAACTAGTGCACCGATTGGATTTACCAAGCATTTATGGTGCCTTCATCAATATCACCACACCTTCATACACACAACAACCTCTTCACAAAAACCCCTCACAAGAACCTTTCATACACAACAACCCTTCCACCACAACCCCTGACAACACCCTTTTCACTTTGCGTCTTCAGTGTGCAACACCAACTTGCATCTATTTAAGCTAACAACACAAGATGGATAAACAATTTCATTAGTATTGTTGCTCTAAAATTGTAACCATATTTCATCATATTCACTATCAAGTATTTACACATAATGAATGTGTCCATTCCCTTAGGGTGTAGTCAATATTGACAACCCTATGATAACCCAACACCACAAAGGTGTGCACTCCTTTCCAATGTGAGCCATGTAGGCCCTAATCATACTCAAGAAATATGAAATAATATGAATAAAATAGAACATGCACTGCATATTAACCCTAATAATTAGACATGCATGTTCTTAGCTAGGGTTATAGAATACTTATCCCTTTTCAGATGTATATTTTATTCATTCGTGAGGAATGGGGGCTCCCTTCTCTAAGTTGACAGTCCCTTGGTTTTCCCACCTCAATCCTTTTCACATTCCATAACCCACATATGCCTTCTTGGAATAATTTTATCATTTCACTCACATGGTTTTCCAACATGCAGTGCAGCTGAGATGTTATCAAAATTTACAATGGCGTTTCACCTGAAACCCATTTCCAAAGCATGGGATCCTTCCCATGGAGTTTGGCTTCTGTAGGCCATCACACATGGTATTCTTGCAATGTGTCTTCCGGACACACTCCTCAAACAGCCAAACAGTTAGCAACGTTTATCAATCAAATTCAAATCTGATTTCCCTAATCAGTCAATGGCATTAATAATTAAATTCAAATGTGAATTTACAATTTTGTCTCCTACAAAAATTGATTTGTTTAACCATGAGGCCATCCATCCTCATATTGTTTTGCTCTTGTAAGTGGTATCACTCTGTCCATTATGGTTTTACACTTGCTTCCATAACATGAACAACTACCCACAACACATCCTCTTAACACAGTTCTAGAGAAGCCAAACAACCATTAGTAATTATTACCCAAATTTCAAATCTGAAAATTTACAAATATGTTTTCCTATAGAAATTAGATTTGCAACCATGAGATCCTTCTCACAATATTTGTCCTTTGCAAATGGTAGGTTCCTGCCTTTATCATGGAATTACCCACATGGCCATGCATAAGACAATCTACCTAAAATCTGGAAATTTAAATCAGTCCAAGCACTTGGTCAGTTTTCATGCATATAACATTTTCATTGCTGCAACAGTCACTGAAGTGTTTTCAGGATTATACATTCAATAATTCAAACACTTTCAACTGTTAACATTCCAAATGAGTTTGTCGGAAAGAGAGAACTGGAGCCGCGCTCGGAGGAGATCGCCACTGAGACTGCCGCTCTAGGGTTTTTGTGCTTGCAGCCGCCATGGCTATGCCTAGGGGAGGGTCCCCCCCTCCCTCCTCACCCATCTCTGCGGAAGAAGCTTTCAGAAAGCTCACAAACCCGTGTGGTAAGAAATATGTGGCCAACGTGATTCCGAAATTCATCAAAAACTGGATGAAATCCCTGAAGTCGAGCTACCAGCGGAAAGCGCCATTAAAACTGCTCTAGCCCTCTCTTCTCATGGACTGGTAGGCCAGTTTATGGGCCTGTGGCCAACGGCGAGAACTACAGACGACTGGATACAACGGAATTGGAGGCCCCATCTGAAACACAGTGTAACGTGCTATCCAGTAGGAAGAGGCTTTTACATTTTTGAATTCATCTCAAAAGAAGACAGAGACCTAATCTTCAGAAACGGACCCTATTTCATGGGGGCTCAAGGACTCTATCTCAACAGATGGACCCCGGATTTTGATCCAAGCATTGACGTCCCAAAGGAAGTGTCGGTCTGGGTAAGGCTTCCAAACCTCCCTGCTCATTGCTGGAACCCTGATGCGCTGGAAAAAATTGGAAATCGCCTTGGCAGGTACATAGATAAAGCGGACCCAAAGGGGCAATATTCGTGTGCCCGAATCTGTGTGGAGGTTGATCTAGAAGCAGGTCTACCAGAAGCACTCAAGATCTCCATCGGCTCCTGGAGTCATTTTCAAAAACTGGATTATGAGCAACTGCCCTTCAAATGCAGGCTCTGCCATGAGCATGGACATTTTCAAAGATCCTGCCCAAAAGCCCAACCCCAGGAGGAGACTGAGGGTTGGAAACATGTCAAGAAATCAAAATCAGCAGCCAAGACCCAAGAAAAAAGATCCATGAACTCAGGACAAAATCCAATATCAAAAGATCCCTCCAAAGCCAAAGAGACTGTCTCAGGGAAAAAAGCAGCAGATCAGATCAATGTCCCCACATAGAGCAAGGTAAACCACTCTCAGGACTCAGATATAGAAATAATTGGGTTGGAGGAAAAGACAAATACCAACCATGAAGAAAAGCTAGAAGCTGGAGAAATCCCCCAGTAAGAAAACGAGGGAAGGGCACTCCAATATCAATTAGATAACCAACCTCCAGAACCCTCGAGAATCTCATCTGACCCTAAAACTCCAAAAGATCTGGATCACGAGCCCACCAATCTGGATTCTGAATCAGGGGGATGCACAGATGAAGAAGCTTCAGACACTAGCAGCTCACTTGCTACCCCCAATCAGCCTGCCAAATCTCTAGGCCGCAAATCAAAGAAAAAACACAGGGAAGAGAAAGCCATTCAAGATATAAACAAAGGAGCCCAGCAAACCATTGACTCAATGATTACCAGATCAAAGCAAGGCAAGGGCCTTAAAAGGGCCCCCACCCCTAAGAGAGTTTAAATGCGATACGCCTCCTGGAACTGTAGAGGCCTAGGCTCCAAAACCAAACAAGAAGCTCTGAAGGACATCATAAAAATCAATAAGCCTGACATCCTCTTAGTTCAGGAGACAAAATTGGAGGAATTAAGCCTCCATCAAGCTGCATTCAATTTCTGGAAAAAAGGACCGGGGAAAGCCATCAGTTCTAGAGGAGCCTCGGGAGGAATTGCCACTTTCTGGGACGAATCCAAATTCAACCTCATTATAGATCACTGCAGCATGCACTGGATCTACACCAAACTTCAGCATATTGACTCCGGAATACAAGTAAGTCTGTTCAATCTCTATGTTCCAAATCTGGCTTCTGACAAAGTTCATTGTTGGGATTCGCTAGAATCCTTTCTCTCCTTTCATTCCCCAAACAACATTATCCTAGCAGGAGATCTCAATGTTACTTTGTTTGCTGATGAAAAGAAAGGAGGCTCCCCAATAAGAGACCAATCCAGAGAATGGGTGGAGGACCTTATATTGGGATGGGACCTCATTGATATCAAACCGTCGGTAGGAAAATTCACCTGGACTAACAAAAGGCTGGGCCCGGGTCACATAGAGGCTAGGCTTGACAGATTCCTGATCCATTCCGACTTCCTCCTGCTAGGACTTTTAGCAACCTCCAAAATCCTCCCTAACTGTATCTCGGATCACAAACCCATCCTTCTGGAACTCTCTTCTGAAACTAATATGGGCCCTATCCCCTTCCGATTCAGCCCTCTCTGGATTCTACAAGAGGACTTTCATCAAGTCGTCTCTAACTCTTGGTCAGTCCCTATCCCAGGATCTCCTTCCTTCTCTTGGGAACAGAAAATTAAAAGGCTGAAATCGGATCTTAAATCATGGGCGAAGCGAGTCACCTCTCCTACTACTGGCAGAATTGAATCCCAAAAAACCCTGGAAGACCATCAACTCTCCCTGGAAATAATCACCCTCACTCCTCAGACCCATGCTACTGAAACAAAACTCCAAAAGCACTTCTACCAATCTTGTAGGGTAGAAGAAGAATATTGGCGACAAAAATCAAGGAGCTTGTGGCTCGAAAGTGGAGACAAAAACACCTCCTACTTCCACAAACAAGCGGAGGCCAAAAAGAACTTCAAGGCAGTCACCGAAATCAACTATCAAGGCTCCCTGATCAATAACTTCAAGGACATCAAAAAAGCAGCTTTCAACACCTTCAAAGACCTCTTCTCAGCTCCAATTGAAGACCCCCTGAACCCCATTGATCATCCTTTTGATACCATCCCAATTCTGGTCCAAAATTCTGATAATACCTTTCTCACTACCCCCATATCCATGAAGGAACTAAAATTAGCCCTATTCCGAATGAAACCTGATAGTGCCCCGGGCCCGGATGGTTTCACTGCAAGATTCTATACCAATTGCTGGGACCTGATAAAGCTGGACCTCCTTAGAATGGTGAGGCATACGCAAAAGACCAACAAATTGGGGGGAAGCACAAATTCTGCCTTTCTTACTCTGATACCAAAAGAAAAAGGTGCCACTCATTTCTCCAGATTTAGACCTATCTCCCTTTGCAATCTGAGCTACAAAATTGTAACCAAAATCATAGCTAATAGACTCAAAAAAGTGTTGCCATGAATAATCCCGAAAAATCAAGGAGGGTTCATAAAAGGACGACAGATTCAAGATAATATTCTGCTGGTCCAAGAAGCAATCCATTCCAGCCACCAATCCAAAGAAGGAGTCATGGTGATTAAACTTGATTTAGCAAATGCCTTTGACAGAGTTAATCATGAGTTCCTGTTCCTGGTCATGAAGAAACTCGGGTTCTCAGACCCTTTTGCAAATTGGATCCAAGGATGCATAAGCTCACCCTTGATAGCTCCTCTGGTCAATGGACGACCCACTGACTTCTTTCAAGCCTCTCGGGGCCTTAAACAAGGCTGCCCCCTCTCCCCGTTACTCTACGCAATCCAAGCCTCGGTCCTAAGCTTCCAACTGATAAAAGCCCAGCAAATGAATGTCCTCCCTGGTCTCCATATGGCAGCTAATGTGAATAAGATCAATCATGCACAGTTCGCAGATGACACACTTCTTCTGGGCGCAGCTAGTATCCAAGTTGCAAGGAGATTCAAACATGAGCTGGATATCTACAGACATGTCTCTGGCAGCAAGATCAATTTCCAAAAAAGCAAGATTTTTGGCTGGAATTGCACTACAAGAGAGCTGGGAGAAATAGCTAGAATCTTAGGAATGGAAGCAGTCCATGAATGGGAATCCATCAACTATCTGGGGGTTCCAATTGCTAAAGGCATTCCAAAAGCAAACCAATGGAATCCAATCCTGGATAAACTTAAAAATCGAATTCAAAACTGGGGCTCAAATTGGCTAAACCAGGCAGGAAAGACAGTCCTAATAAAATCAGTCTTGATGAGCATTCCGATCTACCAAAACTCCATCCTCCTCGCCCCTTCCTTGATTATCGGGAAAATGGAAAAACTAATCAGGAAATTCCTCTGGGAAGGAGGAAAAGGAAACAATCACAGACTTCATCTGGTAGGATGGGATAAAATTCAAAAGCCTTACAAGGAAGGAGGTCTGCAATTCAGAAGTATGGCTAGACAGAATATGGCCATGGGAGCAAAAATACTCTGAAATCTAATCTCAGGCCGAGAAACTTGGAGCAAAAAAGTCATAAGGAAAAAATACTTCCCAGGCTCAAGACTAAATTGCCTTGATAAGCCACCTCAAAGAAAGAAAGGATCCCCAATCTTTACTCTGTGCAAAAAGGTCCTTGAGCACTTCACAAGCCTCCTTTACTGGATCCCTGGCAACGGGAAAAAAAAAAACATCTGGGAGGACTCTATTATGGGAGACCAGCCCCTAGGAAATGCTAATGAAATTGGAAACCTGAAAGCCTGGATGCAACACAGAAACAAAGATACACTCTGGGACATCTCCATCTGGGAGGAAGAAGGAAAAAAAAGTTGGACTGATTGGAATATAGGCGAGGTCCCTGAGAATCTATTAAGGGAAGCCGAGGTCCTGTTACATCTTCTCCAAGGTAAAGCCCCCCTTTCAGAGACCGCCAAAGACAAACGAGGATGGGGTCACGGATCTGGTCACTATACAGCAGCAGAAGGGTACAGATCTCTCCAAAATGTGCATCAAGCCCCCACTAATCCAACTAAGTGGAACTTCATCTGGACATTTCCCAGCATTCCAAAAATAGACTTTTTTTGCTGGACGGTAGCTCATAACAGCATCTTAACGGGAGACACGCTAAAGAGACGTGGAATGGAAGGGCCTACAAGATGTCCCTTGTGCCTCACAGATGAAGAAACAATGACACATCTGCTGCTAACATGCTCTTTCTCAAAAGAGGTCTGGAAGCAGGTTCTCCTTCCAAGCCATGGGAATCTTGACAGCTATCGAAGCTTATCTGACCTCTTCTCCAACTGGATTAAAAACTCCCCATTTGAACTTCATAAGAAAAACCGTCTCAAAACCATCTAGATGTGGATCCCAAAAGTAACCTGCTGGAAGATCTGGCTGGAACGCAATAATCGTATCTTTAGAGATGAAGCAAGCTCCAGCTCCCGGGTAGCTTCCAATTGCGTGGCCTTGTTGGGGGAAGCGGCGGACTCTAGAAAGATCTCCAACACTAGAAGCCTTAGTCCTTTTGAGGCAAGCTGGTTGGATAAATTAAAACTAAAAGATACCCCTGAAGCAATCTCAACTTCCTCTCACGAAAACTGGGAAATTCGGATGTGCGATCCTGATTTCAAAAATTGGAGAATGTCGCTAAGGGAGTATTGCCTCTTCTTTGACGGGGCTTCCAAGGGTAACCCTGGAAAAGCTGGAGCGGGGGGAATCCTCCTCAACAAAGATAATGAAATCCTCACTTCCTTTGCCTGGGGCTTAGGGACGGACACTAATAATAATGCTGAAGCTCTGGCCCTCTGGCAAGGGCTAAAGCAAGCCATTGAGAATAATATCTCCGAGATCACAGTCTTTGGAGACTCACGGATCATAATTCAAGCCATGATTTTGAACAAGCCTCCTCCAAAGCTTAATCTTTCTAGGGTCCTACGAAGAATCTTCATGATCGCTTCCAAGTTCAGTAAAATCAAATTTTATCATGTCCTCCGTGAACAAAACGGACAGGCTGACACTGAGGCAAACAGGGCCGTGCTCCTGGGTAGGAGTATTTTATCTTTAAATGACAGAGAATCAATTTGCAATCTCCCCTAAGACAAAAAAGATCCTGACATCGAATATTTGCTGGATCGCCGTGTTATACGCTGATCAGTTAAGCTCTATGGTCAAGATTGCCATCGAGCAGGATCTACACAACAGTCTGTATCCTCCGGACGTTGTCACATTATCCCGTGACCCTTCAGCTCGCCACTCCGCCTACTTAATCAGACCGACTAGGAACTGATCACTCCAATGCGCTAACACCAGAATAAGCAGTAAGAAGACCAGGAAACGCCTAAGCAGCTCAACATGGCATCGGTGGGATCAACTTCTGGAGGAAAATCGGTGGAGGAAAGGCTGGATGAGCTGCAACAATCAATTGATCTCCTTAAAGCAAAATCAGAGGAGCATGAAGGGCGCCAGCAATCCAACAATGCAGAAGACCTTCAAAAATGGAGGAAGTTCAACAAAGATCTTCAGAACATTAAAGAGGAACTTAAAGACTCCAAGGGAGAAGTTACCTACTTTGAAGAGGTGGTCTACACCCACTTCAAGGATCTGGCCAACACCTCAGGGAACTATGAGAGTCGAATTGCTGCATTGGAAGCTGCTGTCCAGAAGATTCTGGAGATGCTCAACATCGCTTAAACTCTGCTCAGATCTATCCCATGCTCTCTTTGTTAATCTCAGTACTTCTTTTTATTTCACAAGCTTGTCCTCTGCAATTTTGCTACATAATTCAGGAGTTTCTGGGTAGCTCAAGCCCAAGAATTTTGTTACTTCAGATAGCGATAGTTATGTAACCAAGCACCCGGTGGCTGTTTCACCAGTTATCAATTAAAACTACCCTATGTTTCAGTCTAAAAAAAACATTCCAAATGAAATGAAATATATATATATATACTTGATATGCATCATTATCACAGATAGAATTGCAAGACACAGTCACATTATCCCTGCAATTTAAATGAAACTCCAATATTCATTACTTCACAGCCATATTCCTTTTATGCAACTCTGTCATTTCAACAGAGCACTCTGGTAGACCATTAAACATGACTACCTTCTTTATGCAATCCCTCTCCTCCATTCAAAGCAACTCATGAAATGATCTCAGGATTAAAAATATTCCACCATTTCATCTATTATGTAATTGCAATGAAACATATATATCACAACCATGCATTCACATAATGCATCTCAGCATGTGCACCCACACCTATGCATGCATATTCACTGCATTTACATAATCTTTTAATGTGCACTCACTCAATGCCTTCTTGCATGGATTCATGAATACCATAATGTCATGTCATGCATTCGACCATGATGTTTTGGAAAGTATGGCTATTTCCTCAACACATCACCCAACCATATCTCCAATCACATGGTTAACTATTTGGGTTCCTTCCTTCTCCACCCGAACAACTCGTCGGGAGTTTACTTAGTCCTTGGTTGTTGGCAAAGTGGTTTCATCCAAAATTAACACCAATAGGGGGGTTCATGGGATACTTGTGTAACACTATAGCATTACCATTCCAACCACATTATGGCCTTAACCATGACTATCTTATATGGAATGCACTACCACAACAAGACCATAAGTCCTCCCTTGCTTTGGTTCTTAAGCTCATAACCAACATACACAAATGGCATGATATAATTTCATATGAATGCATTGAGGTTTCTAAGAAACGATAGAGGGTAATTCTCCTTACCTTCACTTTCCCAAACCTCACCATACTTGGTAGGATTACAATCACATTCAGGCACTCAGTACCACATGAAAGCCAAATCAACATAATTTAAACATAGTTGAAGGGATCTTACCAAATCCTCTTTCAACATTCATTCAATTAGGCACAAATAACCATTACCTAGATGGTTGTCATTAACATCGCTTGATGTTACCTGATCATTTGGCATATTACCAAGGACTACACCATCCTTCCACCAAACCCATGTTCATCGATTTGTTGCACCATCCTTTGTTCATAAGGTTGCTGGTCACATGCAACAACATCTTCAACATCTTTAGCCATGCTTTGGTTGTCTTTGGTCCTACAACCAATGCAAACACCACTAATTATTAACAACCATAATAATGATCATAAGTGGCTCATTGCATATGTAAAACTTCACTATTTTACCAATATGCAATATCATATACATGCACAAAAACCTTCATATGCACTATGCAATATCTATGAATGTGCCAACTAGTGCATATTCAGATCATCTGTCTGATCTCTTGTATTTTTAGCATTCCTATGCCATAGTTTTATATATGTAAAACTCATAAAACGTAAATACAATAGAAAGAGAGGAGTTAAGCAATTCTCCCTTTCCAATCCCCATCATGACATGGAGATCCTCCTCCACATCACAGTTGATACTTTCTTTCCTTTCTCATGGAAATATTTTCCACAATTCTGAACCACATACCTGATTCACACATGGGATGCCTCATTACATTCTCATAAATACACAAAATAATTTACATGCATTATGGAGACAATCCATATTGACAATTTTTGTTTTCCACAAAAAATTTTCACACTCAACGACATATGAGGGGGACGAAGGGGGTCAAGGGTGCTTGCGGGACATATGACCACCCTCATTTTTTTATATATATAAATCCTTTGATTTCGCACAATCTGGTGCATAAGATCGACTTCATTTTTCAATTTTGAACACCCAGAAATCGATTGTGAAAAACCCTACTTTCTACGCTATGTAGATGACCCCTACATTACCTTACCACTATCAAGCATAAGCAATTTCAAGGTCCCAGAAGAGCGGTTCCCTGAAAATGCTTTTACGTGCCCAAATGCACGAGAGAGTGACACGTGGATGGGGCAGTTTTCTTTCAGGGATGCAAAAATAAATTAAACTTCGTGCACTTTCATGGATCTAAACCAATCTCAGCCGTCAATCACATCTGCACGATCCCCCTAGACTAACATGCTCTCCGTGGGTCCCATCACCCCTGACAACCCCGCACATCATGTCTGGACCCAACATAACATTACTGTTTGTTGGCCGAAAGCAGTTTCAGGGTTCGCAAAGAGTGGTTTCTTGGACCCGCTTTTGTGATCCTGAATACATGAGAGAGAGACACACCATTGAGCGGTTTACCACTTCAGGGGCGTGTTTCTCTACACAACCTTCGTACATGTTGAAGGCCCTGAGACACTATGAGTCGTTGATTAGATATGCATGATCTCTGACAACTAAAGTGACTGACGAGGGTCCCATACCTTCTGACATTTCTACCTATCACATCTCCCCGCGTCACATTAGTTCCCTGTTGGACCTAAAAGGTGGTTTTGGGCTCCGGAAGAAGCAGTTTCCTAAGACTGCTTTTATGTTCCTAAATGCACCAGATGATGACATGTGGATGGGGTGGTTTTCATTCAGGGCCATGAAAAAAAATTAACTTTCATGCACCTTTGTAGGCCTAAATCATTCTCAATCATTGATATGCCTTGCTGCTCAATGGCTAATTCTTATCTTCCTTCACACTCCATCCCTTACGGTCACTTGCGCATACACATATCTAATGTGGTTGGTCCACACCACACCCTCTACCCATGTAGCTTCTCCATGTCGTACCTCCTTCCCACATGGATCCTCCACATCACCCTACCACCTAGCACTGGCGGGGCCCAACTAAATCTTCCCAATTTTCTAAATTTCAGATTTAGCAAGGTTTGATTGGGAAATAAGGGGGAAAGTTTTTAAACTAATTTCAACTTACTCCAAACCCTCAACTGACATTTAAATACCATTTTATAGAAACAGATTTCCTACATAACCAGTTCTATTTTTTTCATGTAAATCGTGATTTATGGCCCATACATATTCAACATTGCAACTAGAATCTTTGATACCACTCTGTAACGTCCCCCTCACCCAATTTGACCATAGGGAGGGGACGTTGGCCAAATCTAGGCTTTCAAATTTCACCCCAACTTCATAATACATTTTTCAACAATGCAATGTGTGCAGAAATGTAAATAACATGCACAACGGAATTCAATTCTATCCACACACACATCTAATATGCAATTACAAGCATAAATATTACAGGCATCAAATAAAAATAGTTCATATTCAAAATCATAAGATTACTTATCTTTATCCAACGCATATCCAAGCAACTGGCTATGTAAGAGCGCTTTTCCTTCCAACCATAGGCACTCTGCCCAACATATACTCTTTCTGTTGCTGAGAGGACACCGCCAATATGGGCTATGAGGCCACCAGGGAGAAGGAAACACCTGCAAGCTTCTATCTCTCATCCCATCACCCATTCTGCTCTTTGTGCTTAGCCAAATGCTCATACAGAGCTCTAAAGGGGCCTCCCTTAGCCTCAATATGTGGCTTCTAAAGCACCTACGAGCAGCAAAACTCATGGGTAAGGGTCCCTAGATTTCCCAACCTCTCTTCTCACCTAAAACCAAGAAAACCCACTTCCCAATTTGCAACATGGTCTCAAAATTTGAATTTCTGGGTTCAAAATAGCATGGTAATTTCTTGGACAGCAATGGGATAGATCTACATCCTCTAAATCTGCATGAAAGAATGAGACAAATGAGGGTTGACTCTAAGGGATATGGGAAAATGGTGAAAAGAAAACTGACATGATCTCTGGCAGCTGCAGACTGACTTCTGTCATGATAGAGCTGTCACAAAAGTGCAGTCAGTCCAATGCTACAATAACTACATGAGGTGACTTTTCCCACCAACCACACACATGCATTAATGATTGGAAAATGGTCAAAAAATAAGATAATTGGATTATTATCAACACATGACAGAATTTTGGTGTGATTTCGAAGGTTGACACTTGGAAACATAGGATTTGGTTTCCCATAGGCCCCCTTTCTCTTCCCCTCTGGTGGAATCATAGCCCCTTTGGTGCTCCTCACACAGCCATTGTTGGACCATTTTATTATGTATGCACATAATATTTACATATACTCTAAGTCGTCATGCCAACCAAATAGTCCAAATAAATTATAACATCATACATGCCTATCCATTCACTAGTTAGGTCTTAGCCTTGAGCTCCACACTAGGAATTCACACTAGCATATTTACATCATTTACATTTTTAATGCAATGGGGTCAAAATCAGGATATTACATCTCCCTTCTATAGGGTCCAATGGAACAATGATCCTGAAATTCCGCCCTTCAAAAATCATTTGTCTCTTCTTCTAGTCAATAATGGCTTGATTCACAAAATCCCATCTAAGTCCCGATAAAGCGGGATATGGTTTATTGTCATCTACAATTTCAATGACTTCAAAATCGGCAATGTTCCACAGCCCATCCACATAAACGAGTACTCATGTTAGCCTTTGAATTGGAATAATTATGTGTTTGTTGGCTACTCCCAATTGAACATTAGACCAGATCAGCTTTGTCCTACCCATCATTTCCCACATCTTCTTCAACAAAACATTTACACAAGAACCCAAATCCAAAACAATGTATTCCATGTTATAATTTCCTACTTGCGCACTCAGGAGAAACTCCCTATTTTTCCTTAAGTTGCAATGCACCTGGTTAATAGTAACAGGTTCTTCCTTCTCTTGTGTATAATGATCGATCATCCAACATAGTATATCGAGATCATATTCATCCTTAATCAATTCTAAAGAGCTCCTCAATAAATTTCTAAGAGTACTTACCTTCTCACCTGGACCCTCTGGAACTCAGTAGTCATAGGCTGGAGGCATTTCATACATAGGTGGTTTATCATATACTTGTTGCAATGATGATGCTCCCAAGTATGGTCTTAACAATATTTCCTTTCTTTCTTGTATGTGTCTTTCTCCCTATAAGGGTCAAACATTGGGACTTTTCCTACAACTCTCCCAAGCTAGTGTCTGGTTCGCAATTCCTGTTGTAGCGCATCAAATCTCTCCCTTTCTCTTTTGTACTTAATATTTGATACCCTTGGCTGATCATTGTGCTCTTCCATTGGTATCATTTGTACATTTTGATTTTGGTTCTGGTTTGGAATCTGGTTCTAGTTCTGATTCATATTTTGATTCAAGTTCTGATTATGATTTGGATTTTGAATATTTTTTATTATGGCTCCTTCTATGTTTCCATTTTGTGACTAGTAGTGGGAAATCCTCTGTCGCATGATCTAACTATCTGTAGTAAGTACACATTGTCCATGGGTTTTGGTAATGCCATGTAAAATTCCCCTATTGACCACAATTGTAACAAATGATCGGTCCTCCACCTCTTCCAAAGCTGCCTTGAATTCAATCTCTGAATCCTCCCCGACCTCCTTGGTTGTACTCCCTTGAGGCATTTTTTTCTATATTGCTCCTTTTGGTCCAACCTCCCCTTGGAATCTATATGCATATGATGTGCACTCTCTCATAAGATCTAGCACATGATATTCCTTCTGATCATGTCCTAGAGAGTTGCAAAAGTTGCAAAATAGGCTTCTTGTGGTACTCACATAATTCTGCAGCATAGGACAAACATTGGGAGAATGATTTCCTCTACATATTTCACACCATATGACCCCTCCTGTAGGAAATGGATTTGAATCTCCCCTCGCTGTGTATTCCCTATATGATGGAAACTGATTCTGATGGTGACCCTACTTCTTGTAGGTGGCACACAATAGATCTTCGTGCTTCTCTTTCCCTTTGGAAATCTCTTGCAATTGACTCATTTGTGCAGCAAGCTATATCTAGACCTAAACCATCCTTGCACTACTCTGTCCTACTAGGGATGCTTCCAACTTCATAGTCAGCTCCAGTGCATCTAACTACATCAAAATATTCTATTACATTAAGGGATCGTATATATGTGGCAACAAACCTGAAATGAACCAATATTTTTGTTTTTCTTAGTGAATTTGGAATGTCACCTTATCCAGATCAACAATTTCAATCTTTGGCCAAATTCCTAGACTGACTCATTCGATAGCTATCCAATCTCCTTTAATTTAGTAATGTACTATGACTCGTACTTTGGCTCCTTGAATTCCTTTACCAGTGCTTGCTTGACACCCTCCAAAGTTCTTGTTGGCACAAAATTATGGTACTTCATGTACCAAGTCATTGTGCAATCCCTGAAAGTTGTTATTAGTTGTTCTAACTTTGTAGCATCGTCTTGAACTTGATTTTATTTCCATATCACTTCACATAAAAACAAGTGTTTATCTCGATCTTATATCCATGCTCCATGGAAGACAGGCATCTGTAGGGTAGGATCTAACCCCACCATCATATTATACGCACTACTACTACTGGGTGTCATAGACTATGTCTAAGAAGTTGATTTATGCCCACTACTTTGACTACCATTACTAAATTATTATTAACTGGAATGATAGACTTGAATTTATTACCTCGGGTGTTAGGGATGCACACGGGGTTGTGGGTTCGCCATAGATCCCAATCTAAACATGGATACCTCCTTCTAGCAGAATGAGTTGGTGGTCTTTCTCCTTCTCAGGGTGCGACAATTCGTCGATATGGAATCCTTTACAAGCATCTCTCCTTGCACACTCACTGTGTTGTTCCTCTACCTTAGCCAAAATTCTCTTCATACTACCTTTCTGAATCCTTTTCCCACCACGTAGTAATCCAGTCTCTTTTACTAACGCATCTTATTCCCTACTGAACATCCTCATCTCATCCTCTCTTCATTCATTCTTGACTTCCTTAACTCGTATCATTCTTTGGTTATCACTCAGTTCCCAATGCATGCATAATTTCTTAACTGCTAGGGAAATTTGATTCCAATATCAAAGTCCCTTTGTCGCAAAACAACATCTTGATCTAGGTATATGGTTATTTCAAGTATCTTCCACATGAACCCTTATAGAAATCCCTCTCTGTTATGTTGTAGGATTGGGTATAGTCTACGGTAAACTCTGTGATGTATCCCTTGAAAACACTATCCAGCTAGTATTCTAAAGCATGTGATATCAGGTTACGTACAATTTTTACTGGATAGATATGTTCTGGGTTCCAGTTCTCTGGACCATCAACATGAAACTACAGATTCTGCTCAACCAACCTCAATAGCCACTCGACCAAGAATATCGGAAACTCATAGAAGAATGTTGATATACTTCTCCAACTAGTATTCTTTACTAATCCAGGGGTTTTTAATCTACTCTCTAGTAAACTCGTAGTCCTTATCCTTCAACCAATCTTCTATCTCTTCCTTCGTTGGTTTCCATGAAACCATTAGACAACTTCCACATTCCCTTCAATTATATATCCTAGTCCCAACAACAAACCATTTGTTGGCTCGCAGTGGGAAGACCTACGGTTCAACATACATTCAACAACAAAACTAAAGACATTGGCCCTTTCGGCATCACCTACAATGTAGATTAAGTCTCACCCAAGGTATCTAGGGGACTGCAGGAACCAAGCTTCCACAATGTTGAAGGGATGTGAATAATTCTTTCTACGGATCTTAACCATTCATTCATGTATTGGGCAAAAACTGTGTAACTCAATCATAAGAAATGCATTCAAAACAACATAATAGAACATCCATGTGTGCATCAAATACAACATTTATCACATTTAACATAAAGGAAATATCATAAATAACAGAGCCATTTCATTCATTTCATTAAGGGAGCAATATTACATGACATGTGTAGCATGCAATACCACTCTATTACAAATTACATCATTTCCTAACAAATCAGTGGTTCATGACCATACAACATATCAACAATATCTGAGCCAACACCTACCCAAACATGCAACAAATGTTTAACCCAACATCCTTAGAAACTTTACATATTTACATATCACAACATAGGCTGAGCCTATTCCAAAGTGGCCACAAACATCTAACTAAATTATAACTAACTTCCACCTTTTGCGTGGTTTGGTCCATTCACTGAGTTGTCACATGGTCCATCTCTAGTGTGCAACCTCCAAGACAGGGCCAAAACCCACTCCAACAAGTCCAAGCTTTGGCACAATGACCATCGCCTACTAGTTCTCTTGAATTGAAATTTTTTATGGTAAGCATTAACTCCTGCAAGAAGTTTGTCTCACATTTTTCACAGCTTTCTCGCTCCTTACATCCGTTATCCAATCAAACTTCCTTTCCATGGAATTCTATAGCCGCACTTTAGTTCAAAAAAACTAAAGGATACCTTATGGTCAACTCGTGTACTTCATTTACCATACATGTCTCAACCTTTTGATATTGAAACAAATGCTTCTCAGTTTTCCATTGGGGTAGTTCTTAAACAAGGAGGCCATCCTGTAGCATACCATTTTGAAACTCTTGCTAAGGTCAATCTTAATTACAACACTTATGATAAGGAATTCTACAGTTTGATTCAAGCTTTAATGAAATGGCACCACTGTATTTTGGGGAATTAAAAATCCTCCACATAGATCACGACCTCCTCATCTTCATTAATTTGAAGAGCAAGATTCAAGAGCGGTGCCATTTGAAATGGGATACCTATATCCATCAAATTCACTTGGTTATCAAATATAATAAGGGTACTTCAAATAAGACGGAATTTATATTAAGAAGGCCTCCCAATCACATCCTGCAAATTATTTGGGTACGTTGTACAACTTATGATGCTTGGAAGTACATGTATCCTACTGATCCTTTCTTTGGAGACATTTGGGAGGTTTTCCAATGCCCCACTGTTATTAACCAAACACCTTTCTTAGACTATACTATCTGTGAAGGTTGGGTTTATAAGATCACTCAGTTATGTGTTCCTCAATGTGAAGATCGCCTTGTCCTCATTCCTGAATTTCATGCATTTTCTTGTAGTGGCCATTTTGGTACCACAAAGACCATTCAAATTCTCCAACATCATTTTTATTGGCCTTCTCTTGCTAAACAGGTGGAGCATTTTATTCATGCTTTCCCTCTTTGTTGTCAAAGAAAGCTCTCTAATCGAAAAGATGGTCTATACCATCCTTTTCCCATTCCTTTATTCCCTTGGGAATCTATCTTAGTGGACTTTCTAAGTGGAATCCCCACCACTTTCCATAAACATGATTCCATATGGGTTGTTGTATACTAATTTTCTAAAATGGCAGTTTTCCTTCCATGCCATACAACCACTTATGCATCCCACACTACTGAATTATTTTTTCATCATATTCGGACCCACTTTGGCCTCCCCATCAACATTATTTCAGACCGTGATTCTCATTTCCTCAATACAATTTGGCGCACCTAATCGTATCTCCTTGGTTTTTAGTTTTGTTATTTCATTTCCTTCCATCCTCAATCTGATGGCCAAAACGGATTGTAATATCCTGATTTTGACCCCATTGCATTAAAATGTAAATAATGTAATATTCTTATAAAATCATGGTGAGGAGCTCAAGGCCAAGTCCCCTCCATTTATTTATTGATGCATATGGTTTATGTGCTATCCAGGCACAATGGAACTGCAAATATCATGTAAATATGCATTTTAATAAAATACCCACAACTAGGTATGCAATGCAACAAGAGATGGGGGGCACGATTTACAAGGAATTGGAAGGGAAATATTCTAACCCTTGGAGCCAATCAAGTCAAGCCAAGTGTCAATGAGAGAACACATAAAATCCTCAACTACCCATGTTGACTTTTGTACCCAATCATTCATTTCTCCCAAGAGTTGGGTGAAGTAGTTAATGCCTTGGTGAATGGAGAGGTATGGTTGTGTAATGTTGGGTATGGGAAAGCCACCCTTCATAGAAAATCGTGTTTTATTTCTTGGGAAAGAAAGGAGACACGAAATCGCTCCCCAAGCCATTACCCATCAACCAGTTTTGCCTCTCTCACGTTTTTGGAGCTACCTGGGCATTTTCCCTCCACGTTTTTATGGTTTTCCCTTGTTTTTTGGTTGGGAAGAAGGCTTTTTGGGTGTTGCAGAGTTGCTGGGAGGAAGGGAGCTTGATTTGGGGTTTCACTGATGTCGTATTGGCCATTCAAATGCTCATAACCAGTGGGAGAAATCAAGTTTTCTCCCTGGGATCGAGTTCCTCTTCCCACAGTCCATTTTCGGTGTGCCCACGATTTGGGGGAAGCCCATGGCCATCTTGTTTCAAAATCCCATTGCTAAAAAAATGTGTATCCATGCCCAATGATTGTGCTTGTTGTGTGTAGATAGAGTAGGTTGGGGTATGGGTTATGGGTATCCATTGTTTTGGTTTGAGCTTAAGTGCAAGCATCTAGAAATGAAGAGGGTTCAGATTTAGCCTGATAAACCCAGCTGTGGACTGGATTGGCTTAAATGCAATGAGTATTTGGCTGTGTATGAGCTTGAGTGTCCCCTTTTCTTTGTAGAAATCATGCCCAGCTCGGGGGTGGTCTTTGAGTGCTGAAAGAATACAGGCTGGGCAGAGACCTATGGTTGGGTGGAACGTTGCAGTGACATGGCTAGTTGCCTAGGACAACTTTACCATCAAGATAAGAATTCTTTATGTGTTTTTACTTCTGCAATGTTTTAATTGATGATTGTTATTGATATGTTGAATGCGTATGGAATGTGTGTGGATGATGTTTTACTCCGCTGTGCATGTTTGATTTGATTTGCATCTGCACACATTTGTTTTATTCGTATGAATCTAATGAAATGGGCTGAGTTTATGTAAAATCCCCATAATTTTTATCATGTTCCCTTCCTCGAATTGGGTCGACGAAAGGGGATGTGACATGAAGTAGTCAATTATACCTTGGTCCATTCTCTCCACATTCATTTTCCCAAGAAATGTCAATGGGATTCTTACTTGCATATTAGCCAGCATAGTTATAATTGGGCCACTCACTCCTCCACCAATCTCTCGCCTTTTGAAGTCTGCTATGGTTATCAACCGTCTGCTCTTGTTGACCTTCCTCTTCGCCTTTCCCCTTCTAGCACAACACATCAACAACATGATCAACTTTTAGCACAACACTTTATTCAAAGTTTTCCTAACAAGCAGGAACAAGATTCCAATGCTCTCAAGGATTCCCAAGGCCGTGCCAAATAGTGCCATGATCGTCATTATACTACTATGTCTTTTTAGCTTGGGGGATCGTGTTTGGATTTTTTTGTACAAACAACACTTTAAAAGAGGCCACCATAAATTGCATCCCCTTCGCTATGGGCCGTATACTATTCTAGAATGCATCGATGAGAATGCATACAAATTGGACCTTCCATCTCGGTTGGGTATACATAATGTCATCAATGTTAACAACCTTAAATTTTTTGAGTATCCCCTTTTAGAATAGGCTTCAATTATTCAACACTTGGTGGATAACATTCATGAGTTTCAACCTCCTTTAGCTACCGACACCATTATGGACACTCGCATTCACACTACCAGGAAATAGAAACACACTTCCTATCTTGTGGGTCACAAAGGACACACAGTAGCACATGCCAAGTGTTTTTCTTATGAGGATTTGCAATGTCACTTCCCCTAGCTCATGGTGGAATTTGGGATGCGTTTGAATTTAAAAAGGGAGGAGTTTTCCCCCCTTTAAGGGTGACCCCTTCATTGGATCTTCCTCATGAATTTTAATGCTTTTCATAGATTAGAGCTCTCTCCTATTTACATGGACTATGTGAACTGAGATTTATTATTTCCAGTTAATAATTAGGTTAAATATGCCTTCTCTATAAAAGGCATACCCACCTCAATAAGAAAGTTGATAATCACTCCGCCTAAAACTCCCTATCGTTCCTTGAATCTGAAATTTTACTTTCTTGTCCTTTCAACATATCTTCAAGGATAAAAACTTGGAGGCCAACATTTTGTAGGAGTATAAAAAATGTGGGAATGCTTTTATGTATCTACAAATGTAGTTTTGTAACTTTTTTTTTGTAAAATAATATAATTTTATTTTTTTCCTCAAAAAAATATCATTATATCACTTGATTAATTCAATAGTATAAAAAATATATAATTAAATTAGTGTGTGGACGAGAATAAAGAAACTTCATTTATACATTAACATTAATGAGATGAAACCAATTTTATCAAAGAGGTTCTTTATTGTTCGGTTACACTACCTCATAATTCAAATAAAGGTATTTTATGCATAAAACAAAGTGCAATTAGCAAGTGCTTGGGTTAATAAATTAACATTAATGAGATGAAACCAATTTTATCAAAGAGGTTCTTTATTGTTCACTTACACTACCTCATAATTCAGATAAAGGTATTTTATGCATAAAACAATGTGCAATTAGCAAGTGCTTGGGTTAATAAATTGTATGGATCAGTATAGCTTATAATTCTAAATTTTGTTTGAATGAGGTAAGTATGTGAATCCTATCGATATGTATTTCTTAACTAAGATGGAGGATTCTTTAGAAAAGTCATTTCTATAAAAGAATCATTTAAACGACCATTACCAATTAAGAAACACTCTCCTTCGCAATAAATATAATCATGGTGTTCTTCTAACTTGCAAGACCAATGGTGTTGCTAACAAATTCCTTCCTACATGCCAAAAAATTTACTTCGTCTTATATAATAACATAATTCCACATTCTTTGTTTCCTTATTGAGATTTGATTCTCTATGTTTCCATGATGATTGGTCTAATCATTGCACTAGAGTGTAGATATATTAGATGATCGAGTTTCACCTTGCTATTTTGAAGTTCATATTTCCTTTTCCGAGTGAATTTTATGTGAGTGATTTTCAAAATTTTAACTTCAAACCCATGGTATATTGACAACGTGAAACATTTACTATTGAAATAATTTTGAGTGTCCAAATCCATGGTATAGTAAACTTGGATTTATAATGAGGGAGTATATTGAAACATACAAGATTAGAAGAACAAAGAGTTGTATATAAACAAAATTAGGTGAGTAAAAATTTATAAAAGAGGAAAAAATACAGATTACTGATACATATGAGCTTATAGAAAGTTTGGAAGAAGTTCTTCAAATTTGATGACATATTCATAAATTTTAAGATATCTTTCAAAATTTATGACATATTCATAAATTTTAAGATATCTTTCAAATTTTATGACATATTCATAAATTTTATGATATCTTTCTTGTGAAATAAATAGTATTAATACATGCAAACTTGTGAAAGGAGTTATTCAAATTAAGACATTAAGATATGGTCATACTCATAAATGTTAAGATATATTTTTTGTGAAGGCAAAGAGCACTTTATGAGTTAGAAACTTTAAAATGAAATCTATTATTTAGGACATGATAAATTTAATGATATTAAAATAAATAATCACAAAATGGTAATGATAGTGAATATAAGAAAAACTAATTTGTTAAAAAGAAATTTGAAAAACATTGAAGACAAGTTAAGTAAAAAAATAATGAAAATGGAATTAACCTTTATGATCTTGCTAGCATCATTATTGCAACAACTCTTGGTTTTCCTATAGTTGGAAGCATGATACACCGGTTGGATGGAGTGAAATCTTATTCTTCCCTATTGATAATGATGGAAAATTAAACAACTAGGGGGAGTCAAGTATTTATTTTGATTATGTTTATTTTTTCATAGATAATAAATAGACTTTGAGTTTTTTTTTTTTTTTTTTCTTTGCATTATTTTTAATTTCTTAGTGATTAACTATTAAATTGTGAGCTACGAATATATGATTGATGAAAATTTGAATATCACATTCATAAATGTATTAACACAATAACTTGAGTGTGCTTAGTTATTAAGAACATGGGTTTCCTCCTAGGATATCATAGGTTCAAATTTAGATGGGGGTAGGATATATACACCTCTCAAATCTGGAGGTGGATAGGGTATGTACACCTTTGTACAACGCCAAACACCTCCAACCTAAGGTCAAGGATTTGAATGTATACATTCAATTGGTTTCTCTACTAGTTCCTTCCATTGAGGGACTATCAGGACTTCGACAAACTTTCCACTTCATCACACAAACTAATTGGACCTTTGGAAGAATGGTTGTAGCAATAAATCGATATAAAAAGGCTATGCATTACTCTCCTACAATCTCATGCATCATCTACAACATGACATTGAAATGGATTAATGTACTAAGACTACATCATCGGTAACATGACAACATAATGGATTATTGTACCTAATTGCTTTAAAACAAACATAAACTCAATCACCTTGAGTTACCCTCGCAAAGATGATAAAAATAAAGATAGTGAATGTTGGAAACAACTACGACATGCAACCATGTAACAAAAGTAATACTCCTTTGATTATTAACTCTCGAGAAGTTAACCTATTAAATCTAGATACTTTATTCAATGAATAAAACAAAACATATCCATAAATACTTAAATCTAGATCTCTAAGATGAAGCATATCGTTAAAATCTTAAATCAAAATGCTCCTTTTTCAATGCATATAACGAGAAGAATATCCATAAAATCTTAAATCTACAACGTTAATTTGCAAAACTATATTAAAAAAATTAATCTATCAACTTCTAATCGTAGAAACCTATCAACATAATTAGTTAAATGATGTGAATGAAAATAGTGAAGTGAGCAGTCATAGAAGACTGAAAATTATTCAATTTTCATGTGATTAGTATTGAGATAATAAATTGGTGGATTGATATTGAGATAAGAAATTCAGAAACCAGGATTTAGTAACATAGATAATGTCATATATTATAATGTTTTTATACTAATATAATTACAAGTAAATTGGTTGGTGTTTCGATAGGTATAGCCAACAATTTAGTTTTATAGAAATGGATAGTTATTAAACAAAAGTTAAACATTAAACTAATTAATATAAACATTTTTTACTGACATAAATATTAAATAAATTAATATAAACATAAAAACAAATACTATTTAATAAACATACCTCTTTTCTTAACCACTGCTTGCCGAGAGGCAAAGTAACATGTCGGCCAATAATAAAAAAATTATAGCTGACATAAAATAAATAAGTTAAAAAAATATTATAGTGGATATGAAAAGTAGAAACATAATATCATACCCGACATAAAATAAAGAAGTAAAAAAAAAATATAGCCGACATAAAAACTAGAAATATAAGAAGTAAAAAAAACAAAATATTCAAGGAGCTATAGTTTGAGCACAACAAGATACGACCATGAAATAAATCCCCACTCTACACTTGTTACACTTAGATTAATCTTGTTGATTTACTCAAGAAAGTCACTTATTACACTTAAATTAATCTTATTAATCTACTCAAAAAAATCTAAAAATTTCAGATAATATCTAAACATTTATGGCTGTAATAATGCAGACGCTCACACAACTTTGACAACTTTGACTCCAGATATGAATGGCTGCATCGATTCCTTATAATGTGGCCAGCTTTAGGTTACCCTTTAACTACTTAAAGCCACGTGGCCAACTTGTGACTATGTGAGTCGTTTCCAACACACCTTGATATATATATTGCAGAATTAATCTAGCTTGAGCGCATGCGATTTCCATTTTAAACGAAAGTACCAGAAAAGGCGGCAGGTGACGACGATCTCTGACGCTGAGTGTCTTGTGACGACGCTTGATTGACATTACAGTGGAATATCGTTTCTTGTTCATACCATAATTGAGCTACTCGCACCCAAGAATCTACGCCAAGTGCAGAGACTTCGCATCGAGCATATAAACTGTCTTGTAAGGACGCTTGATTGGCACATCATTTAATTGTAACTGAGAAGAAGCTGAGGTGAAACCATGTCTCGAAAGAGGTCACTGCCTGAAAATGATGATGTAGATACAACGGTACCCATCTCCAAGAAGCTCCGCCATTGTGCTGAAAAAGACGATGGTGCTCACTGGGTGGAGCTTCTGCTGCGAGAGATGCAGACAGCATCTGATATAGATGATGCAAGAGCACGTACTTCAAGAGTGTTGGAGGCACTTGAAAAGGCCATACTTAGTCGGACAGGAGGAGCTTCTATAGCAGAAAACTTGCAAAAGGAAAACGTAGAGCTAAGGCAGCAAGTTGAAGGTCTTTCTGGTGATAATAACATTCTCAAGCGAGCCGTGGTTATACAGCACCAGCGTCACAAGGAGCACGAGGAAATTGGGGACGAATTGCAGCGACTGACGCAACTTTTAACACAAAAACAAGAGCAACTAAGCTCCCTAAGGCTAAAGAATTATGCTCTCACACTGCAGCTACGTCAGGCTCAGGCAAGTACTTCAATTCCAGGGCACTTTCACCCTGATGTCTTCTAAACTCTAGATCTACAAAGACAGCATTTGAAACTTCCATGTTTTGGCAAATATCAACATGTAAACTATTTCTTTAGGATATATTAATGAAATTTGTAGGGAAGATGGTAATTTGCCAACGGTACACCAACTTGATTTGTAGATGGCGAGCTTCCCTCGGACAGATGTTGAAGGTAAAATCTACGTCACTCGCTTATATAAAATATAATTTTTTAAATGTTCGCTCATATGGCATGTGGTATCTGCATGTTTAATCAATATGACAAACTAGCCACTGTCACATAAAGAAACACTGTTGCAACAAATAGATTACAATCTTGATCTTGGAGAAACAAGCGTGGGTATTCATATAAATAGATTGCAATAAAATAATGTTTTGTCGATAAGTTTCCCAATACACCTCGAGTATTTGATAGCTTAAGCAGTACAGCTGGATTATTTAGCAATGACCAAAGAAATGCTGGGAAACTAGGAAATTATCAAAATAACCTGTATAGTAGATGGAAAAATGCAATCTATAAGAAACAAATGTGAGAAGTGATTAATCTGTCAATATAAAAAATGGAGAGTACAATCCAAAAAGAACTAATTCTTTCGTACTATCTGCTACCTTAAGGGAAAACCCAATGATATAGTAATTTATTTCCTCGTTAACACCAGTTTCTCTCAATGAAATTGGAATTTTGAGTAAAAAGCTAGAAGAAAATCCATTGGACAAGGTGATGAAAGAGTCTGAAATTAAGTCATCTTAGTAACTATAATCGTAGGCCTTAGCACACGATACATTTCAGTATTCAAGAATACAGTTGATGCAATACAGGCTACATCTACAATATGCAAATTTAAATGAAACTAAGTGATCATAGTAACTATAATTTTGGGCTTACAAGTTGCATTTTAGCATTCAAGAATACAGTAGATGCAATAAAGGCTCCAATTACAATCTGCAAATTTGAATGGTTCTAGTTAGATATATTTTTCCTCGTAGTAACTTTGATTTAGCTCAAATCATATCGATATCTAGGTTGTGAAGCATCTCACCTATGTTGTGATAAGATCTCAAATTAAGGAGTTCCACTTTATCTATTTCGAAAGGGGCGTTATCTCCATTTTCGGAATAAAGTTGCTATCTTATGTTTTTATGATAATGGACTATAAATATTTTTCCAAATGCAATCCTTCATAAAATTGCTCGAATCCATATACGAGGTATGTAGTGATAAGGTTGCTTGTCTTCCCAATATTGTTCTCCATTAACGTGGCCTCTTCAAATCATGTGTATTGATTAAAAGTCGAATCATAACAAGTTTGACTCACAAATGCATTTACCTTGATTGTGTTCTTGTTACCAACATTTAGGTTACTTTCTTTAATAGAATAATGTCTACTTCTAGGTTTTAAAAATATGCCAATATACATGCCATTCAACATACACTTCCAAGACAACATAAGAAAGATTATGCCAATATGCATGCCATTCAACATACAATTTTGAGACAACAAAAGAGTGTGGCACTAACTAATTAGGGGGATGTAATTTGGTTAAATTTCCCATCATATCTATCACCAACACCTTGACATATACAAAATAAATGAGTGTTGGAAATTAGTTTCGATTGTTGAAAATAATTTGGTTTAATTTTTTAATGTACTTGTCCATTTTATGGTTGGAAATTTATAAATTAGTAAGATTCATTGTTAGGGTCTGCCTAACATGCCAACAATCAATGTAAAATTGGTTTCTCTATTACCAAAGAGAAGTATCCTAAGAGTTATAGAGAAAAAATATCCAACAAAACATGTGTATATCTCCTTGCTAGTTAGACATTTAAAGCTTAAATATCTAACGACAACAAAATTCTGAGTTAATACATTCAAATTCATCGAATTAGTTAATAGACAAATCTATTTAAAAATACAACATAACCATCATCATGCACTAGGCATCAAATAACCCCGAAGTACAAGGTCAAAGCAATATATAAGATCACATAGTATACTCCATCACACCTTGCATAGAACAATTGAATTTTAGGCACAAATCAAAGCATGCATAAGATAATATATATAAATATATGCGCTTAGAAATATACTAATGCTAAGTGAGTAATGATGGAAGGATCTTACCATGTCATTCAAAATATCTACCAGTGGGAGGCCGAGGTCCTATTCAAAGGAATGATTTGCAATAGAACTTAACCTTGAGGATGATAAATTCATGGAGTAAGGCTAGGGTCGAACCCTAGCTATCCATTTTGCATGTGGAAAGATCTAGCCATAAGGGAACTTCCCCCATTTCAAGGAAGCTATTCTTTCCTTTCACGACCCCTAAAGAGCTGATTAAGTGGAGAGAAAGGTGGCTTGTCTAGGTTGTGCATGCCTCTTTGGCGCGCTCCCTCCTTTGGAGCGAAAAGTAGGAACCTTCCTTTTTAATAGATTGGAAAAACATTGAATCATGGGAGTGTGTTTTCCTTACCTCGGTGGTTTCCTTGTGAAGTGTGCATTCGTGGAGGAAAGCTGCGTGATGGCTAAGGAAACCTTGCTTCCATATATCCATCCATAGTTTTCTTTCATGTTTATTATTCAATCTATTCAATGGATGATGTTTGATGGTTTTCAAAGTGTAGTGTTTATGCTATTAGCGTGGTAGGTTTCAAATTATAATAGTTGTTTATTATAGTTATATTTCATCCATTGATTTCTTTCATGTTTATTATTCAATCTATTTCAATGAATGAATGATGTTCGATGGTTTGCATTGTGTAGTGTTTGCGCTATGAGGATTGTTGGTTTGAGTTTATATATATATATATATATATTCATTTGGTAGAATATGAAAAAATATATACATAAAATTATAATAGTTGTTATAATTATATTTATAAATAATTAGCACTATTCATAATTAATGATGTTGTCATATTTATTTATGTGGTGATTATGGATATCAACATGTGATGACTTAGACACAATCATCCTCTCATCAATCTTTATAGTTGAATTAACATGTGTTTGGAAATATATATAATGACGTCATTTAGATTTATATGCATAATAATGGATTTATATTTATGTACAAAAACATATATATATGATGCATGTGTAGACAAACATGACAAGCACAAGCCTTGGTGAAGGTAAGTGCTACTTCTCGATTCTCACTAGGGAAATATACATGCATGAATATTGTTGAGAATCACCAACTCATGGATTCTACTCACAAAAGCAAGAATGTCAAGGTAGTCCACAACCTTCAAGAAGCTACTACTTTTAACAATATGTCAAAAATCCCAAGAATTTGTGCAACATTGGATAATCGGTAGGTTGAACATCGATCATTGATGATGGAAGTTGAGGGTAAAATTTATCGAAAACTTGTTTCCATTCTTATTGATCGTGGTTCTTGTAAAAGTTATGTTTCTCTGAGGATCATTGATTAATGCACATTACATAAAAATAAGTATAAACAAGCTTGAATAATTCAATTGGCTACAAGAACCAAAAAGAAAGTGTCTAAGCTTATCAGAAATTGTCCTATATAAATGGATGAAATGCCTACAACAATAGATCTAAATATTTGACCTTTAGGATCCTATGATCCACTCATAGGCATGGATAGGTTGGAAAGGCACAAGTTCATATTGAAATTTTTTGCGAAAATGTTTATTTGTGAAGATGATGAAGGGATTGTTAGAAAGGTAAGTGACATCACTCACAGAGTCTCGGTAAGATAGAATTTCGCTTTGCAATTGAAGCACAATGATAGAAAAGGTTGCAAGATGTATGCATTCCAAATAACATATTATGGAAAGGAAGTTGAGTCCAATCTAGAATGCTTACCTATGTTGAGCAACTTCAAAGGCATATTTTCGAGAAAATTACTCAGTCTACCTCTGAAGGGGGACATGGAATTTAGCATTGATCTAATACCTATATCTATGCATGTTTCAAAGGTACCTTATCAGATACGTATGGTATAAATAGTCAAACTTAAATTGTAGTTATAGAAACTGTTGGAAAAAGACTGCATCAAACCTAGTGTTTATCCCAAGGGAGCCTTGATCTTGTTCATTTGAAAGAATAAAAGAACACTTAGACTATGCATTGATTATCGAGAACTAAATAAGGTTACCATTAAAAATAAATATCATTTTCCTAGGATTGATGACTTCTTTGATAAGGTCATAGGGGTGAAAGTGTTTTCAAAGATTGACCTGAGATTAGGTTATCACCAGATCAAAATTAATGACCAAGACATTCACAATACAACTTTCAGATTTTGATATGGGAATCATGAGTTCATGGTGGTACCTTTCGGTCTTACTAATGCATCTATGACATACCTCATAGTGTAGGAAAGAAAATTGATAATATATGGATGAAAGGAGGAAGTGATAATGTGAAACATCAAAATATACATTCAGATAAGTCTGCATACTCTAAAAAATGGATAAGAAAAACTCCAATGGTATGTATTATCGAAGTAGATGACAGTAGTACAAAGGAAGCAAAATATTGCTTCATTTCATGCTAATCTCTGGAATATTACATTAAGATCCTTTAGTTCAAAAGAATATTATATACAATTCATGAATTCAAGGAAAAAATATACTGAGCCTTAAAGATAAAAGGAAAATTGAAGTTAGAAGACATTTGAAGACTAGTCTATCATTGATCCATCCACATTGCTACCAAGCTAATTAAAGTTGATATAGGAGTTGTTGTGTAAGAAAGTACATAAATTTATTTGGAAAGACTATCAACTGGAATTAGTCTACAAAATTGCTAGTTCTTTCTCATTTACAATGTTAAGCTTTGGAGAACCAGTCAAAATTATAGCAGCACTAGCAGATAATTTACTTACAATTGAAGCTGAAGTCAATGTCCAAAACTCGACAGTGATAGGCGCAATTCAGTATCCGATGACGATCGTTCTTTGAAATTTGCAATGTCATGCATTATCTAAAGTTGTTTCAAGAGAGCTAGAATTTGTTCCTACTAGTAATCCAACTAATCAATTTGACTCTTCATAACCTTAATTTCTTTAGCATTTCTCTAATTAATTTGCATCTAAGAATACTACTCTCTAATATCAGCTTTTTTTACTTGAGAAGCCCATTTATCCAAGTTTCTCTTAAGGTTTGTAAACTTTGTTTGTTGTGAGTGAATTGTTGCAGAAAAATTGGCCACATAATTAACTTGTTGAAAAGGATCAGACATTGCAACATAACCACCAATGGAATTGAAGTAACATAATGATTTTTTACCAAATGAATGAACACCGGGAGAATGAAACACATATCCAATTACATAATATTGAAGAATTCCAAATCCAATAACTAAATCTGGTAGGATTTGTATTTAATTACCACTCATAAACGATGTTGTTTGCATTCAAAAGGATTTACGATTGCATGCTACTAGAAAGATTGAAAGGACTAAAAGTAAGGTTGCATTCATGAATGATTTGACAAATTTCTCTCTATCTTCTATAATGTTGAAGATCACACACTTGTGTTAATTTGCCACTCATGTCAAATCCTTCATATTTATGGTTATATTAAAAATGACGGGTCAAGTTAATGTTCTCTAGAGGAGCAAATATGAACTTGGATATGCAAGCTTGGAAGAGTACTTGTGACATCCCGAGAATTGTCTAAGGGAAAAATAGTACAAGTACACAACATGATGTGTCATCTGTGAGCTCCTGCTCAAGGAAAGTAGCAATGAAAAATTCACATAATTAAAATATGAATATCTTTTCTATTCATGTCAAAGGGGGAGAAATGAATATAGGGGGAGGAAACAATAAGTAATTATAATCTCGTAGTGAGGAGCACAAAAGAAGAAGAGTGTAATAGAAAAATATTCGAAGTGTTGCCGACAATGACCAAGAGGCAATTGTTGAACTTAATGTTTCCATTGATGTCAAATGCGAGATTGTTGGACTTATTATTGTCATGGATGAAAAATGTGATATTTTTGGACTGAATGTTAATATTTTCTATGAGAAACTTTGAATCCAATTTGAAGAAGTATATATATAACAAGATTGTACATTGTCAATGCAGTGACATGACACCAGCAACAGTTACGAGCATAAGTGCACACTGGTACATACATCAAAGCAAGTTGTGTTGAAGTGTTCATGTCAAAGTACACATATAATAGATAAGTCAAAGTAAATACAAATAAAAAGAAAGAAATGTAGCGATTTGTGCACATCAAAGTATGCTTGCTAAAGTGCGCAACACAATTGACAAGTTGACAAAATATTGAAGAAGGGTGGGGTACAAGCATGTTTTGGTGCAAATCCTTATTCTTTGGATAATCGTTGTGTTCAATTGATTAAATTAAGGTAATAAAGCAAACATGTCCGCCCTCATATAGAGATAATAAAATCGATAAATAGAAAAGGACTAATGCACTTTGTGTGAGTTGTGTGTGTGCTACTGTGGATAATCTAAGGTTCTAATTTTTGTGGTTTTGAAAGGGAATCAATGGCTAGTTTATTCAGAGAGGAATAAAAATTAAAGTATATAATCAAGTTGCACATCGTAGTTGAATAATTCATAGTACAGAAGAAGTGAAAGATCACAATAGAGATTGAGGCAGTATATAACAATGTTGCACATCGCAGTTGGATAAGTTGCAGTCCGAAAAACATTGAAGACTATAGGAGAGATTGAGGTAAGTCGCACGTCGTAGTTGGATAAATCGGAGTAGTTTCCAGTATGTAATAAGTGAAATGCCACAGAAGAATTTGAATCCAGTATAGAATCAAGTCACATGTTGCAGGTGGATAAGTTTGCAAGGTACACACAAAAGCAAAGTTTGGAAAGTCTGTAACTAAGTGCAAAACTATGCAAGAGGAAATGAAGTAATCTGAGATTGAATATGATTGATAATGAATATGTTAATATATTTTCTAGCCACAACATACAATGAGCATCATTCGATAAATCGAGTGATGAATGAAGAAGTAAAAAGCATGGTTGAAGTGCATAATAATAAGAAGAAGTTGAGGATTCCTTTGAAACATATATGAAGGATAGAGAAATATAAATTATGCATCAGTCTTAACTAGTCTCACTAAGTGGACATTGATATCTTCACTATACAAGCTAGGTCTTGTCTGCAAGATGGGTCTTTCATTGAGGATTGGATTCCTCATGATAGGTTGGATTTTTTTAGCAAGCTGGGTCTTGCACGAGGGTTGGATCTCTCACCTCTTAGTTGATGCTGAGAACCCAAAAGATTACTTTCTTCCAAAAATGATGTATTGATGCTCTAATAAATATTCAAAAATTACTCTTGGTGTCTTTTACTTGTGATGATCATTGTTTATTTAGAGAAATATTTATTATACATGATAACTATGACATGGTAAATAATGGAATGATTGAATTAAATATGTGATGTACTGGTTCACCCCCCCTCTAAGTGCACTTGATGAGGTCAACAATTGGTATCATAATAGGTTCCTTCACACAAGTCTAATCAACTTGAAGGAGCTCCTTGAGAACACAATGGATGGGAAACCAATGTCGACTACAACAGAAGCCAAGAAAATCATAAAGTCACAGAATAAGATATTGTGTAGATCTATGTAGATATACTTCTCCAGCTCGTATTATTTACTAATCCAGAGGTTTTTATTCTACTCTATAATAAACTCGTACTCCTTCTCCTTCAACTAATACTCTATCTCTTCATTCGTTTGTCTCCACAAAACGATTAGATGACTTCCACCTTCCCTTCAGTCGTAGATCCTAGTCCGAACAACAAACCATTTGTTGGTTCGCAGTGGGAATACCTAGGTTTCAACATACATTCACCAAAAAAACCTAAGACATTGGCCCTTTCGGCATCACCTACAATGTAGATGAAGTCTCCCAAGGTATCTTAACCATTCATTCATCTATTGTGCAAAACTGTGTAACTCAATCATAATAAATGCATTCTAAAAAAAATAATGGAACATCCATGTGTGCATCAAATACAACATTTATCACATTTAACATAAAGGAAATATAATTTATAACAGAGCCATTTCATTCATTGCATTAAGGGAAAAATATTACATGACGTATGTAGCGCGCAATACCACTCTATTACAAATTCCATCATTACCCAGCAAATCAGTGGCTCATGACCATACAACATATCAACAATCTCTCAGCCAACACATACCCAAAAATGTAGCAAAATTTTAACCCATCATCCTTAGAACCTTTACCTATTCTCACATCACAACATGGGATGAGCCTATTACAAAGTGGACATAAACATCTAACTAAATTCTAACTAACTTCCACCTTTTGCATAGTTTGGTCCATTCACTGAGTTGTCAATGGTCCATCTATGGTTTGCAACCTCTGAGATAGGTCCAAAACCCACTCCATGTCCAAGTTTTGGCACACTGAGTGGCCATTTCCTACTAGTGCTCTTGAATTGAATTTTTTTATGGGTAGCATTAACTTCTACAAGAATTTTGTCTCACATTTTTCACATCTTGCTTGCTCCTTACATCGGTTATCTGATCAAGATTCCTTCCAATGGAATTCTATAGATGCACTTTAGTTCCAAAAACTAAAGGATACCTTATGTTCAACTTTTGTACTTCATTTACAAGACATATCTCAACCTTTTGATATTGAAACAGATGCCTCTCAGTTTTCCATTGGGGAAGTTCTTAAACAAGGAGGCCATCATGTGGCATACCATTCTGAAACTCTTGCTAAGGTCAAACTTAATGTTATTAGTCAGATTGGTACTTCTCTGTCAGTTACCACATTGCATTGTCGATCACACAAAAGGACCTTATGGATGGAAGAGCCTCATTGACTATAGATGCACTTGATCTGAATCTTACAATACCCTCTTCAGCTTAGCTACTTTGTGAAGTATTTTTGAACCATAACCGTTACCCTTGTATCTGTCAAGTTGCGTGTTACCCGTAGGTTATCCATTGACAACCCGCGGTTTTTTCCAAAAAGTTGCACCTGCTAGTTGACTAGCATGATACTCACGGGTTACTCGTAGGCTGTCAAGAATTTTACCCATAGGTACCTGCAACATCATAGAAAAAATATATCAAAATCAAATTAGAGATAGTTATGGTAGTTACCATAACCACCATTACTTCCCTAACCATTTACCTTTCGATACCTATCCTCTCATCTTGCTATAAATACAAGGAGAAGGCCTTAGGGAAAGGGAGAACCAATTCTATAAGGAAACACTGAAGAAATATCCATTGGAGCAAGAAGAGGAAGGAGCCCAAGATTGAGTTTCAATAGTGCGGCATACAGATCAGGTATAACTTGTTACCAGTTTTAAGAATAGTGCAAAAATATTTCCTTTCCCATAAGATAATTTGTCTACTTTATGAATCTAGTACATTGAATCAGTCATATATTTTATGTATGAGTTTCACACTAGGTTATTCATGTTTATGTAGTCAAAATATTTGAGAAAAGTATTTTGTGTTTGCAGGTTTCTTGTCTAGAATTGTAGATCAGAGACATAAAGCTTAAATCTTGGATCAACCTTCATGTATCCAGGTGTGTCTACATGGATTATAACCTCTGTTTTTCTTGTTTAAAAGGAAGATTGTATATTATGCATGTTTGTCAATCAGACTCTGTATTTTTTGATTTATTATGTTGGTGATCTCTTAAGAACTTCCTAATCATAGGTTAATTTACCGAACAACAGAACTAGCGACTCCACTGGGGAGTTCATTTTATTGCTCTGGGAGTACTAGGGTAGTTTTTATTCAGTTAGATTAGTCATTTAGTTCTTTGGAAGATTTTACAACATTTCTTCACCCTTAAGAATCGGATTTGATATTTCTTTGATCTTTCTTATTCTTTTAAATTTTTTTTTAAGCAGTCCCACGGGCTGCCATTAGTTATAGTTTCCAGTTTCACCGAGACCTGTGAGTTTCCTATGTTGCATCCACGAGTCACCTGCAAGCTGTTGTAGTTACAGTCGCGGGTATTTAAGAAGGGTTTGATTTCCTCCTAGGTTTTAAAATTTAGGTATCTTATTTGATTTTGGAAGAGTTTCTCTGCTTGTATTTGGATCATTTAGACCTATTTTTAGGGTTTTATTGTGCCATTTTTCTCTTTTATGAGATCTTGTTTGGTTTTCATTTTCCTGTTGAGTGTACCTAAGTCTTTCAAGTTCAAAGTTTGTTTGGTTGGCACTTGGAATTTTCCCTTATGATCATTGACCTGTTGAAGAACAATTTGATGTCTTGATTGAGTCCTTGTTTTCTTCTTTGTGTTAGTTGGTTTCATAGTGTCTTTATACCAAAAATAGTGACTTCTTTACTTTGATTTAAGAAACTTCTTGGGATCTTTATTTTCGGACTTTATTGAGGGTATATTTCTAATTTTTATAGGTTTAGGTACTTATATCTTACACTTGCATTCTCAAGTGTTCTAGTCTTGCTTATACTTAGTTGTTTTTTCTTTCATTTAAAAGAAAAATTACAAAAGAACAAGTACTTCTACCTTAGCAAGAGCATTATTTTTCAAAGTATATTTTAGTTGCATGTACTAATTCTTTGAAAAAGGAAAAATGTTTTAAGTTAATTTTAGGTTTACTTTGAAAACTTTTTTATTTTGAAAGATAAGAGAAAAAGAAAGATAGTGAAAGGAATTTTCATTTTTATTATACACTTTACTTTCCAATCATAACCATCTTACACACACACACACTCCTTTTGAGTAAGCAAAAGCCCTAAAAAGATCATTAAACGTTAAAATTTGAATAGTAACTTTTTTTTCTAGGAAACATACACCAACTAGCTTAGGCTAGGGTTTAATTTGGACTAGGTTATTTTAACTATCCAAAACCATTTAAAACTCAAATCGAGTTCGTGTGAGTTTGATTAGTTGGAGATACCCCTCCACTTTTCAGTCAAGCATCTACTATGATGAATACGCATATGGGGATCCACTAGTACCTTCTAGTGCTTCTGGATTTCGGGCTCAATTACCCTGCCCATGTGTGTTGGTTCAACCTGTGAGTGTACCCTCGAAATCCTTCTACATTGTTGGTAGCCTTAGTATCCTAACCTTTTGGTCTCTACACAGGTAACACTGGAAGGATATTTCCACTTATCCTAGGGAAGATCCAGGCATAAATTAGCTGCATCTCGTTGGGAAGGTAATTGGGTGATTCCACTACTTGGCCCCATTGTGACTGTAGTGTGGACCCCAGATAACTATTCTTCATCACTTCACTGGTATGTTCTGGGCCCTAATCACTCTATACTCTCCTTTGGAAGTTTGTATGCTTTCCTGGTTTGGATTACTATAGGATTTTTTGTAGTGGTGTGCTATGTGTTTACTTTTGTTCTAGTCGGCCATAGTTTTATTACATAGAATATTTTTGTTGTAACTGTGGAGGAAAAACCTCCCCATAGGTCAAGAAGGCTGAGAAACCTTCCTCCAGTCACAACCTCAGCGGAGTAGAACAAATTCAAGCAGTTCTTTTGAACCAACTGGTACGACTGAACATCCTAGGGAACCTCAACTCATAACTCAAACTTCATCGGTCCCAGAGGCCATCGAAGTTGAATATTTTCCAACATAATACTTTGGAAGACACTTAAACCCTCCTTTAACAGGACCTAGCAATCCATTGTTAGAAAGAGTTGTTTCATTAGGATCACCCGAACTTAGTGTATACAGGTTTATGTCTGGATTTACCATGGATAACAGTGGGAATGGATCAGGAGTTCCACAAACTCCCACATCCTCTATTATGCCAGGAGGCATTTCTCCTCCTCATATAAAAACTCTGATACCTAGTTTGTTGCAGATGTCTTCTACTTCGTTCACTTTACCAACCTTTAATATAGGATCTTTAGGGTCATCTCAGAATGCATCAACGTCTGCACCTTTTGGATTATATATTGGTTCATCCAGTGTCCCTTTACTGGTATACCTACAGTATCGTTTTCTTATTCCTTGTTTCTTCAATAGGCCCAGGCTAAACGCGCATCGCACAACCCTAATGCACAGGATTCTCCTAACTACTCAGTTGTAGAGGGCCTAGCCAAAATGCCATGTGCTATGTCCTCTCTAGAAGCATTGCAAAGCTTCCCATCACAATAGAATGCACTTTTAGAGGAAATAGGAATACATGCTTTCCCTGAAGTAGGACATACATGCTTTCCCTGAAGCTTCAGATATTTCATTGATCTTTTCACTCACACATATACGATATTCTCTCCAAGGTCTTTTACAAGAATGGCATAAACCTTTCTTCACTAACTCCACATCTTCATTTTTGGCCCTATTTGCAAACACCCAATCGACAAAGTCTTTGAAAGGAGGGTCATTTTTTGTATTTCCCTTATACCAATCAAGATATACTTGATATTGTTGGGGCAAGCCTTTATATGTTGCTCTCAATCTTTGTAATCCATCCATAGGATTATCCTTTCGTAGTGTGACACAATCATCTTCATCATACATAGGTTCATAATAGTAATCTTCATTCCTCATGAAATTGTAAGAAGTGTTGCATGATGGCACCTCTTCCTCAAACCATTCACATTCTACTTCATATTGCTCACAATCATCTACATACTGCTCATAAGAATTGTACTCATAGGATTCATCATAATAGTAAGACATGGCTGCAAATTATTCTTCAATGTATGATATTAATTCATCGGTGCAAGGACCATGCTCTGATACCACTGTAATGTCCCTTTTTTGAATTTATTAAAATGGTGAAATTTTCAACTTTTTCTACTAGTTCGACCTTTGACTAGTATTGGTCTCTTGGTCTCCAAATTGTTACAGAAGGTGTATGGATGATATTAGGACATAATTATGAGGTTAATGGATGCTTTAGATTCTTCAAGAGGCTTCTGAAACTCTCCTTTGAATTCTGGCCAAAGTAGGGAGTTTGACTAGCAATTTGGGGTTCAAATCCCCATGGGGTAGATGCTGGAAATGGCTCTCCAAATTCTATTGGACCCTCTCAAATTTATGAACATAGGAAGGAGATATCTAGGAGACATAAATATAGTCTCATATGAATCACCATTCAGTTTGATAAGTCTGATACAACCCTCTTAAATCAGATAGAAAAAGACTAGTTTCGACATAGGGGGAAATGATAGTAAATATTCACAAATGGTTATGAAACTTAAGAATATTGCTCCAAATGCTTGTATAATGAATATGAAAATTATTCAACATATTAATGGAACTCCATAAAACATTAATACATCATACATTGATTGAACCATTCGAATTTGATACCACTTCAAGTGCAAATAACAAGGTATTGGGGAAATGACACCATTTGTTTATATCTTAGCATTTATACATCAAATCTCTTTGAATTTCGACCTGGAAGTATTTTGAGCAGTAAATACAGAGTATATGTATCATATTACAAAGATATGTGTCCTCATGAGCTATCTCAAAGAGTTCATCACCTCAACAAGTGTGCCTCTCCTCAAGGAGCAAGAATATGCCAAGAAATAGAAGAATGGTTGTAGAAGCAAGCTGAAAGAGATGTGACCACGAGATTCCATGTATCTTCAAACTGTAACAAAATACTCCATTAAATCTCCAAATGAAAGGTCTGAATGGTCTTTCCAATTACCAACTAGGATGGGAATCTTTCACCCTCGTAATTGGTGCTAAGGAAAGTAGAGTAGCACTTCACTAGCTCTCCTCTCCAAATGCAAAATGAAAATTATGAAAATGATCAAAAGCCACCATCCTTCTTTTTTATTGTCTTTTATAAACTTCTAAATTCCTCCATGGGTCAAATTCCTTCCAAGAGCTTCATGCCAACTCAAGTTGGGAAGAGATTCCCAAGTATGTCACTTGTCCTTCCAATTCTAGCCCTCTCCTTCTCCAAATTTGAATTGGTGTCTCTTTGGCTGCCCTAACTCCCTTGAGCGCCTTCTTGGAGGCTATTTTTAACCCTTACATGTCATATATGTCAGATGTCAGCATTGAGGTCTGATTTGTGTCATAGGTGTCATAGCATCTTCATCATTGTTGTCATAGAGCTAGGGAATCTAGTCCAAGTGTCCCACTAGTTCCAGAATGCCTCTTCCTCTTCCATGGGAGTCACTCTTCCACTCCAATTCGAATTTGATTGAGTCATGCCAAGTATATTGACCTTACAACTCATCCCAAGAACATTGGTATTCTTATGGATTCGAAATGACAAGAGGAGGATGCCATGTGGCATAGAAAATCTAGCTTGTGTGGGTCCCACATCCTCCATGTGTCTTCATGCTCAATTGTCACTTCGATTTTCCCTTGTATTTATTTATTTAGCTCCTTTATTAAATATTTATGCCATTCTAATGTCCAAACATCATTTATTAGCCCCCTTATTTCAAATCTCAAAGCTTCCACCACCAACCTAGGGAACTAGTAATTTTCCTCCATGACAATTCATTTGGATTGGTATATTACAAATTTGAATTGGAAATTTCTCTTAATGTGACCCACCTTGTCCATTTGGATCTAAGTTCACATTATTACTAACTTGGACATCATTCTTAGCAATTATTTGACCCTTAGCATCAATTTGACAAACTATCATGAGTATGGACAAGGGGCTTAGGCCATTGTGACCCAATGCAAAATTTTGGGACATGACAGAGAATAAAAAATGTGGAAATGCTTTCATGTATCTACAAATGTAATTTTGTAACCTTTTTTGCATAAGTAATATAATTTTTATTTTCTTGAAGAAAAAAAATCATTATATCACTTGATTAATTCAATAATATAAAAAATATATAATTGAATTAGTGTGTGGACGAGAATAAAGAACCTTGATTTCTACATTAACATTAATGACATGAAACCAATTTTATCAAAGAGGTTCTTTATCGTTCACTTACACTACCTCATAATTCGAATACAGGTGTTTTATAGCAATTGCTTGGCATAATAAATTTTTATGGATTAGTATAGCTTATAATTCTATTTTTTTTTAATGGAGTTAAAGTATGTGAATCCCATCGATATATATATCTTAAGTAAGATGAGGATTCCTTAGAAAGGTCAATTCTATAAAAGAATCATTTAAACGAACATTGCCAATTAAGAAACACTCTCCTTCACACTAAATATAATCATGTTGTGCTTCCAACTTGCAAGACCAATGGTGTTGCTAACAAATTCCTTCCTACATGCGAGACAAAAAAATTACTTCCTACATGCGAGACAAAAAATTTACTTCGTCTTTTATAATAACATAATTCTGCATTCTTTGTTTCCTTTGCTTATTGAGATTTGAGTCTCTATGTTTCGATGATTATTGGTCCAATCATTGAATTAGAATGTAGATATATTAGATGATCAAGTTTCACCTTGCTATTTTGAAATTCATATCTTTTTTTTTTTCCGAGTGAAATTTATGTGGGTGATTTTCAAAATTTTAACTTCAAACCCATGATATATTGACAACGTGCAACATTTACCATTGAAATCATTTTGAATGTCTAAATTAATGGTATAGTAAACTTGGATCTATAATGAGGGAGCATGTTGACACATACAAGATTAGAAAAACAAAGAATTGTATATAAACAAAAATAGGTGAGTATAAATTTATAAAGAACGATAAAATCTAGATTACTAAACATACAAGCTTAGAAGAACAAAGAGTTGTATATAAACAAAAATAGGCAAGTATAAATTTATAAAAGAGGGTAAAATCCAGATTACTAATATATGTGAGTTTTTTTGTTTTGTTTTCAAGACGAAAAAAATGTAACTTGTTATTCTTAGGGAATGAAAGTTACATCATGAAAATAGCCTCAGCCAAGTGTCAACTGGTACACATACCAAAACCCTCCAGAAAAAAGGATATCAAGACACAAGTTGTCCAGTTGAACCAACTAACCAGAAATGCCCCCACAAACATAGGAATCCCATGGAAGGGAACAAAATATCAAAAATACCACAATCGAGATCTATCTGACAGCAGGCACCGAGCCAAAAACAAAGCACCGATCCAAAAACAAAGGAGTCTAAAAAATGAGGAGAGTCTCGACATCAATGGACTCCCCATCCACAAATTCTTCATAATGCAAAGATCCATCCATGAGTCCCACTGCCACATTGGACAATTGGTCAGCCTCCATATTGAACTCGTGATAGATATGATAGAAGGAAATTTGAGCAAAGGAGTCCTTTAAATCCAAGATTCTATCCATTGAATGGAAGAGATGGAGGACATTCAGGGAATATTTTCCAGCAATCCAATTGATAATAGACAAGGAATCCCCAGCAACATGTGACCTCATAATACCCCGATGCCTTGAAATCCACAAGATGCCCCATAAAGCCAACAATTCTGCTTTCGTGTTCATGCCAGAGCCAATAGACAACCAAAGCTTAATGGTATGCCCCTGCTCGATGTATAACACCATACTAGATCCACACATACCATCTTTCATGGCCCTATCAAAGAAAACAACATAAGTAGAATCATAAAAAACTGGAGGAATAACAATTCTCGATTTCAATTTAACCTTCTTCTTACTGAGCTCTTTGAACTGTGCAATCGCTCTATAGGAAGCCAAGAAACAATTTGGTATTTTGTTATCGAAAACCAAACTGTTCCTTTGTTTCCACACTTCCTAGAAAATAAAAAAGGCGAGTTCTATAAATGATGCTTCAGTCCACACCACTACCAGACACATTCCTGAATATTGCCATGGCCCCAAGGAGACTGAAAATGTAAAAAATCTTGACAAATATTCCATACCTTAAAAAAAAAAACATCCTCCAAACAAATGAGAAACAAATTCGACGTTTCGCGAGTAGAGGCAACAAAAATCGGGCCAACAAAACCCTGTCTCAGAAGGTTATTCGATGTAAGCACCTTATTTTCCAAGCATAACCAAACAAAGTAGGTGATATTCGAAGGGATATTCCAAATCTAAACCTGAGATGCCCATTAAAATATGCCCAATCCCAAACAAGACAATCAGGGGAATCTGTAAGACGAACACCAACAACTTGAAATTTTTGGACATAATTCTGCCATTCAACGGCCTCATTTCCAGAAAGACCCAATGCCTTGGATTGCATCCAATCAGAATCACATGTACTCGGCGATCTCGAGAGATAAACTTGAGCCAAGACTTCAACATTCCAGGACTGAAGTGTCCTAATTAACTTGGAAGAAAGATGGAAGTCCTCCTACAAACCAACGATCGGATCTATGCCAATAGAATCCCAAATACCCCTTCCAACCTTCTAACTCAGTCGTTTCTTCAATATAGGAAGCTTCTTCACAAGTCCTCTCCAGATCGTCGATGAGTTTGAAGAGATGATTGGAGTATCTCGAATCCAAATAAATAGAAATGAATACTTTAAATACTTTTTATGAATGACATAAATCCACAGAGTATCACCAAAGAGTGCCCACCATAGAGACTTTGCTCCCAATGCCTCCTCAAACCAAAGGATATTTTTCAAACCCCAACCGCCATAATGCTTCGGAAGTGCTACATGGTACCAAGCATAGAGATGAAACTTAGTCTGCGATAAGATTCCATCCCACAAGAAATGAAACATTCGCTTCTGAATGCAATCTAGTACCTTCCTAGGCACCATCGCCAAGGACATCCAATAGACGAGAATGCTTTGTAGAATCAAGTTAATCAAGACGAATCTACCCCCTAAGGATAGAAATCGATAAGACCAATTATTAATTATCTTTTAAATCCATCGGATAAGCCAAAGCCAATCATCAAATGTGTAACAATTAGGCTTGAGAACAAAGCCCAGATAGTTGATACCATCCTGTAGCTTTTTGCTAGTAAAAGGAAATAAATAGTCGACCTGATTCTAAAAAACCTTTATCAGGCTCCAAGTCAACACTAATAAACAACTAAGACTTCAGTGGGATAGACATCATACCAGAAGCACTAAAGAACAACTTCAAAATATCCGCAAGGTAACTCCAATCAAGAATAGAGCCCCGACAAAATATGAGAACATCATCCATGAAGAGTAGGTGTGAGATAAACACACCCAGAGCCACCTTAATACCCAGAAAAAGCTTCACCTCCTTAGCCGAGATTATAGGCAGAATAAGACCTTCAATTATCATCAAGAAAAGAAGAGGTGAAAGTGGACACCCCTGCCATAAGCCCCTGTTACCCTTTACCAGAACAACAAAATTTGCACTTGTTACACAACCCATAATCTAATAGGTCGCTTCATAGGGTAGTCCCGACTGCAACAATATAAACCGGAGAAAGGTCCAATAGACCCGGTCGTAAGCCTTCAAGAGGTCCAACTTTAAAACCATGGCTTTCATCTTCTTTTGTTTAATAGAGTGGATCCATTCTTGTGCTACTCCAATAGCATCAAGAATTTTCCAGTTCAAAAGAAAGTCGAACTGCTCCTTAGATAGACCAACATCAAGAAAGGGTTTGATCCGAGTGGAGAAAACCTTGGAAATTACCTTATAGACCAAATTACAGAGCGAAATAGGTCTATAATCATTATAACATGTAGGATTTTCCTTCTTCGGTATAAGAGCGATAAAAGTAGAGTTAAGCTTTCCAAAAACAATACCTTTTAGCCGCGATTCCTCCACCACGCAGAGCAATTCTTCCCCCAAAAGATCGAAGGAGTGTAAAAAGAACTCAACCGTCCATCCATCGGGCCCAGGGATTTTTTCCTTCTGAAAATTATCTAGCACCTCTCTGATTTCCTCCAGCGTGACAGGAGCAACAATAGCTAACCCAGATTCAAGAGAGAATATATGAGGATACTTCCTCACCACATTTAACTGATCTTGCAAGTTCCCACAATCCTCTTGCCGATAAACATCACTGAAAAAATCCACAGCACCATTTTCAAGAGAAGACTCATCCACTAAGGGATTACTATTAAGGTCATTAAGTTCCCAGATAGATTTAACATTCCTTCTCATATTAGCAAAGTTTTGGAAAAAATTGTAATTCTTATCCTCGCATTGAATCCAGATTGCCCTGCTTTTCAGGGGCCAGGCTTCCTCATCTTGGAGCAAGAGCTGTTATTTTCAAGACTCCAAGGAAACCCTTTGAGCCACGAAGTTAGTTGAGGAAATATCATCCACCAAATCCCCTAGATAAGAAATTTACCATTCAATATCAACCAACTTGGCCAGCGACCGTGCCTTCTTCTCCTTTTCCCACGTAATGACATCAAATTTCAACCTTTTCAACTTATAGAATATTACTCCTTCCATTTAGAATGAACCAACGAACATAAACTATCATCCAGTAACTAGTTGTGATTGAATTTAAAAGGATAACTCACCTTAGACCTCTTCACATCAAATTAGAAAAAAACCAACTTGTGATATGAAATGGCAGCTGATACAGAGCAGCTCCAGTACTTTCCAAGACTGTGACCTAAATCCTCCGAGCAATGAAAAAACGGTCGAGCCTTTTAGCACAACCACATTTAGCAGATCTTCTGTTACACCAAGTCGGGACCAACATTGCATGGGAAACATCGATGAGATTAGCATCTTGAAAGGAGTCTCAGAAGAAACTGGCCAAAGGATCCTCCTTGCAGCTAGAACCCCAAACCTCCAAGGGAGAGAGGGTAAGGTTCAAATCACCCACCAGTATCAAAGAGGGATCTTTTAAACAACCTCTTGCAAATAGCCCTTCCCAAAATTCTAACTTGTTATGGTATGGGCCATACACATTGAGAAGACGAACAGGTTTAACCAAATCCTTAAACCTACCTTCAAATAGGATCACAGCTTCCACTAAGAACGAGAAGAAATGGGAAGACAGAGGATTCTAGGAAGATAAAATACCACCGGATAAACCCTGAGAATCATAGGCACAACAATTCGAAGAAGGGAAGATTTTAAGGAAGACCTCACAAGATTTCTTTGACGAGACCATAGTTTCTTGTAAGAAAATAACATCCAGCTTAGAGGACTGAACCAGCCTCTTGAGGGAAGTTCATTTGGGAACACTTCCAAACCCTCTGATGTTCAGGGTTAAAAGGAGCATTAAGAACCACCATCAAGAGGAATCTTTCTTCTATGGGCCTCAATATAGGAAACATTAGGAGATAGATTGGATAGCACCTGCCCAATAGAAGTAGTCTCAGAAAGTTTAGGGTTCACGAAAGAAGGCATAAAATACACAGATGAACCAGCCAAGCTACACACCTCCCCCTTTTTCCCCCACTTCTTCCGAGCAGTATCGTTCTGAGAGCGAATTGAAGAAATGGGGAGGATATCCTCACTACAGGATAAACCCAAAAATGGAAGGAGTTGTGCCTTCTATGAGAATCCGCCAACCAGGTCCTGTGCGTCGGGGGAAAGGGGAGAAGCATAGGGGGGTAAATCCGAAAATCCAACATCCCCAGGACCAGGAGAGTCAACAAGCCCCACAACTGGAGGGGATGGGGGGGAAACCAACACAGAATTCTCCGACCTATCATCCGACCCAAAACCAATCCCTCCCACAGCCTCATCCGTCGCCAAATGAAGCGAAGCAGGGTCATCCACCAAACCATCCAACATCATATGGACCAATTCCGAAGAGGAGATAAATTTTTTGAAAACAGGAAGGTTAGCTTTAATCTTATCAAGGCATGCCACCACAAAAGCATAGTTTAGAGGAACATCAGTAGCCAAGATTGGATCGAGATCCTTCAAATGAGTTGAATCATCAAAGAGAACTGAGTCAGCTCTGATCTTGTGGGTTGGAACCCAAAGACAAGAATCCCAGACATGACGAGTCTTATGACACTTGAAACAACGGAAGGGAACCCGCCAGTAATCCAAACTCTACGTAAAAACCCCATCATTCCATATAACATCAATCTCTGTCGGCAGCCCATGAGTCGTCATCATTTCCCCCAAGACCCGTGGAGACCTTCTATCCGCAGTGAGCAGAGTTGATTCTTCAACCATAATGAATTTACCGATAGCGTTGGCCACCATCATACACCAGAAAACGGGGTTGTAGCGCACAGTAAATTACCACTTTTTTTATAACTTGGTTGGTACTAAACTAATCAACATGATTAGTGGACTCCAAGTGAGCTACAAAGAAGGGCTAAGAGGGATCAAGGGAGTCTGAAGAGTGTAAAAACATAGACAGTAGACCTAAAAACCCTAACCAGAGCTTGATTTATTTATGTACATTGTAAAATTTCTTCAACATAAGAGCTTATGGAACATTTGGAAGAAGTTCTTCAAATTTTATGATATACTCATAAATTTTAAGATATCTTTCTTATGAAATGAATAGTATTAATAGATGTAAATTTATGGAAAAATTTACTCAAATTAAGACATGGTCATACTCATCAATGTTAAGATATATTTTTTGTGAAGGCAAAGAGCATTTTATGGGCTACAAACTTCAAAATGAAATCTATTATTTAAGACATGATAACTTTAATGATAATAAAATAAATAATCACAAAATGGTAATGCTAATGGTAGTGAATATAGGAAAAACTAATTTGTTAAAGAGAAATTTGAAAAACATCAATCTCCAAAGACAAGTTAAGTAGAAAAATAATGAAAGTGAAATTAACCTTTATGATCTTGCTAGTGTCAATTCTTGATTTTCGAAGCATGATAGACTAGTTGCATGGAGCGAAATATTATTCTTCCCCTATTGATAATGATGGAAAATTAAACAACTAGGAGAGTCAATTATTTATTTTGATTATGTTTATTTTTTCATTGATAATAAATATACTTTGAGTTTTATTTTTTGTTTTTTTCTTTACATTATTTTTAATCCCTTAGCGATTAGCTATTAAAATGTGAGCTACTAGCTTCACATATATGATTGAAGAAAATTTGAATATCACATTCATAAATATATTAAAACGGTAACTTGAGTGTGACTGGCTATTAAGAACATGTGTTTCCTCTTAGGACATCATAGGTTCAAATCTAGATAGGTGTAGGGTATATACATCTCTCAAATCTGGAAGGGGATAGGGTATGTACACCTTTGTACAATGCCAAACATCTCCAACCTAAGGTCAAGAATTTGAATGTATACATTCAATTGGTTTCTCTACTAGTTCCTTCCATTGAGGGACTATCAAGGCTTCGATAAACTTTCCACTTCATCCCATAGGTTAATTGGGCCTTTGAAAAAATGACTCTAGCAACAAATCGATATCAAAGAGGCTATGCATTACTCTCCTATAATCTAATGCGTCATCTACAACATGACAATGGAATGGATTAATGTACTAAGACTACATCATCGATAACATGACAACATAATGGATTAATAACATAATGGATTGATGTACACAATTACTTGAAAACAAACATAAACTCAAACACCTTGGGTTACTATCACAAAGATGGTAGGAATGGAAGACGATGGATGTTGGAAACAACTACCTGCATACATGGTAGAGAGACGTGCTGAAGCTACATACAACCATGTGGCAAAAGTAGTACTGCTTTGATTATCAACTATGTGGCAAAAGTAGTACTTCTTTGATTGTTAACTCTTGAAAAGTTAATCTATTAAGTCTAAATCAAAATGACGCATATCGTTAAAATCTTAAATCAAAATACTCCTTTTCAATGCATATATTGCATATAACGAGACGAATATCCATAGAATCTTAAATCTACAACGTTAATTTGCAAAATCATATTAAAAAAATTAATCTAGCAACTTCTAATCATAGAAACCTATCAACATAATTAGTTAAATGAAGTAAATGAAAATAGTGAAGTGAGCGGTCATAGAAGACTGAAAATTATTCAATTTTCATGGGATTAGTATTGAGATAAGAAATTGGCGAGACGAGAAAAGCAACGTAGATAATGCCGCATGTTACAACGTCTTTACATAACGCCGACTTTCACATGACAACTTTAAGTCGAGATATGAATCGACGTATCGATTCCGTATAATGTGGCCACCTTTGGGATGCCCTTTAACTACTTAAACCCACGTGGCCTACATGCGACTATGTGAGTCGTTTCCAACACACGTTTTACGTTTTTATATATATTGCAGAATTTCCATTTTAAAATAAAGTACCAGAAAAGGCGGCAGCGGCAGTTGAAAAAAAGAGAACTGAGAGACCTCGATCTGAGAATATCATTTCATTGTAACTGAGAAGAAGCTGACGTGAAACCATGTCTCGAAAGAGATCACTGTCTGAAAACGATGACGTAGATACGACGGTACCCATCTCCAAGAAGCACCGCCATTGTGCTGAATTGTGCTGAAAAAGACGATGGTGCTCACTGGGTGGAGCTTCTGCTGCGAGAGATGCAGACAGCATCTGATATAGATGATGCAAGAGCACGTACTTCAAGAGTATTGGAGGCACTTGAAAAGGCCATAGTTAGTCGCACAGGAGGAGCTTCTATAGCGGAAAACTTGCAAAAGGAAAACGTAGAGCGTCACAAGGAGCACGAGGAAATTGGGGACGAATTGCAGCGACTGACGCAACTTTTGACACAAAAACAAGAGCAACTAAGCTCCCTAAGGCTAAAGAATTATGCTCTCACACTGCAGCTACGTCAGGCTCAGGCAAGTAGTTCAATTCCTGGGCACTTTCACCCTGATGTCTTCTAAACTCTAGGTCTACACAGACAGGATTTGAAACTTCCCTGCTTGAGGAATATATAGTCGAATTAACATGTGTTTGGGTGGACGAGAATCTTGTCAAAAATGGCCTTTGTAGTTCTTTCTTTTCTGATAGTTTGTGACTTTCTCCTTGATATGCATATGACGTAGATACGACGGTACCCATCTCCAAGAAGCACCGCCATTGTGCTGAAAAAGACGATGGTGCTCACTGGGTGGAGCTTCTGCTGCGAGAGATGCAGACAGCATCTGATATAGATAATGCAAGAGCACGTACTTCAAGAGTATTGGAGGCACTTGAAAAGGCCATACTTAGTCGCACAGGAGGAGCTTCTATAGCGGAAAACTTGCAAAAGGAAAACGTAGAGCTAAGGCAGCAAGTTGAAGGTATTTCTGGTGATAATAGCATTCTCAAGCGAGCTGTGGTTATACAGCACCAGCGTCACAAGGAACACGAGGAAATTGGGGACGAATTGCAGCGACTGACGCAACTTTTAACACAAAAACAAGAGCAACTAAGCTCCCTAAGGCTAAAGAATTATGCTCTCACACTGCAGCTACGTCAGGGTCAGGCAAGTACTTCAATTCCTGGGCACTTTCACCCTGATGTCTTCTAAACTCTAGGTCTACAAAGACAGGATTTGAAACTTCCCGGCTTGAGGAATATATATCTTACACTGCGGATAAATATATATGTACAAATATAATAGTTGTTATAATTATATATGTAATTAAATGGCATTAATAATAATTATATTCATAAATAATCATCTCGTCATGTTTATCTACATAATGATTGTGGATGCAATATCGTGATGACGTAGACACAATCATCATATGGTCAATATTTATAGTTGAATTAGCATGTGTTTGGTGGACGAGAATCTTGTCAACAATGGCCTTTGTAGTTCTTTCTTTTATAATAGTTTGTGACTTTCTCCTTCATATGCATATGAAGTAGGATTACTTTAATAAATTTTGATGTAATGAATTTATATATCTGTTTGTGAGTTTTGTACCAGACTATATTGTATGTGCTGCCATGTGCTGCGGGAAGTGGTAGAAGTATTATAACTGTTTATTAACATACATGATTGTACTCTTTTTTCAAAAAAAAATATAATGATTTTATTTACTTTTATATGCATAATAGTGGATTTATATTTATGCACAATTGTGTGTTGGCTTAGCATAGTTGTTGATTGAAACCATGGCTCTGAGTGATCATGTTTAGTTCCTCTTTAGTGGATACACAACCCAACTTGGGGGTGATCTCTTACCTGAAAGAATACAGGCTGGATAGAGATCTATGGTTCGGTGGAACGTTGCTCTCACATAGCCAGTTGTTGGACAACTTCATCTCAAAGATAAGTGTTCTCTGTGTTTTAAATTATATGCATTTGGTGTTCTGTAATGTATTATGTCAGAATTGTAATTATTCATGTTAATGGAATTGATATGAAGCCTATGCATAGCATTGGAATAGAATTGAATCCCTAAATGTTGAATCATCCTTTGCTAGTGATAGATATGTTGATGCATTATTGTTTGTGAGTGTGAAATTGTGTTTTAATTCCGCTATGTTTATATTGAGTATGAGTTTGCACACATAAGTTTTTATTTATTCAAGCATTTCTTAGTATTGTATGGGCTGAGATATCCAAATAAGCCCAATAAGATTGGTCATGTTTCCTTCAATGGTTTGGAATGATGGAAGGGTACGTGACAAATATCATTATGTTGTAAGTGAGAAGAGGACACGGAGAAAAGATATCTCAAAAGAGATCATTGTCAGAATAAGATGATGTATATATACAACATTATTGATTTCCAAGAATCTCCACCCTTCTGCTGATGGTTCTCGGTGGGTAAATATTCTACTATGAAAGATGCAAACACCATCTGATATAGATGATACAAGAGCATGTGCATCAAGGGTATTCGAGGCACTTAAAGGGTGAAATTCCCTCTGAAGGAAAAGATCCTTATGTGGTTCCTTTTAAATAAGAAGGCACTCACATGGGACAATTTGTAGAAACGTAGTTGGTCAGGTTCAGGTGGGTCTTCTTTTTGTAGTTCGGTTGATTAAATGAATGACCAAATAATAATGGATTGTGATTTCTCAAAAAGGGCATGGGTTGATATTGCAACTCTTACTAGGAAAAATATTACATGGGTCAATCTCACTGTAGAATAGGGATTCTAGCTATGGGTCAAAATGCATGAATGAAGAAATTTAAATCCTTTCCTATTATCATGGACTGGTGCATGTGGATAGATCAAAATCACTATATTTTTTAAGACTCTTGGGTTTTTCCTATCACACATGTAGAAAATATTCTGAGTATTCTTAAGGCATCTCTGCACAACTTTGATTTGTAGGGCCAACAAAGAGTGGAATTGAAAGATATTGATAAAAATAATCCTTGGGATTTCGCTGATGATACATCTAAGGAAAATCCTATGGGGTGCGGGGATGGGGGTTTTCTTCATTGATCAAATTCACATTCAATCAAATTTTAGGTGAGATTAGGTTTCAGATCCAATAACTATACAAAACTGATGGCATTGAAGCTTTTATTACCTTTACTAGCTGAAAAAGGCATTACAGATTTGCAAGTGTTAGATAATTCTCTAAATGTTAATAATTGGATAAGGGGGACCAATGCTGCAATTATTTGGCTCTTTATATTTTATTGGATGAGTTAAAATTGATCTACATAAATTTTACTTTCTTCTCCTCTTAATGTACCTACAACGATCAAAATGTGATGGTCGACATTTTACCCAAGGATGAGATTTAGATGATGCTTGCGATGTGGTTCATTATGCAATCTCATGAGGGAATGGACTCTAAATAGTTTTGTCATCCATTTATTGATGATGTGTCTACGATGTGATGTTTCATTGTATTTTGTTTTTTTGGGTTTCTATGGGCTATGCATTTACTGAATTAATTTTTCTAAGACTTCGAAGATTTTTTTATGGTTTTTAGTTTGGAAAGCATGGTCTTATAAATTGGATGTATATTGTGGGGACTGATATATGGATTGTTTTTTGAATCTTAAATGAATATTTTATGGGATGGGTAACTTTTCCATTTTTTTATTGATATTATGATTTTTTTTATAATTGAGGAGAAAATCAAAATTATTAATATACATGAGATTATGGAAGGTTTGGAAGAAGTTTTTTAAATTTTATGACAAATTCATAAATTTTAAGATATCTTTCCTGTGAAATATAGATTATTAATAAATGTAGACTTATCTAAGATTTAGAAGAAGTTATTCAAACTTTAAGACATGGTCATACTTATAATATTAAGATATATTTTTTGTGAAAAAAAGAGGACCCTATGGGATAGAAACTTCAAAATGAATTGTATTATTTAGAACATGATGACCTTAATGCTAGTAAACTAAATATCACAACATGGTATCAAATATAGGAAACACTATATGTTAAAGAGAAATTTGAAAGAACATCAATCTCCAAAGACCAGTTAAGTAAAATAAGAATGAAAGTTAACTTAATATTTATGACCTTGGTGGCATAATTATTGCAACAACTCTTGATTTGTCTATAGTGAGAAACATGTTAGAGTGGTTGCATGGAGTGAAGTATTAATATTCCCATTTTTGGATAATGATGGAAAATTGAAGAACTAGGGAGAGCCAAGTATTTGTTTTGATTATGTTTATTTTTCCATACATAATAAATAGACTTTGAGTTTTATTTTTCTTTTTTCTCTACACTACTTTTAATCCCTTAGCAATTAACTATTAAAATGTGAGATGCGAGCTTCACATTTATGTTTGATAAAAAATTGAATATCACATTCATAAATGAATTCGCACCATAACTTGAGTGTCCCTAACCTTTAAGAACGTGTGATTCTTCCTAGGAGGTGATAGGTTCAAATCCATATGGGAGTAGGGTATATATATACACCTCTCAAATATGGAGGGGAATGAGGCATGTACACCTCTATACAAAAAATACCTCTGTCCTCAGGTCAATGATCTGAATGTATACATTCGATCCATTTCTCTACCAATGCCTTCCATGATGCGACTATTAAGGCCTCAAAAAAATTTCTAATTCATCCTACAAGCTAGTTCGCCCCTTGGAAGAATGGTTGTAGCAACAAATCAATGTCAAAGAGCCTACCCATTACTCTCCTACAATCTCATGCACCATCAATGTGTTAGCGTGACGCCAGTCGACAGGCGTCCCACCCACTGTCAACACATACCGCAGTCTTCCTGAGCACCAGCTCGGACAGGGTTTATCTTGCCCAGCAACACCTGCAGAGAAGATGAGGTCTCACCCGAGGCGTCTAGGAAGAGCAGACCGAACCATGTTTCCGCCGAATGAAGGAGGACGGTTTTGGCTATGATACTTAAACTTATTGTAACATAGCGACAAAGATCTTTAGGCATTCAACATAGTAGTAAAGCAATATTCAATCCAAAAATTCATCATTGCAAAAACAATAATTGTAAAGCAAGTATCGCATCAAAGAAGCATGACATTATTCATATATTGCAATATCACATTATCATAACTGAACAAATTGAACACAGGGATTGCACCAAAATAGCTTCATCATATTGTCATTGTCACCCAGATACAATGCCTCTGCAAAAACAAGATCTACGCAATGACTCTTGACATCAAAACACACCCGAAAATCATACAACATCAAAGCTTCACATTCTTCTCCCATGAATTATCTCTCTCTTCGTATTATTATCCCTGAATTCTCCCTTCAACACCTAAAATTCTTATCTATATATAGGATTCCGCCTTACAACTCTTGTCCACTTACTACCGACTTCCTAACCGACACTATGGACAAATGACCCAATATCTAATTGACTTATCCAAAAACGACCAAAAACCCTCATTCTGCGGCATAGTCAACTCAACATTACATAGTATGTGGTCCAAATAACCCAAAACCCACATTCCGTGGTACAATTGACCCAAAATGCATAACTAATCTTCCGCTCATCGCCATTCACGTCATCTTCTCGCCATTCGCGCCATCTTCTGCCTTGTCGCAACATCAGAGATGCTGCGATAGCACTCTACCAAACCGCCTGCCAACAGGCCCCCAACACAATCTTGTGGCTCGCCCTCGAGCCACGTCAACTGGACACAGTGTACTCCATCATTTTTACTTTGAAGTCATCATACAGCTGTTGAACTGTCCGCACCACCTCCTTGGATTTTGCAGCCACTGCCTGACTATTGACCACGTCGTCTACAGATGGGTGATCTGTAAGCTTTTCCACGACCTGCTTTCGGCACTTCTGCACTGCCTGCAGAGCTTCGCTAGCTTGCATAAAAAATTTGCCGCTAGTGTCCTAGAGCTCTTCTACCTGGACCACGCATGTCTTTTGTCACTCATCTGCCTTGGCGACACGGTGTTGCAAGTCTTTTAGCTATTGAGACTTAGCAACTTGCTCCAGTGGTGGCATTGTTCACATTGCGGCTTTTAATGTGGCCAACTATCCCTCCGCTTCCTACTGATACTTAGTTAGCTACTCAATTTGCTTGTCCTGAACAATGCGGCCCCAGAATTGTACCATTTCAGCCGTATTCCTGGTTTCCTGCATTTCCAGCTCCTCCATTTGAGTGGCAACTTCCTCAATTGCCCTTCTTCATTCATCCAATTTAGCCTGAGGTGTACCCAGTTTCATCTAGGCCTTCAACTCGTGATTCTCCTGTCGCAAATGAATAATTGCAGCCCCTAGTCGCTACACTCGGTGAAGCGCATCTACCTCTTCAGTGGGCTCCAGCACATGTTGATAAGCTTTTGTGATCGCCTGGTCAACCCGTACACTATCGTGCCACATACGAGCGTTCTCCGCAATAAGGAAATCATGTTCCTTTTTCAGGCCTTCGATTTTGCAGGCCTTCTCAGACCGTTATTCCTTGATGTGTGCTTCGAGGTCATCCACAGTCTGCCATGCAGAAGCAACCCTTGCAGTCAATTATTCGATAGTGCGCTGCGCATTAGCCTCGCTTGCCTGTAGTTGGACACACATACTCTGATCTGCGGCAGTCGGTCTATCATTTCCTTGCTTGTAGTAGCCTACAGAGTGGTCAATCCTTCTGTGGGAAAGGCATTCACATTAATGGTCACCGTTTTCAGCTGTTGCGGCAACGTGGTTACTGCCGCATCTTCAGTCACAATTGCAGTCAGGGGAATCTCCACATTCTTGACCCGCGGCTCAGTGCAGATTGTGTCAAAGGTTGATGTTGTTGCTTTCTCTGGTGCCCTGCTAAAAACCATGTCATATAAAGATTCTAACTGAGCAGTGATCGCATGGGATCCTTCATCCGCTTTACTATCCATCTTGTCTGTTGCCACAGAGGATGTAGTATTGATTGCTGTGACCAGGGGGCCCAACTCTGCCTCGATGGGAAAAGACAATCCGTTGATCATTGCATGCTCCTTATACCTTTTCAAGCGATTCTCTTCAAGCGCCCGATCGCTATCATCAGATATCATTTTGGTAGATTTTTACCTTGATTCATGGTGACTCTGCTCATCCTGTGTCGATACTTTTCAAGCGATTCTCTTCAAGCGCCCGATCGCTATCATCAGATATCATTTTGGTAGATTTTTACCTTGATTCATGGTGACTCTGCTCATCCTGTGTCGATACTTGATCATCTGGGTCCACCATCAGGCCACCGGCTTCTATCTCTGCTAAAATCATGGGTTGTCGCCATGTCTCTGGCCACTCATTGACAGTAGCCTCCAAATATTTAGATATCAGCTTATACAAGGTCTCCAACCATTGCCGATCAGGATCATGGCGAGCTTGGATATGTATGGTATGCGGCCGAATTGTAAATTCCATGAGAGGTTTGAACAGTGGTGTCGTTTCTTCAGATATTCACGGGACCTGTGTTACCGCGGCACAAAGCATCTCCCAATACAGCCAAAACTCTAATTAGCAATCCCGGAGTCTCTCTAGCTCCTATACATAACATAAATGTTGATATCACGCCCCTCGTCATTCTGCGACAGCTGGACAGTACATGCCCCGGTATGTGTCGGACTCTTTCCATGCAACGAAGGCAATCAACAGCAACAACCAACTATATGTGAAGGCACCCTTTCCCGATTGGACCGCCATAGCATCCTCCATCAACTGGTTCAAGAGATACAGGGACCAGTTCATTTGGACCCCTTCCGCACATTGCTCTGCACATGCAACAATCCCTGAGTCGCATTGGTTAGGTCGACCACCCCTAACCACCTTGCAGGATAAGATCTTAATGCCCATGAGTACTGCCTGATCATTGCAGCTATTGGTTCGATGCACACGTCCATCCATTTCTAGGCCATATTTCTATGCCAACTACAGTGAACACTTCTTGTCGTTTTCCTTTCCTTGGATAAACTGTGACGGCTCAACTCCATTCTTAGGAAAGCCGGTTATGTACGAAATTAAGTCGATAGTGACAAGGACTTCTCTATCCAGCCACAACGAAACACCATGAAAGCACGTCAGGAGCTGCTTTACACATGCATTGACTTCTGCCAATCGCCCAAAATGTGGCATGTTAAGAAGCCCTAATAAGCTGATCTGCTTCAATCCTCGTGCCCTGTCTTGTACCGCCAGTGTCGGGGAAAGTTGTGTCTCAGGCACATAGGGAGCGGATGCAATTGCAAGGTAGGCCACCATATCATGGTTGTCATAACGCAATCGCAACAATGCCAGCCTAATATCCACAGAGCACTCCATTCCAGCTAGGAGGGCTGGCATCTTCACACCGTACTTCTGTCATGGGTTTATCTTGCATGGGGTGGCATCCGGCTGAACGGGAGGGATATACCCAAGGATGTCACCGGCTGAGAGTCTCGCCCATGGGGCAGACTCACGAATGGGGCAACTGGACTGCCCCACCTATTCCTGAGCATCGCCAGCTGTAGCGGCGGAGGATCGAAGCACCCTTTTACTCTATGGGAACTCAGAGTGCTGACCTCCCTGTCACTTCTTAACGATGATTGATTCTCCCACCAGCATATTGGCAACCTCGGCTCCAGGATCAACGACTTTAGAGGACACAACTTCTTGCTCGACAACCACTGGGATTAGGGGAGACTCCACTTCCATGCTAATTTCAACTGTCTCCAGTTCGCCTAGCATACCTCACAGCACCTTGTTATATGCTTAGCAGGACCTTGCTCAATTCATGACTGCACTCTGCAACAACACTTCTCAACTAATTTTTCAGTGTCTTTTGACCAACTCCAATCCATTTTTCTAGCATCCAGCCAAATCCGCCATAATCATCATGAAATCATGCATTAACTCAATCAAAATCCTATATTAATGACACAAATCCATCATTGATCCTGTCCGCTGATCGACCAGATCCGCCATTAATTCCCATCATTCGAATGAGCACTGTTAATTAACTATCTTAACTTTTGGAATTTATTACTAATTTGACCTGGTCGCAACGTTGCCATGTGTCTCTAACCGCTCCAAACTTGCGGCAGAAGCCTCCCTGCTTCTGCATTTCATCCATGGTGGTGCGACATCCTGCCACCAATCAATCTACTTCTCTTTTTTTTGTTTTTCTCCCGATGTGACTCAGGTATCGCGGTGTTCCAAGCCCGACTGATAGGGCTTCAACCTATGACCATTCACTAGTTTTGGGAGCATCACCCCATCCAACTACTGTAGCTGAACCAAACCCCCTAAATTAAATCTATTGATGCAATACGGACGAAGCCAATGCATCTGCAACTTACCTAGATGTTTCATAAACTTGTTGTCGTACAACAACACCCAGTCGCCTTACTGAAACTATTTTTTTTAATGTGTCGATCATGCCATGCTTTCTAGCAATCCTTCTCGAGCTCCTGGTGGAACCCAGCGATGAAACGATCTTCCTCCAATTGCACCAACTGCTCTAGACATTCACCTACTGCCACTGCATTATCTAGGCCTGTTGCAGCTGTGATGCACAGACTCCGGACAATATACTCCATGGGCATAATTGCTTCTTGTCCATACACCAGCTTAAATGGTGTTTTCCCTGTCAGTCATTTACATGTGGTGAGATAGGCCCATAATATTGCTGGGATTTTGAGGTCCCAGTCATCACGATTCACGTTACACACCTTTGTTAATGCATGCTCCAATGCCTTATTGAAATCCTCCACCATGCCATTCGCCTGCGGATGATAGGGTGTACTCTTCTTATTCTGTATCTGCAACTCCTCCGTTAATGCGTCGATGGTGCAATTAAGAAAGTGGTTGCCTTGATTGCTCAATAATATCTTGGGGTAGCCAAAGCGAGTGACAATGTGGTCAAAGAGAAACCACGCGGCTATGGTCGCGGAGCAATCAATGACTGGTGTAGCTTCTGCCCATCGATTCAAATACTCTCTCGCGGTGATAATATAGCGTGTGCCCTTGTGCTTCCCTGGTGGATTGATCGGTCCTACAAAATCCACCACCCATTTGTCGAACGGCTGCAATGTCAACTGGGGCATCAATGGCATCTCATCACATCGGGATGGTTTTCCAGTTTGCTGACAAACATCACAGGCCCGCCCATAGTCTGTTGCATCATTATGTAGTGTGGGAAACCATAGCCCAGCACGTAGCACTTTCCTAGCAGTCACCCTACCGCCATAGTGTCCTCCAGCTACTTCTCCATGTGCTTCTACTAATATCTGCGATTGCTCAAGTGGAAAGACACATTTGCGCAATACCTGATCGGCACACATTTTGTATAACTCTCCTGCAATTAGTTGGAAGTTTGCAGCTTTGACTACCAACTTCTTCTTCTAAATCGTGGTGAACTCGTCTGGTGCAGTACCCGTTGTCAGAAACTGGATGATGTCCGCAAAGTAGCCATCTGCAACCTCAATCCAAAATAGTTGAGCATCTGGTAAACCATCTTCAATGTTGGTTGGCTCCTCTCCTGTATCGATCCGCAAGAGATGATTAGGACCAACATTCAACCAGCCTAGCTTCACAATGACTTCAAAATCGAACTCCTAAAAAAGAAGTAGCCAGTGGCATATCTCCCCCCCCAACATAGGATTATTGACTAGGTATTTCAACATGGAATGGTCGGTGAACATTTTAAAGTACCCACCCAACAAATAGTGCCTGAAATTCTGTAGCGCGTAGACCATTGTCAAACCTTCCCGCTCAGTGGTAATTTAATTTCTTTCTATAGAGCACAACTTCTGACTTGCAAAAGAAATAGGATGATCAAGGTCACCTTCTTCTGGTTGAGCCAATACGACACCCAACACAATCGATGAGGCATCAACATGTACATGGAATTCCTTACTCTAGTCCGGAAATACCAATATCAGTGCCGACGCCATCTTTGCCTTCAGTGTTTCAAAGCTAGCATGACATTCTGGGCTCCACTGGAATGCCACATCTTTCTTCAACAACTTCTCCATAGCGGAAGTAATCGCAGCATAACCCCTCATGAACTTGTGATAATACCCCATGTTTCCCAAAGTCACCGACAACTGCTTAACTGTGGTCGGTGGTTGCAAACTCAAAATGAGCGCAATCTTAGCTGAATCGACCAACAACCCTTGCTCACACACAATATGGCTGAGCAATATCCCAAACAGTGCACAAAAGATGCATTTCTTCAGATTCAGCGATATCTGGTGCTGTCGGCATCACTCGAGCATCAACTGCAGATTCGTCAAATTATCACGGACCAAACCATAGACTGTCCAATTGTCCATGTATACCTATAAAAATTTTTGAATGAAGTCCTTAAATGCAGCAAGGACAACCCGCGAAATTATCGCAAGTGTGTTCTTCAAACCAAACGGCATTATAGTGTATTGAAAGGAGCCCCATTCATTAACGAAAGTTTTCTTATGGTGATCTTCTTTGGCAATACGGATCTGATGATAGCCAGAGAACCCATCTGTGAAGGAGTACATCTCCTGGCCACCCACACCTTCAAGCACTTCATCGGTAAATGGAGTGGGGAACGGATCGTGCAAACATGCATCATTTAGCTTCCTGAGGTCAACGCAAAGGCGCACTTCACCAGTCTTCTTATCCTGCACCACCATAGGACTAATCCATTCCGACTCCTCAACTGGTTCAATAATACTAGCATCCAACATGCGATCCAACTCAACCTTGACCCGCTCCTTATGTCGTGGATTCAATTGATAGAGTCGCTACTGGATCAACTTAGCATCTAGTTTTAATGGAATCTTCAGTTCTCCTAAGTCACCCAGAATCCCCTTCATGTCGAAAAACTTAGTAGGAAATATGTCTTGAAACTCATGGAGAAAATTAGTGACCTTGCTTATCAGCTCATCATCCCAGTAGTCTTCGACATTTGTGAACTTTGGAGTGTCCTCTGTCCCAATGTTAATCTTGCGGATCCTCAACGGTTGACTGATCGGGTCGCTTGGCGCATCAGGTGGTACCACAACACGACTTCCTTCTGACTCCGGGATATTCACATTCCGCGGATCATCACCATCTTCTGGCCCACCACTAATATTGAAATATTCCATGACAGACTGCATCTGACAGTGCGTGTGCGGATCCGCAAGATATGTTACCAGGACAACTTACAGAATTACATCACGAATGAGTTGTAATGCATTATTAACCTCTAGATCAGCATCTACAAAACTGAATGTATGGTTAAAACACACCATGAGCTCTAGCCAAGTAGAAATTTCTGCTTGCAACTCAACTGCAGTATACCATGAGCGTGGCATCTCATCCAAAGTATGGATAAAAGCATGGACCCACTCATCTTTTGGTCACGATACCCATAGCCATTGAAATTCCTTCAAGTGACCACCAGGATCGGTCCGCCCATCATACTTCCCAGTGTGGTAAACCTTAGTATCATCAAAACGTACCATCATCAATCTTCGGCATGTCAACCATCAATCAATCAATGCCTTTTGTGTCACCCGCCAGCGTGTTGGAGCAGCCTTCAATGCTTCATTCAATGCTAGCAAGCGCTGTGGTTCGGAAACTCTTTCTTCAAACTCCATCAGAAATTTGGATAAGCCAGGTAGTCCTTCAAATATTGGTAGTGTAACTGTTTCAGTCGCGACACGGCATAATGACTGTCTGACCAACTTGCACTTACGAAGCGACACTTTGTGCAAGCGGTTCTGCCAATATTCCAGCGCATCATCAGAGTCGGAAGACGCAGAGCTGTCACTACACCATCCCAGCTCACCATTGACAATCAGATGTATATAATCTTCAAAAATATTGAATGCATGGTCCCATCCACTAATCTAGCATCTTCTAATCATAGAAACCTATCAACATAATTAGTTAAATGAAGTGAATGAAAATAGTGAAGTGAGCGGTCATAGAAGACTGAAAATTATTCAATTTTCATGGGATTAGTATTGAGATAAGAAATTGGCGAGACGAGAAAAGCAACGTAGATAATGCCGCATGTTACAACGTCTTTACATAACGCCGACTTTCACATGACAACTTCAAGTCGAGATATGAATCGACGTATCGATTCCGTATAATGTGGCCACCTTTGGGATGCCCTATGTGAGTCGTTTCCAACACACGTTTTACGTTTTTATATATATTGCAGAATTTCCATTTTAAAATAAAGTACCAGAAAAGGCGGCAACGGCAGTTGAAGAAAAGAGAACTGAGAGACCTCGATCTGAGGCATTACAATATAGAATATCATTTCATTGTAACTGAGAAGAAGCTGACGTGAAACCATGTCTCGAAAGAGATCACTGTCTGAAAACGATGACGTAGATACAACGGTACCCATCTCCAAGAAGCACCGCCATTGTGCTGAAAAAGACGATGGTGCTCACTGGGTGGAGCTTCTGCTGCGAGAGATGCAGACAGCATCTGATATAGATGATGCAAGAGCACGTACTTCAAGAGTGTTGGAGGCACTTGAAAAGGCCATTCTTAGTCGCACAGGAGGAGCTTCTATAGCGGAAAACTTGCAAAAGGAAAACGTAGAGCTAAGGCAGCAAGTTGAAGGTATTTCTGGTGATAATAGCATTCTCAAGCGAGCCGTGGTTATACAGCACCAGCGTCACAAGGAGCACGAGGAAATTGGGGACGAATTGCAGCGACTGACGCAACTCTTAACACAAAAACAAGAGCAACTAAGCTCCCTAAGGCTAAAGAATTATGCTCTCACACTGCAGCTACGTCAGGCTCAGGCTAGTACTTCAATTCCTGGGCACTTTCACCCTGATGTCTTCTAAACTCTAGGTCTACAAAGACAGGATTTGAAACTTCCCGGCTTGAGGAATATATATGTTACACTGCGGATAAATATATATGTACAAATATAATAGTTGTTATAATTTTATATGTAATTAATTGGCATTAGTAATAATTATATTCATAAATAATCATCTCGTCATGTTTATCTACATAATGATTGTGGATGCAATGTCGTGATGACGTAGACACAATCATCATATGGTCAGTATTTATAGTTGAATTAACATGTGTTTGACAATCATCATATGGTAAATATTTATAGTTGAATATTTGGGTGGACGAGAATCTTGTCAACAATGGCCCTTGTAGTTCTTTCTTTTCTGATAGTTTGTGACTTTTTCCTTGATATGCATATGAAGTAGGATTACTTTAATAAATTTTGATGTAATGAATTTATATATCTGTTTGTGAGTTTTGTACCAGACTATACTGTATGTGCTGCCATGTGCTGCTGAAAGTGGTAGAAGTGTCATAACTGTTTATTAATATACATGATTGTACTTTTTTAAAAATATATATATATATAATGATTTTATTTACATTTATATGCATAATAGTGGATTTATATTTATGCACAATTACTTATATATAGATGTTGTGCCAGATAAATATAGATATTTGGTTATAAGATAGACACACATGATGAATGTCTAGATTAAAATGACAAGTATGTTACAAAAAAAATTAAGTGTTGAGAGTATGTTATATACAAGGTTAACTAACCAAAACCCAAAATCATTTAGTAGAAATGTATGTCCATCCCTTTATTTACACCAACATAGGTCAATCATAACTCTCTATCTACAAAGAGTTGAGAGGGATCAAATCCTTTGAGGTGTAAAATCCTTTTAGAGTGCTAAACATGAGGAAAGGTTTACACCTCAAGGGATTTGTTCCCTCTCGATGCTTGGTACAACTAGAGTTAATATGGATCCATGTTGGTATAGGATGCAAGTCAAAACCTAGATTCAATCACAAATAGATCTCACTCAATAGAGTGTGTTAATTGATCACTTGAAAAATCTTGTAGACAACAAGTTGTGATTTAAACCAATATCTTTGATACCATGTTGTAGAGTGACTAGGGAGTTAGGAATATCAAAGAGCTAATTATTCTAAGAAGAGGTGGTGTCTATACACATCATTTCAAAACTTAAGCACAACATATTACAATTGACAATACATTGAAATGCATTATTTACTATGTTTTGACACTTGTTTATTCTATCGATAGGGTCATCCTTTTATAGCTCTGAGATGTAACCAACTCCCTTGAGCTGCATAAAAGTGTATTAACATACTTGACTCATAGCAGAATTAATTCCTTGAATTCTACACTATTTGTGACATAGCCGCCAATTTGGTTTTAAATATTCGGCTATTCATTTAGTTAGTCAACTCTTCCATTAACTAGTGAGTCTAACTACTTGAGAGCCTAGTTAGTCCTTTAATTGATCAACTAGTGAACTACTTAGTTAACTCTTCTAGCCAACTATTGACTCTTTGTCTAGAAAATCCAAAGTTGTGATGAACACTTAGAGTACATTAACCCATATGTATCAAAGTAGATCAACAATAGCCAACTATCGATTGTTCTCTCTGCCTAGAAAATCAAAAGTTGTGATGAACACTTAGAGTACATTGACCAATATGTATCAAAGTGGATCAACAATAATACAAGGAGAATTTAATGTATAGGAAATAATGATAGAGAATCCATTATGATAACCCAAGGACAAGATGTTCTATGTCACGTCATTTAGTTGTGTCGAGATTTTAAGTTTTTAATCCAGATATATATGTCTAAATACTAATGTTATAAAGTATTAAGAAATGAATAAAATAAATCAATGGAAAGAAAACCCAGAAAAAATATGGGATTCAAAATAAGAATAGATTATTAATTTCTACCCTTAAGACATAAGGACATAATGAGAACAATAGTCTCAACTTATAAACCCAAGGACCTCATGATTCATAATGGTTATATATTTGAAAAGGTTGGTATAACTATACATGATAAATAAGCCAATGGGGTGCCTTGCATGAGTTTCAAACAACTTGTGCACAAAATGGAGATGGAAAAAGAAAATAAGAAAAATAAGTTTAAAGTTGGCTAGAAAGCTTGGAACAAGAGATTAGCATAATGTTGAGAGTGTTTAGAAGTGTTCTATTTTCTAGATAAAACTTCTAAGATAGCATGCCATTGCAATTGACAAATGATAGAATTAAACATAGAGTAGGTTAAACATGAAGTAGGTTAATGATCAAATAGAAAATATGTTACAAAGGTGATATTGGAATATTTATATGAATACTGGGTGGTATGGATTAAGTAACTACAAGAGAATGTGTCAATTCTTAATCAAATCAAATGAGGGAAATAGGTATAAGAAAAAAAAAAATAGTATATTGTAAGTTATAGGTCATATTTGTATGAAAGGATGGTTGAGATTGAGAAAATAATTGGAAAATTAAGGAAACTTGAGCATGAGAACACATAATACAACAATGAGAAACTTTTCAAAAAATTGACCTTCCTATAGGTTTTGAAAATGAATTATTTGGTGGAGAGATTACACATTATATGAAAGATCACATATGATACATTACAAAATAATCATAGTGTAATATATATATATATATATATATATATATATATATATATATATATATAGATAGATAGATAGATAGATAGATAGATAGATAGATAGATATGAATTGATCTTGAGAGCTTGTGATTTCCATTTAAAATAAAAGAAAAAGAAAAGGTAGCAAGGGATAAAAAGAGAACTAAGAACTCGATATGACTGTATTGTAATGACCATTTTCAATGTGTTTGCATTATAATATTGTAATACCCCATTTTGATCCTTAAAGAAATATTGGCTTTTATGTCAATATTGTATATATGCGATGTATGTTTCCCTAGTGTGGAGCTCAAGGCCAATGCCCCGCTAGTATATGCTTGGATTTTATTTAAAAGGACAAGTAGTTGATATTTTGATATCCATGTGCTATTAAGCCATGGAATATTGTAATTGATGTAAATATTTGATATTGCATTAAAATACCAAAACTGGTTATGGAAGCAATGAATAAGAAAGAGCCATGTGTATCCACTAGGGAGAGGTGAGGGGGTTGTCGGGATGAACCATATGATACCAAATGTCATCTTGTGAACCCATTTGACTTTCCTTGCTGACATTTAATTCTGTTGAATTCATTCGATATGCCTGTAGCTCTGTGGTTGAGCTCACTGGCTTAGCATTGCTCTCCCTTGTCTTTTGTATGCTTGATAAACCCAATTGTGTGTTGGCTTCGCATAGTTGTTGGGTGAAACCATGGCTGTGAGTGATCATGTTTAGTTCCTCCTTAGTGGATACACAACCCAACTTGGTGGTGATCTCTCACCTTAAAGAATACAGGCTGGACAGAGATCTATGGTTGGGTGGAACGTGGCTCTCACATAGCCAGTTGTTGGATAGCTTCATTTCAAAGATAAGTGTTCTCTGTGTTTTAAATTATATGCATTTGGTGTTCTGTAATGTGTTAATTCGGAATGGTAATTATTCATGTTAATGGAATTGATATGAAGCCTGTTCATAGCATTGGAATGGAATTGAATCCCTGATATGTTGATGCATTATTGTTTGTGTGTGTGAAACTGTGTTTTAATTCAGCTGTATTTATATTGAGTATGCATTTGCACACATAAGTTTTTATTTATTCAAGCATTTCTTAGTATTGTATGGGCTGAGATATCCAAATAAGCCTGATAAGATTGGTCATGTTTCCTTCCATGTTTTGGAATGATGGAAGGGGACGTGACAAATATCATTATGTTGTAAGTGATAAGAGGACACGGTGAAAAAATATGTCGAGAGAGATCATTGTTAGAATAAGATCATGTACATATACAACATTATTGATTTCCAAGAATCTCCACCCTTCTGCTGATGGTTCTTGGTGGGTAAATATTCTACTATGAAAGATGCAAACAACATCTGATATAGATGATACAAGAGCACGTGCATCAAGGGTATTCAGGGCACTTAAAGGGTGAAATTCCCTCTGAAGGAAAAGATCCATATGTGGTTCCTTTTAAATAAGAAGGCACTCACATGGGACAATTTGTAGAAACGTAGTTGGTCAGGTTGAGGTGGGTGTGCTTTTTGTAGTTCGATTGATGAAATGAATGACCAAATAATTATGGATTGTGATTTCTCAAAAAGGGCATGGGTTGATATTGCAACTCTTACTAGGAAAAATATTGCATGGGTCAATCTCACTGTAGAATAGGGATTCTAGCTATGGGTCAAAATGCATGAATGAAGAAATTTAAATCCTTTCCTATTACCATGGACTGGTGCATGTGGATAGATCAAAATCACTATATTTTTTAAGAATCTTGGGTTTTTCCTATCACACGTGTAGAAAATATTCTGAGTATTCTTAAGGCATCTCTACACAACTCGGATTTGTAGGGACAACAAAGAGTGGAATTGAAAGATATTGATAAAAATAATCCTTGGGATTTCGCTGATGATACATCTAAGGGAAATCCTATGGGGTGTGGGGATGGGGGTGTTCTTCATTGATCAAATTCACATTCAATCAAATTTTAGGTGAGATTAGGTTTCAGTTCCAATAACTATACAAAACTTATGGCATTGATGCTTTTATTACCTTTACTAGCTGAAAAAGGCATTACAAATTTGCAAGTGTTAGGTAATTATCTAAATGTTAATAATTGGATAAGGGGGACCAATGCTGCAATTATTTGGCTCTTTATATTTTATTGGATCAGTTAAAATTGATCTACATAAATTTTACTTTCTTCTCCTCTTAATATATCTACAACGATCAAAATGTGATGGTCGACATTTTACCCAAGGATGAGATTTAGATGATGCTTGTGATGTGGTTCATTATGGAATCTCGAGGGAATGGACTCTAAATAGTTTCGTCATCCATTTATTGATGATGTGGTTACGATGTGATGTTTCATTGTATTTTGTTTTTTTGGGCTTCTATGGGCTATGCATTTACTGAATTAATTTTTCGAAGACTTCGAAGATTTTTTTATGGTTTTTAGTTTGGATAGCATGGTCTTATAAATTGGATGTATGTTGTGGGGACAGATATATAGATTGTTTTTTGAATCTTAAATGAATATTTTATGGAATGGTTAACTTTTCTATTTTTTTTATTGATATTATGATTTTTTTTTATGGAAAAAAATCATTAAAACATTTAATTAATTCAATAATATAAAAAATATACAATTGAATTAATGCGTGGACGAAATTAAGCCAACTTGATTCCTATATTAATATTAAACCAACTTTATCAAAGAGCTTTTGTATTTCCCACTTACACTCCCATATAATTTGGATAAAGGTGTTTTATACATAAAACAAAGTGCAATTAGCAAGTTCCTGGGTTAATAAATTTGTATGGATTAATACAACTTATAATTCTAAATTTGTGTGAATGGGTCAAACTTTATGAATCTCATCGATATCAAGTTCTTAACTAATATGGAGGATTCTTTCAAAAAGTCACTTCTATAAAAGAATCATTTAAACAAATAATTTGCAGTTAGGAAACACTCTCCTTCACAATAACTATAGTCATGTTGTGCCTTTAACTTGCAAGATTAACGGTGTATCTAAGAAATTCCTTCCTACATGTGAGCCAAAAAAAATTACATCATTTTATATAATAACTTGATTCCACATTTTTAAGTGTCACCTTGCTATTTTGAAATTCATACCTTTTTCTAAGTGAAATTTATGAGTGATTTTCAATTTTTTTTAAGCTTTTCCAAGGATATAATCTAATTCAAAATTTAAATCATTAACAACATGAAACATTTATAAGTGAAATAATTTTGAGTGTTCAAACCCACCGTATAGTAAACATGGATCTATAATGAGGTAGTATATTAAAACATAAAGACTAAAAGAACAACGAGTTGTATAAATTAAAATAGGTGAGTATAAATCTATAATTGAGGAGAAAATCAAGATTATTAATATATATGAGATTATGGAAGGTTTGGAAGAAGTTCTTTAAATTTTATGACAAATTTATAAATTTTAAGATATCTTTCTTGTGAAATAAAGATTATTAATAAATGTAGACTTATTGAAGATTTAGAAGAAGTTATTCAAACTTTAAGACACGGTCATACTTATAATATTAAGATATATTTTTTGTGAAAAAAAGAGGACCCTATGGGATATAGACTTCAAAATGAATTGTATTATTTAGAACATGATGACCTTAATGCTAGTAAACTAAATATCACAACATGGTATCAAATATAGGAAACACTATATGTTAAACCCAAGGACCTCATGATTCATAATAGTTACATATTTGAAAAGGTTGGTATAACTATAAATGATAAATAAGCCAATGGGGTGCCTCGCATGAGTTTCAAACAACTTGTGCACAAAATGGAGATGGAAAAAGAAAATAAGAAAGATAAGTTTAAAGTTGGCTAGAAAGCTTGGAACAAGAGATTAGCATAATGTTGAGAGTGTTTAGAAGTGTTCTATTTTCTAGATAAAACTTCTAAGATAGCATGCCATTGCAATTGACAAATGATAGAATTAAACATAGAGTAGGTTAAACATGAAGTAGGTTAATGATCAAATAGAAAATATGTTACAAAGGTGATATTGGAATATTTATATGAATACTGGGTGGTATGGATTAAGTAACTACAAGAGAAAGTGTCAATTCTTAATCAAATCAAATGAGGGAAATAGGTATAAGAAAAGAAAATAAATAGTATATTGTAAGTTATAGGTCATATTCGTATGAAAGGATGGTTGAGATTGAGAAAATAATTGGAAAATTAAGGAAACTTGAGCATGAGAACACATAATACATCAATGAGAAACTTTTCAAAAAATTGACCTTCCTATAGGTCTTGAAAATGAATTATTTGGTGGAGAGATTACACATTATATGAAATATCACATATGATACATTAAAAAATAATCACAGTGTAATATATATATATATATATATATATATATATATATATATGAATTGATCTTGAGAGCTTGTGATTTCCATTTAAAATAAAAGAAAAAGAAAAGGTAGCAAGGGATAAAAAGAGAACTAAGAACTCGATATGACTGTATTGTAACGACCATTTTCAATGTGTTTGCATTATAATATTGTAATACCCCATTTTGATGCTTAAAGAAATATTGGCTTTTATGTAAATATTGTATATATGCGATGTATGTTTCCCTAATGTGGAGCTCAAGGCCAATGCCCCGCTAGTATATGCTCGGATTTTATTTAAAAGGACAAGTAGTTGATATTTTGATATCCATGTGCTATTAAGCCATGGAATATTGTAATTGATGTAAATATTTGATATTGCATTAAAATACCAAAACTGGTTATGGAAGCAACGAATGAGAAAGGGCCATGTGTATCCACTAGGGAGAGGTGAGGGGGTTGTGGGGATGAACCATATGCTACCAAATGTCATCTTGTGAACCCATTTGACTTTCCTTGCTGACATTTAATTCTGTTGAATTCATTCGATATGCCTGTAGCTTTGTGGTTGAGCTCACTGGCTTAGCATTGCCCTCCCTTGTCTTTTGTATGCTTGATAAACCCAATTGTGTGTTGGCTTAGCATAGTTGTTGAGTGAAACTATGGCTGTGAGTGATCATGTTTAGTTCCTCAGTGGATACACAACCCAACTTGGGGGTGATCTCTCACATGAAAGAATGCAGGCTGGAAAGAGATATATGGTTGGGTGGAACATTGCTCTCACATATCCAGCTGTTGGACAGCTTCATCTCAAGGATAAGTGTTCTCCATGTTTTAAATTATATGCATTTGGTGTTCTGTAATGTGTTAATTCAGAATGGTAATTATTCATGTTAATGGAATTGATATGAAGCCTGTGCATAGCATTGGAATGGAATTGAATCCCTGAATGTTGAATCATCCTTTGCTGGTGATAGATATGTTAATGCATTATTGTTTGTGTGTGTGAAATTGTGTTTTAATTCCGCTGTGTTTATATTGAGTATGAGTTTGCACACATAATTTTTTATTTATTCAAGCATTTCTTAGTATTGTATGGGCTGAGATATCCAAATAAGCCCGATAAGATTGGTCATGTTTCCTTCCATGGTTTGGAATGATGGAAGGGGACGTGACAAATATCATTATGTTGTAAGTGAGAAGAGGACAAGGTGAAAAAATATCTCAAAAGAGATGATTGTCAGAATAAGATGATGTATATATACAACATTATTGATTTCCAAGAATCTCCACCCTTCTGCTGATGGTTCTCGATGTGTAAATATTCTACTATGAAAGATGAAAACAACATCTGATATAGATGATACAAGAGCACGTGCATCAAGGGTATTCGAGGTACTTAAAGGGTGAAAGTCCCTCTGAAGGAAAAGATCCTTATGTGGTTCCTTTTAAATAAGAAGGCATTCACATGCGACAATTTGTAGAAACGTAGTTGGTCAGGTTGAGGCGGGTGTGCTTTTTGTAGTTCGGTTGATGAAATGAATGACCAAATAATTATGGATTGTGATTTCTCAAAAAGGGAATGGGTTGATATTGCAACTCTTACTAGGAAAAATATTACATGGGTCAATCTCACTGTAGAATAGGGATTCTAGCTATGGGTCAAAATGCATGAATGAAGAAATTTAAATCCTTTCCTATTACCATGGATTGGTGCATGTGGATAGATCAAAATCACTATATTTTTTAAGACTCTTGGGTTTTTCCTATCACACGTGTAGAAAATATTCTGAGTATTCTTAATGCATCTCTGCATAACTCGGATTTGTAGGGACAACAAAGAGTGGAATTGAAAGATATTGATAAAAATAATCCTTGGGATTTCGTTGATGATACATCTAAGGGAAATCCTATGGGGTGTGGGGATGGGGGTGTTCTTCATTGATCAAATTCACATTCAATCAAATTTTAGGTGAGATTAGGTTTCAAATCCAATAACTATACAAAACTAATGCCATTGAAGCTTTTATTACCTTTACTAGCTGAAAAAGGCATTACAGATTTGCAAGTGTTAGGTAATTCTCTAAATGTTAATAATTGGATAAGGGGGACCAATGCTGCAATTATTTGGCTCTTTATATTTTATTGGATGAGTTAAAATTGATCTACATAAATTTTACTTTCTTCTCCTCTTAATGTATCTACAACGATCAAAATGTGATGGTCGACATTTTACCCAAGGATGAGATTTAGATGACGCTTGCGATGTGTTTCATTATGGAATCTCATGAGGGAATGGACTCTAAATAGTCTCGTCATCCATTTATTGATGATGTGGCTACGATGTGATGTTTCATTGTATTTTGTTTTTTTGGGCTTCTATGGGCTATGCATTTACTGAATTAATTTTTCTAAGAATTCGAAGATTTTTTTATGGTTTTTAGTTTGGATAACACGGTCTTATAAATTGGATGTATGTTGTGGAGACTAATATATGGATTATTTTTTGAATCTTAAATAAATATTTTATGGGATGGGTAACTTTTGCATTTTTTTTATTGATATTATAATTTTTTTTATGGAGAAAAATCATTAAAACATTTAATTAATTCAATAATATAAAAAATATACAATTGAATTAATGCGTGGACGAAATTAAACCAACTTGATTCATATATTAATATTAATGTGATGAAACCAACTTTAAGATGTAACCAACTTTATCAAAGAGCTTTTGTATTTCCCACTTACACTACCATATAATTTGGATAAAGGTGTTTTATGCATAAAACAAAGTGCAATTAGCAAGTTCTTGGGTTAATACATTTGTATGGATTAATACAACTTATAATTCTAAATTTGTGTGAATGGGTCAACCTTTATGAATCTCATCGATATCAAGTTCTTAACTAATATGGAGGATTCTTTACAAAAGTCACTTCTATAAAAGAATCATTTAAACAAATAGTTTGCAGTTAGGAAACACTCTCCTTCACAATAACTATAGTCATGTTGTGCCTTTAACTTGCAAGATTAACGGTGTATCTAAGAAATTCCTTCCTACATATGAGCCAAAAAAAAATTACATCATTTTATATAATAACTTGATTCCACATTTAGAAATGAGATCTCGTAGATTTTGAAGTGTCACCTTGCTATTTTGAAATTCATACTTTTTTCTATGTGAAATTTATGAGTGATTTTCAATTTTTTTTTTAGCTTTTCCAAGGATATAATCTAATTCAAAATTTAAATCATTAACAACATGAAACATTTATAAGTGAAATAATTTTGAGTGTCCAAACCCACCGTATAGTAAACATGGATCTATAACGAGGTAGTATGTTAAAACATAAAGACTAAAGTAACAACGAGTTGTATAAATTAAAATAGGTGAGTATAAATCTATAATCGAGGAGAAAATCAAGATTATTAATATACATGAGATTATGGAAGGTTTGGAAGAAGTTCTTTAAATTTTATGACAAATTCATAAATTTTAAGAGATCTTTCCTGTGAAATAAAGATTATTAATAAATGTAGACTTATCGAAGATTTAGAAGAAGTTATTCAAACTTTAAGACATAGTCATACTTATAATATTAAGATATATATTTTTGAGAAAAAAAGAGGATCCTATGGAATAGAAACTTCAAAATGAATTGTATTATTTAGAACATGATGACCTTAATGCTAGTAAACTAAATATCACAACATGGTATCAAATATAGGAAACACTATATGTTAAAGAGAAATTTGAAAGAACATCAATCTCCAAAGACCAGTTAAGTAAAATAAGAATGAAAGTGAACTTAATATTTATGACCTTGGTGGCATAATTATTGCAACAACTCTTGATTTGTCTATAGTGAGAAGCATGATAGAGTGGTTGCATGGAGTGAAGTATTAATATTCCCATGTTTGGATAATGATGGCAAATTGAATAACTAGGGAGAGCCAAGTGTTTGTTTTGATTATGTTTATTTTTCCATACATAATAAATAGACTTTGAGCTTTATTTTTCTCGTTTCTCTACACTACTTTTAATCCCTTAGCAATTAACTATTAGAATGTGAGATGCGAGCTTCACATTTATGTTTGATAAAAAATTGAATATCACCTTCATAAATGAATTAACACCATAACTTGAGTGTCCCTAACCATTAAGAACATGTGATTCTTCCTAGGAGGTGATAGGTTCAAATCCATATGGGAGTAGGGTATATATATACACCTCTCAAATATGGAGGGGAATGAGGCATGTACACCTCTATACAAAAAATACCTCCATCCTCAGGTCAATGATCTGAATGTATACATTTGATCCATTTCTCTACCAATGCCTTCCATGATGCGACTATTAAGGCCTCAAAAAAATTTCTAATTCATCCTACAAGCTAGTTCGCCCCTTGGAAGAATGGTTGTAGAAACAAATCAATGTCAAAGAGCCTACCCATTACTCTCCTACAATCTCATGCACCATCAATGTGTTAGCGCGATTCCAGTCAATAGGGGTCCCACTCACTGTCGATACATACCACAGTCTTCCTGAGCACCGGCTCGTACAAGGTTTATCCCGCCTAGAAACACCTGCAGAGAAGATGAGGTCTCACCCGAGGCGTCCAAGAAGAGCAGACGGAACCATGTTTCCACCGAATGAAGGAGGATGGTTGTGGCTATGATACTTAAGCTTATTGTAACACAGTGACATATATATTTAGGCATTCAACATAGTAATAAAGCAATATTCAATCCAAAAATTCATCATTGCAAAAACAATAATTGTAAAGCAAGTATCGCATCAAAGAAGCATGACATTATTCGTATATTGCAATATCACATTATCATAACTGAACAAATTGAACACAAGGATTGCACCAAAATAGCTTCATCATATTATGATTATCACCCAGATACAATGCCTCTGCAAAAACTAGATGTACGCAATGACTCTTGACATCAAAACATACCCGAAAATCATACAACATCAAATCTTCACATTCTTCTCCCGTGAATTATATCTCTCTTCGTATTATTATCTCTGAATTCTCCCTTCAACACTTACAATTCTTATCTATATATAGGCTTCCGCCTTACAACTCTTGTCCACTTACTACCGACTTCCTAACTGACACTATGGACAAATGACCTAATATCTAATTGACTTATCCAAAAACGACCAAATACCCACATTCTGCGGCATAGTCAACTCAACATTACATAGTATGTGGTCCAAATAACCCAAAACGCACATTCCGCGGTACAATTGACCCAAAATGCATAACTAATCTTCCGCTCATCGCCATTCATGTCATCTTCTCGCCATTCGCTCCATCTTCTGCCTTGTCGCAACATCGGAGATGCTGCGATAACACTCTACCAAACCGCCTGCCAACAGGCCCCCAACACAATATTGTGGCTCGCCCTTGAGCCACGTCAATTGGACACAGTGTACTTCATCATTTTTACTTTGAAGTCCTCATACAGCTGTTGAACTGTCCGCACCACCTCCTTGGATTTTGCAGCCACTACCTGACTATTGAGCACGTCATCTACAGATGGGTGATCTGTAAGCTTTTCCACGACCTGCTTTCAACACTTTTGCACTGCCTGCAGAGATTCGCTAGCTTGCATCATAAATTTTTCGCCAATGTCATAGAACTCTTCTGACTGGGCCACGCGTGTCTTGTGTCGCTTTTCTGCCTTGTTGACATGGTGTTGCAAGTCTTTTAGCTCTTGAGACTTAGAAACTTGCTCCAATGGTGGCATTGTTCATATTGCGGCTTTTAATGTGGCAAACTATCCCTCCGCTTCCTACCGATACTTATTCAGCTACTCAATTTGCTCGTCCTGAACAATGCGGCCCCAGAATTGTATCATTTCAGCCGTGAGCTTGGTTTCCTACGTTTCCAGCTCGTCCATCTGAGTGGCAACTTCCTCAATTGCCCTTCTTCGTTCATCCACTTCAGCCTGAGGTGTACCTAGTTTCATCTAGGCCTTCAACTTGTGATTCTCTTGTCGCAACTAAATAATGGAAGCCCCTAGTCGCTACACTCAGTGGAGCACACCTACCTCTTTAGTGTGCTCCAACACATGTTGATAAGCTTTCGTGATCGCCCGTTCAAACCGTACACTGTTGTCCCACATACGAACCTTCTCTGCAATAAGGAAATCATGTTCCTTTTTTCAGGCCTTCGATTTTGCAGGTCTTCTCAGCCCGTTATTCCTTGATGTGTGCTTCGAGGTCATCCACAGTCTGCCATGCGGAAGGAGCCTTGGCAGTCAATTCTTTGATAGTGCACTGCATATCAGCCTTGCTTGCCTGTACTCGGACACACATACTGCTGATCTGCGATAGTCGGTCTGTCATTTCCTTGCTTGTAGTAGCCTGCAAAGTGGTCAATCCTTCCGCGGGAAAGGCATTCACATTAATGGTCACCATTTTTCAGCTGCTGCGGCAACGTGGTTACTGCCGCATCTTCGGCCACAATCATAGTCGGGGGAATCTCCACATTCTTGACCCACGGCTCAGTGTTGATTGTGTCAAAGGTTGATGCTGTTGCTTTCTTTGGTGCCTTGCCAGAAACCATGTCATATAAAGATTCTAACCGAGCGATGATCGCATGGGATCCTTCATCCGCTTTCCTTGCCATCTTGTCTGCTACCGCAGAGGATGCAGTATTGATTGTTGTGACCAGGTGACCCAACTGTGCCTCGGTGGGAAAAGACAATCCGCTAATTGTTGCATGCTCCTGATACCTTTTCGAGCGATTCTCCTCAAGCGCCTGGTTGCTATCATCAGATATCATTTTGGTCGATTGTTGCCTTGATTCATGGTGACTATGCTCATCCTGTGCCAATAGTCGATCATCTGGGCCCACCGTCAGGCCACCGGCTTCTATCTCTGCTAAAATCATGGGTTGTCTCCATGCCTCTGGCCACTCTTTCATAGTAGCCTCCAAATATTCGGATATAACCTTATGCGAGGTCTCCAACCATTGCCGATCAGGATCATGGCGAGCTTGGATATGTATGGTATGCGGCCGAATTGCAAATGCCATGATAGGTTTGAACCGTGCTACCGTTTCTTCAGATATTCGCGGGACCTGTGTTGCCGCGGCACAAAGCATCTCCCAATACAGCCAAAACTGTAATTAGCAATCCCAAAGTCTCTCTAGCTCTTGTACATAACATAAATTTTGATATCGCACCCCTCGTCATTCTGCTGCAGCCGGACAGTACATGCCCTGGTATGTGTCAGACACTTTCCATGCGACGAAGGCAATCAATAGCAACAACCAACTCTATGTGAAGGTATCCTTTTCTGATTGGACTGCCATAGCATCCTCCATCAACTGATTCAAGAGATACAGGGACCAGTTCATTTGGACCCCTTCCGCACATTGCTCTGCACATGCAACAATCCTTGAGTTGCATTGGTTAGGTCGACCACCCCTAACCACCTTGCAGGATAGGATCTTAATGCCCATGAGTACTTCTTGATCATTGCAGCTACTGGTGCGATACACACGCCCATCCATTTCAAGGCCATATTTCTATGCCAACTACAACACCCGCTTCTTGTCGTTTGCCTTTCCTTGGATAAACTACGATGGATCAACTCTAGTCTTAGGAAAGCCAGTTATGTACGAAATTAAGTCAATGGTGACTAGGACTTCTCTGTCCAGCCACAATGAAACACCATGAAAGCACGTCAGGAGATGCTTTACACATGCATTGACTTCTGCTAGTCGCTCGAAATGTGGCATGTTAAGAAGCCCTAATAAGTTGACCTGCTTCAATCCTCGTGCCCAGTCTTGTACCGCCGATGTCGGGGAAAGTCGTGTCTCAGGCACATAGGGAGCGAACGCAACTACAAGGTAGGCCACCATATCATGGTTGTCGTAATGTAATCGCAGCAATGCCAGCCTAATATCCACAGAGCACTCCATTCCAGCTAGGAGGGTTGGCATCTTTACACCGTACTTATGTCAAGGGTTTATCTTGCATGGGGTGGCATCCGGCTGAAAGGGAGGGATATACCCAAGGATGTCACCAACTGACAGTCCCGCCAATGGGGCATACTCACGAATGGCGCAATTGAACTTCCCCACCTATTCCTGAGCATTGCCAGCTGTCGCGGCGGAGGATCGAAGCACCCTTTTACTCTATGGGGACTCAGAGTGCTGACCTCCCTGTCACTTCTTAACGACGACTGATGCTCCCACCGGCATATTGGAAACTTCGGCTCCAAGATCAACGGCTCCAGAGGACACAACTTCTTGCTCAACAACCACCAGGATTAAGGGAGACTCCACTTCGCTGCTAATTTTGACTGTCTCCAGTTCGCCTGGCATACCTCACAGCACCTTGTTATATGCTTAGCAGCACCTTGCTCAATTCATGACTGCACTCTGCAACAACACTTCTCAACTAATTTCTCGGTGTCTTCTGACCAACTTCGATCCATTTTTCTAGCATCCATCCAAATCCACCGTAATCATCACGAAATCATGCATTAACTCAATCAAAATCCTGTATTAAGGACACAAATCCGTCGTCGATCCTGTCCACTGATTGGCCAGATCCGCCATTAATTCCCATCATTCGAACAAGTGCTGTTAATTAACTATCTTAAATTTTGGCATTTATTACTGATTTGACCTGGTTGCAACATTGCCATGTGTCTCCGACCGCTCCAAACTTGCGGTAGAAGCCTCCCTGCTTCTGCATTTCATCCATGGTGGTGCGACATCCTGCCACCAATCAATCTACTTCTCTTTTTTTTTTTTTCTCCCAATGTGACTCAGGCATCGCAGTGTTCCAAGCCCGACTGATAGGGCTTCAACCTATGACCATTCACCAGTTTTGGGAGCATCGTCCCATCCAGCTACTGCAGCTGAACTGCGCCCCCTGAAGTAATTCTACTGATGCGATACAGACCAAGCCAATGCATCTGCAACTTACCTAGATGTTTCATAAACTTGTTGTCGTACAATAGCACCCAGTCGCCCTACTGAAACTGTTTTTTTTTTATGTGTCGATCATGCCATGATTTCTGGCGATCCTTCTCGACCCCCTGGTGGAACCCAGTGATGAAACGATCTTCCTCCAATTGCACCAACTACTCTAGATGTTCACCTAATGTCGCTGCATTATCCAGGCCTGTTGTAGCCGCGATGCGCAGACTCGAGACAATATACTCCATGGGCATAATTGCTTCTTGTCCATACACTAGCATAAATGGTGTCTGCCCTGTCAGTCGTTTACATGTGGTGCAATAGGCCCATAATACTGCTGGGATTTTGAGGTCCCAGTCATCGCGGTTCACGTTACACACCTTTGTCAACGCATGATCCAATGCCTTATTGAAATCCTCCACCATGCCATTCGCCTGCAGATGATAGGGTGTACTCTTCTTATTCTGTATCTGCAACTCCTCCGTCAATGCGTCGATGGTGCGATTAAGAAAGTGGTTGCCTTGATCACTCAATAATATCTTGGGGTAGCCAAAGCGAGTGACAATGTGGTCAAAGAGAAACCAAGCGGCTATTGTTGCGGAGCAATCAATGACTGGTGCAGCTTCTGCCCATCGATTCAAATACTCTGTCGTGGTGATAATATAGCGTGCGCCCGTGTGCTTCCCTGGTGGATTGATTGGTCCTACAAAATCCACCGCCCATTTGTCGAACGGCTATAATGTCAACTAGGGAATTAATGGCATCTCATCGCATCAGGATGGTTTTCCAGTTTGCTGACAGACATCACAAGACCGCACATAGTCTGTTGCATCATTATGTAGTGTGGAAAACCATAGCCCAGCATGTAGCACTTTCCTAGCAGTCGCCCTACCGCCATAGTGTCCTCCAGCTACTTCTCCATGTGCTTCTACTAATATCTGCGATTTCTCATGTGGGAAGACACATTTGCGCAATACCTCATCAGCACCCATTTTGTATAACTCTCCTGCAATTAGCTGGAAGTCTGCAGCTTTGACTACCAACTGCTTCTTCTAAATGGTGGTGAACTCGTCTGGTGCAGTACCCGTTGTCAGAAACTGGATGATGTCCTCAATCCAAAATAGTTGAGCATCTGGTAAACCATCTTCAATGTTGGTTGGCTCCTCTCCGGTATCGATCCGCAAGAGATGATCAGGACCGACATTCAACTGGCCTGGCTTCACAATGACTTCAAAATCGAACTCCTAAAAAAGAAGTAGCCAGCAACATATCTGCCCCCCCAACATAGGATTATTGACTAGGTATTTCAACATGTAATGGTCAGTGAACATTTTAAAGTACCCACCCAACAAATAGTGGCTGAACTTCTGCAGCGCGTAGACCATTGTCAGACCTTCCTACTCAGTGGTAGTTTAATTTCTTTCTGTAGAGCACAACTTCTGACTTGCAAAATAGATATGATGATCAAGGTCGCCTTCTCTTGGTTGAGCCAATACAACACCCAACACAATCGATGAGGCATCAACATGGACATGGAATTCCTTACTCCACTCCGGAAATACCAATATCGATGTTGACGCCATCTTTGCCTTCAGTGTTTCAAAGCTAGCATGACATTACGGGCTCCACTGGAATGCCGCATCTTTCTTCAACAACTTCTCCATAGGGGAAGTAATTGCAGCATAACCCATGATGAACTTGTTATAATACCCCATGTTTACCAAAGTCACTGGCAACTGCTTAACTGTGGTCGATGGTTGCAAACTCAAAATGAGCGCAATCTTAGCTGAATCGACCAACAACCCTTGCTTACACACAATATGGCTGAGCAATATCCCAAACAGTGCACAAAAGATGCATTTCTTCAGATTCAGCGATATCTAGTGTTGTTGGCATCACTCGAGCATCAACTAGAGATTCGTCAAATTATCATAGACCAAACCATAGACCGTCCAATCGTCCATGTATACCTGTAAAAATTTCTGAATGAAGTCTTTAAATCCAGCAAGGACAACCCGCGAAAATATCGTAGGTGCATTCTTCAAACCAAACGGCATTACAGTGTATTGAAAGCAGCCCCATTCAGTAACGAAAGTTTTCTTATGGCGATCTTCTTTGGCAATGCGGATCTGATGATAGCCAGAGAACCCATCTGTGAAGCAGTACATCTCCTGGCCACCGACACCTTCAAGCACTTCATCGGTAAATGGAGTGGGGAACGGATCGTGCAAACATGCATCATTTAGCTTCCTGAGGTCAAAGCAAATGCGCACTTCACCAGTCTTCTTATCCTGCACCACCATAGGACTAATCCATTCCGACTCCTCAACTGGTTCAATAATACTAGCATCCAACATGCGATCCAGCTCATCCTTGACCCGCTCCTTATGTCGTGGATTCAATTGATAGGGTCGCTACCGGATCAGCTTAGCATCTATTTTTAATGGAATCTTCATTTCTCCTAAGTCACCCAGAATCCCCTTCATGTCGGAAAACTTAGTAGGAAATATGTCTTCAAACTCATGGAGAAAATCAGTGGCCTTGCTTATCAGCTCATCATCCCAGTAGTCTTTGACATTTGCGAACTTTGAACTGTCCTTTGTCCCAATGTTAATCTTGCGGATCCTTAGCGGATGACTGATCGGGTCGCTTGGCGCATTAGGTGGTACCACAACACGAATTCCTTTTGACTCCGGGATATTCAGATTCCGCGGATCATCACCATCTTCTGGCCCACCACTGATATTGAAACACTCCATGAGAGACTGCATCTGAAATTGCGTGTGCGGATCTGCAAGATATGCTACCAGGACAACCTACAGAATTACATCACGAATGAGTTGTAATGCATTATTAACTTCTGGATCGGCATCTACAAAACTGAATGTATGGTTAAAACACACCATGAGCTCTAGCCAAGTAAAACGTTTCGCTTGCAACTCAACTGCAGTATACCATGAGCGTGGCATCTCTTCCAAAGTATGGATAAAAGCATGGAACCACTCATCTTTTGGTCACGATACCCATAGCCATTGACATTCCTTCAAGTGACCACCAACATCGGTCCGCCCATCATACTTCCTAGTGTGGTAAACCTCAGTATCACCAAAACATACCATCATCAATATTCGGCATGTCAACCATCCATCAATCGATGCCTTGTGTGTCGCCCGCCACTGCACTGGAGCAGCCTTCAATGCTTCACTCAATGCTAGCAAGCGCTGTAGTTCGGAAACTCTTTCTTCAAACTCCATCAGAAATTCAGATAAGCCAGGTATTCCTTCATATATTGGTAGTGTAACTGTTTCAGTCGTGACACAGCATAATGATTGTGTGACCAACCTGCACTTACAGAGCGACACTTTGTGCATGCGGTTCTGCCAATATTCCAGCACATCATCAGAGTCGGAAGACCCAGAGCTGTCACTGTGCCATCTCAGCTCACCATTGACAGTCAGATGTATATAATCTTCAAAAATATTGAATGCATGGTCCCATCCACTGGGATCGTCGTCCTTCACTAGCTCTATGTAGTGGCATCCTTCAGCCGGATCCAATGGGGCGATAACTCTGAGATCACGATTTTCAAAAGTCATCATCCATCGCTTGAAGTTGATTACAGCTTCACTATCATTAGCCCATCCAATCCCCAACAACGCAGGATAAGAGCTGCCACCTTCGACAACTTCTATGACATCAAAGATGGCATAGATTTTCGTACCCTCGATATCTACCACTAGCCGTGGAACTTTCCCAATGGGTGTTACTTTCACATGGTTAGCCAATCGGAGCTGTACAGGAGACCAGTTCAATGGGGGGCTCCCCATCTTCTGCCAAGCCTGCTTGGTCAAGATGTTGACATCCGAACCAAGATCCAGAATAACTGAATCAACATCATAGTCACCAATTTGAAAGGAAAGAGGGGCAAATAGTAGCCTTTTGACTCAATAAAACCTGAAATTAGACTATGTGTAGCATGGAATCTCTTCCTCTATATATTTAGCTGGGAGCCTAGGACCATTCAATGATAACATTTAGTCCGAAACAATGTGTTATGTGAGCTATATTATAGTTAGGCATAAAATATGTGATAATTGTAACATCTCGTAATGCTTCTTAGTTTAATACAACACTACACACAAGGATGAAGACTCACGATAACTGCATTTAATTTTATAAATGTACCAATAATATCCAAATTCCTCTTAACATATATTTTAATTGTAGTGACAATCGGTCTAAATAACAACAAAGTGTAAGTCATATTATGAAGGAAGGCAGTCTCCAAAACTTAAAGTATTTTAACATTAAAATAGTATAATTAAGACAGTTAGAAGATGGACAAAAGCTGAACCATTCTACTTGAGCGAATAAAGAGGATGCATTGCTTAGAATCTTACAGAAGTTCGATGATGAGATACTAGTGGTTTTAACTTTTGCACCTATTCAATTTTTTTCTAGGTGTGTTGTCATTAATTAGATAGAGATCAAATCTTGAGTTTTGCTAAATATCAAATTGTTATGACAAGTGAAAGTGGTTAACTTTATTATGTAATGGTAGGTATTTCTTGTTGATTTTTCTCTCTTTTGAGTGAAGATTGGTACAAACTATGGATTATTCAGTCATAGTTTTTGACACCGCTCCAACTGACCGTACATTGTGATTGCTACTATTTCCTTCAACTTTAGAAAAAGGGTTGACCAAGATGATGGCAATGAAAAACAAATTTGGAGGTCTCATCAGCCAGGTATTTACTGTTTATTTGCATTCAAATGTTTTAAGAAACTAAGAGTGAGATAAAATGTTGAAATAGTAATATTTTTAATATGAATACCATTATTTTTCAAATTTAATTGTAGGTTGCAGTTGAAGTTTAGAACAATACATTAATGTTGATGATAAGCACATTATAGTGGACACAAGCTTCTTTTCAATAAATAAAATCTTCTCTATTAAAAATCCCAAAATAATTTTAAACTTCTATCATAAAAATGCTTTTAATTGATGGAAAAATTTAAAAATTGCATATTGTTGCATTTGAATATATTTAGGTTGTGCATATTCTATCAAGAGGACTGTCTTATGCTCTAAAAATAGACAACTAATGTCTTTCTCATCAAAATAGGCACAGTAATGACCAATGTGAATAAAAAAGAAACACATGGAATATAACCATGCAGAGGTAGATACAGGAATAGGTGGAAGGTTTGGGTCATCGTTTTGCCAAATGTAATTCGTGAGATCTCTAGATTTGCAGCGCATTCCATATCCACTCATCATTGAATTTTTTTTGTTACTATCTCATGTGAATAAACTTCCTCTGTTCTTCCTCGAGGTGGATTAAAGGTGTTCTATATTTGTAATGGCATCCCCTTTTTCCCTGACCACCACTCCTTAGTTATTTAACTTATATTATCACATTTATTGCAAGTTATTTGAGTAATATTATCGCATTCATTGCAACCATGTTGTATGGAGGCATGGTACAAAATCTACATGCTGCATTGCCCCTTTAGCCCATCAGAGCACTTGACATGGTACATTGCTTTGCTTACTAACCATATGTTAGGAACCCATGTCAACCCTTCTATTTACTTTGTTAGTATATTGTTGTTGGATGCATATGCTTTGTAAGTCGTCTCGTAGTATTTGTTGATCCATAGTTTGTCTTATTATTGTTGGATGCATATGGTTTGTAAGTCGTCTCGTAGTAATTGTCGATCCATAGTTTGTATTGACCCATGGTTTGTATTGACACATGGTATTGACCCATGGTATTGGCACCTAGACTTACTATATAAGTTTGTGTTGAGACCAATGAAGGTACTGTGAAGTTATTTGTATTGAGCTTGCCCCTCGAAGTGGCCTACGATCAATAAAAGTGATTATGAGTTCTCTTATTTCTGGTATCTTGTGTATTTTCATTAATTGTTGTAGGTTCTTCACATCTGGTATCAGAGCACTTTCTTGGGTTCGTTGGGTTGAATTTATACCAAATTTTTTTTTTCGCATCTGTTGCAAGTTCGGATCTGGGAATAATCCCTATCCACTTAACTATGTGAAGTACTTGGGCATAAGCCGTAAAAATCATTGTGAGGAGTACCAAAGGAACCCCAAAGTAGCTGTCCCATTGAGAAGACTTGCCAGCGAAAAGGGCAATGACCCCTACTACTGATTTACTAGTTCCCACCCATGACGTAAACCAAGACCTATCGTTTGTGGCAAAGCGGTTATCATTTTTACCTGAGCGGTTATCAGTTTTACCTGAGCTGTGGAGTGAGGGGTACTACCCCAATACACAAGCCGTCAGACAACATTGGTGGCCAAGTGAAACACCTGAACTGTTAGGAAGCCAAACATACCTGGGGTCCATATCTATTTTCAGTTGAATTGTTGCCGATCACGTCCATGTTGTTTCAGATCCATTCCAAGCCATTCAAGATCCAACAATTTCAGATCTATTCTGAAATCCATTTCAGATCTAGCCATTTTCGATCCATTCAGTGCCATTTCAGATCCATCTATTACCGATCCCTTCCACGCCATTTCATATCCAATTGTTATGATCCCTTCCATGCCGTTGCAGATCCATTTTTGGAAAAAAAAATTGTTTTTTCGCCAGATCTCCCTTGTTTTAACTCCGTTTCCCTTGAAACTTCCCGGACACCCCTGCAAAGCCATTTTGCATATTTCATTCCTGAAGACCCTATCTCAAATTCTACTTTCCAAAGCCAAAAATCTCACATTTGTCTATTTTTAAGGTTTGTCATAACTTCTTCAATTTTCACCACTCGCCTCCAAATTTTGCCACCGTGTTCATTCCCTATTTCTGCTTCTTTGTCCCTCTTTGACAAATTTTCTCATTCTTTCACCCCGCTTCTGAAATCCCCATGTTTTGCTTCCTTGTCCATCATAAAGTGTCCAAAACCTAGTCAAACCCCAATTACCCATCCGAGTTTTTCCCAAATCCAAATTTCCCTTTACTAAATGAGCTTTTGTTTTTGTTTTTCTATCCATTCCCAAAAAGAAAAAGAAAAAAAAACTCCTAGTTATGGTTGTCACCTGCGTAGGAGCAAAAACCATGGAGGAAGCACTTGCATCCATCCAAACCAAACTCCAAGATTTGGATGAAAAAATTCTCAGCCTCCATCTTTAGCATTCAGCCATGAACAATAACCGATAGCAAGAATCTTCTACATCCAATGGATCTCTTCTTCCAGTAATTTCTGTGGTCCGAAGCTTGAATTTCCTCTCTTCATTGGTACTGATCCGACTAGATGGATCTATCGTGCAGAACAGTGTTTCAGTCTGCATAATACTTTGGATGTCCAAAAAGTTCCACTTGCATCCTTTCATTTGGAACATGAAGCCCTTCAATGGTACCATTGGTACATCAAGGCTCATGATGAGCCAAAATGGACAGATTTTTGCCAACTCCTTTTGCAACGATTTGGTCCTAGTGCTTTTAATGACTTCACCAAGGCACTCACTAAACTTCGTCAAATTGGCACTGTGAGAGAGTATCAGACAGAATTTGAGAAACTAACCAATCAAACAGAAGGATTGTCTGATGAATTCTACAAGAGTTGTTTTATCAGTGGTCTTAAGGATGAAATCTAGTCAGAAGTTAAAATGTTCTGTCCCAACACAATGATGGAAGTCCTAGGGTTGGCTAAGTTGGAAGAAGACAAGATTGCAGCACAACAATGCTCCAAACCCACTTTTTTTCCTTTCCAAAATATGGGTTCTCAACTACCTCCCATCCCGCCAGCTCCTCGACCAACTCCTATCAAGCATTTGTTTGAAACAAAGATGCAGGCACGTAGAGAAAAAGGGCTTTGTTATAATTGTGATGATAAATTCACTCGGGGACATAGATGTGTTCAACAAAAGCTCTATCTCTTGGATATGGATTCTCTGCTTGCCTCTAAAATTAGTGAAGAAGCTTCAGATATAATGGATGATTAGGTCGACATTCAAGAGTCGCCTATTGACCCCCCATCTCAGGATGAACAACTAGAGATATCTCTCCATGCTTTCTCCAGCGTCACCACCCCCGAAACAATGCGGGTCAGGGGTTACTTTAAGAAGCTTCCTCTTACAATACTCATTGATTTTGGTAGCACTCATAACTTCATTGACCGTCAGATCGCCAAACAGGCTGATTTTTTGGTCCATCCTTGCTCCAACTTTGAAGTCATGGTTGCCAATGGGGGCACCTTACCTTGCAAGGGGAAGTGTCACAATGTGCGTATCTCTCTGGAAGATTATAACCTGCGCTCTGACATGTTTTCCTTGTCCCTAGGCAGATGTGATGTGGTTTTGGGCATTCAATGGTTACGCACACTTGGCCCCATCTTATGGGATTTTGTTGAACTTTGGATGCAATTTTCAGTCAATGGGATTCAACACAAATTTAAGGGCTTACAACAAGGGTCTCTCTGCATCATTATTTCACATCGCATGGAAAAGATCCTTAAGAAGAATTCACATGGTGTCATTACTCAACTCCATTCCATTCAGATGCACCCATCAATGGTCTCCCCTACTTCATTGGATAGATATGCAGGTGTCTTTGTTGAACTAGTGGGCTTGTCACCTTCAAGAGACCTTTCCGGTAAGAATTTAGCCACATCTACATTTCAGCAGGAAATGATGGCTATTTTGCATGCAGTACAAAAGTGGAAGCCATACCTATTAGGGAATTATTTATGCATCAAGACTGATCTCCAGAGTCTAGAAAATTTCCTGGAACAATGGGTCTCCTCCCCAGCACACCTGAAATGGGTTATCCAAATCATGGGTTATGCCTATGTGATCACTTACAAGAAGGGTACGAACAATATCGTGGCACATGCTCCTTCTCGCACATTTGATGACCTAGTTTCTCTTAATGCTATTTCTCTGCTTGTTCCAAATTGGTTGCAATCTGTTCAACATGGCTATCTCTTTTATGAACTCCATGCTTCTTCATCAGCAGGGCACTCTAGGTTCCTCAAAATGTATGACTAGGCACAATGTAACTTCTTTTAGCAGGAACTAAAAATGACAATTCAACATATGGTGGCTGAATTTGATACTTTCCAGGTCAACAAGGGTGCAACAACACTCCTTTCGGGACTGCTCAAACCCTTACCCATCCCTACACAGATTTGGACAACTATTTCTATGGATTTCCTAGGAGCGCTCCAGTGGTACAATACCACATCTAAAAGGACACCATATGAAGCAGTCTAAGGATAGGCATCGCCAGTTCTTCTTCCATACACCCTCAGCAGCTCCCCAGTTCCGGCAATTGACTCAGTTCTTCGAAATCGCGATTAGATTCTTCTCATTTTGTAGGATAATCTTCACATGGAAAGAATTCGACTGAAACAACAAGTTGATCAGCACCATTTTGAGTGCACTTTTCATGCAGCTGATATGGTTCTTCTTCAGCCTTCCAATCAACCCTCCCTAAAACTCAAAAGGCGTCAGTGGCCTGAAATGCAACCCGGGGATGCTACAGGGGAACCACTCCTTTAGATTCTACATCAATTTCCACATCTAAAGCTTTGAGGACAAAGCTTTTTCTAAGGGAGAGGGGATGTTAGGAACCCATGTCAACCCTTCTATTTACTTTGTTAGTATATTGTTGGTGGACACATATGCTTTGTAAGCCGTCCCGTAGTATTTGTTGATCCATAGTTTGTCTTATTGTTGTTGGACGCATATGCTTAGTAAGTCGTCTCGTAGTAATTGTTGATCCATAGTTTGTATTGGCCCATGGTTTGTATTGACACATGGTATTGACCCATGGTATTGGTGCCTAGAATTACTATATAAGTTTGTGCTGAGACCAGTGAAGGTACCGTAAAGTTATTTGTATTGAGCTTGCTCAAAGGAGGTTGCCCCCTCGAAGTGGCCCGCGATCAATAAAAGTGATTCTGAGTTCTGTTATTTATGGTATCTCATGTATTTTCATTAACTGTTGCAGGTTCTTCACACCATAGCTCTAAAATTTGAAGCGTTCTTGATACAAAATCACATGTCATGATTTTGAATCTCCACATAACATTCGAAATTATGTTGTAGCACTCAGTAAATAAATTTTCATCTGTAATTTGTGCTTGTTGTGAATGTATTATGTATTTCTTTTGAATATGAGAGAAAATGTCTATTATATGAATTGAAATTTATCATCCTGTTTCATATGTTGCAGACTATGGTTTAAGATCCTGTAAAATGGATGAGCTTTATATAATCAATATTAGTGGTAGTTGCATCTTTGGCAATTTCAGCCACATGTTTCCCTACATATTTGACCTTTAGATATATCCAAAAGTGTGCATAATGCTATCCTCTTTGCCACTGGTAGGGAATTTTGGAGGTTCAATCCATAATAGGGGCTTACTACTTTCCAAATTTTGTGAGAATTTTTCTCCTACACAGAAGATACACATTTGCCTTTCCAAATCTTGCTTACTCTTTCCTTTATACTTTCTCCTTTTTGAAATCAAATCAAGTTTCATCATGTTTTCATTCCATTTGGATATTGGCAGAGTTATTCCCCACGCTGTAGTTCATTACCCCAACCTAAGAATATTACTATAAACTTAGTGTATGTGCAAGATAAGAACAACTCCAATGAACTAGTAATAAAGCCCCATTTAATATTAGGACTTATCTTTGGGAAATATTTAAGCACTACATCTAACATAAGGAGGAAAAGGACAATCCTAAGAAGTTACACTGAGTGCAATTACCTGACCTAGCATAGTTCTCTTGCAGGAAAGTCCTTTATTTAGGGGCCAATTCATTTGTTTATTCTAGCTTGTTATAGAGGCATAAACATCAAACTAGCAACTTATTTTGCATGGCGGGAGGTCAAGGTTGAGTAGGATTTGCTATATTGTAAAATTTACAATTTGGTGGATAGTAGGTTGGGAGAAGATTGAACTTTATGGATACTAAACAACAACTGATAATATTTTTTCGTAAAGATAGTTCTTATATATACCGAAAATATTTACATCAACAACTGAAAAGAAAAGGAAAGGGAAGGGTTTATAAATTTATACAGAGAACTGCATATGCTCTTCCTAAGAGAAACTAAAATAGCTATAAAGTCTGAATAAGAGTTTGGATCTAACAATTTGACATCTTTATTCAACACAACTCCTTTGGGTAGGAGTTGCGTACATACCTCATCATGTCATAATTGAAAAAAAGGAATCCATAAAAACTAACCTCATTATTGAAAATATATTTGTAGCGTAGCTTCCAAATAGTATATAAAGAAGAAACTCTCAAACAGTGCCAAATACTATACAAGGAATCCCAAATCACCGATCTAGAATTTCCCAACAAAACTATCTACCGATGTAAATGTCCCTATAGAATGTTTACTAACTAAGATTGAACCCGAGCTCAACAAGATTGTGCAAAGGAACATTCCCATAAAATATGCTTCATTGACTCTGACCTCGAGCAAAGAAGGGAAAAGGCCATTAGAAAGACCGATGCTTTGGAGGGAAGACCTTAGTAAGTCAACAACCAAGAAAATACTCAGATCTTATCGAAAACTCTAATCTGTAAGCTCAAGAATTCTCCTTTACCTTGAAGAATTCTTCATTGACGTATTCATTTGGTCCACATGTGGATATAAATAATATTTAGTTATCTATTGAATATGGTGTATATGGCACATGAAATGCTAATGGGCAAGAAATTAGGATATTTGACATACATTAAGGTGTGTTTTAGTAAATATAACATATTAGTGAGTATGATGGTGAAATAATTATCTAATTTTGAATTAATTCTTACCAAACTTTGGGAAGGGGGTTTAGGGCATGAATTAATTCTTACTCTATTCTATCATATTCTCTACTACATGTATATATGGCTTTTTTACATACTTAGAGTTTACCTTAACAGGGGGATCCAAAATCTATATCAATAACTCAACAATATTCATGAAAGTCACAGAATTTCACTGTTAAAGTAATGTTAGAAAAGCAAGTGGTCGACTTCATCTTTTAAACATGGCCTTGTAGTATCTTGTCCAATCACTGGAGGTAGTGGTAGACCCTTTCAGAAGGAGTGATAGATACTTTTAGGGATTTTGTTGAACATATGAAGAAACCTTTCTCTACTATTCTTTTTATATCAATGTGAAGTTTCAGAAGTCTTCCTTTGTATTTAGTTTTATTCCTCCCCTGACTTAGTTTGCAAACTATTTCTTACATTTGAAGAAGAGCTCACTATGAGATGTCAATCTGATTGCACAAAGTAAAATAGGAGAGCAATGATGATTATACTTTTTCCCAAAATAGAAGAAAAAATTGCAGCACATGTAGCCCAACGAACACAAAAGATTGCAAACTATTTCTTACATTTGAAGAAGAGCTCACTGTGAGATGTCAATTTGATTGCACAGAGTAAACTAGGAGAACAGTGATGATTATAAATTTTCCCAAAAAAGAAGAAATAATTGTAGCACATGTAGTCCAAAGAACACAAAAGATAATCTAGAAGCTAGTTCCTTGCATTGGAAGAGATGATATCAATTGTCCCAAAGGATCCCTTTAATATAACAAAAGCATGGAATTTTTTAAGCAGAACCTAAATGTTGCTTAAAATTCTTTTGCTGGGATCATTTATGTACCAGTGAATATGAACTTCTGTGAATGTAAGCTGTAAGGAGTTTATAAATCTAATTAGAGCGTAGGGTTAGCACCTTTTGTCTAAAGATCACTGTGAAGTTGTGTTCATCAAGTCTTTTTAGTAAATATGTATGGCCGGAAGAGGAAGCCATCTGGTTGATGTTCTTTGTACTTGGGAGTGACCTTAGAGTTCCAAAGGTTTAAAACTGGAGGAGAAAGCCACACTAGGTGGATTCTCATGAGAAAGTTGTACTTTGATAGTGTGTTTTGATTTGTACTTTGAAAGTTCAGGGTGGATTTATTTCCATGTGCCATCAAGCCCGCATGGGAGTGTTCCATTTGTGCAGTGTGTTCACATCTCCGAAGTTCTTTACAAAATGCCTTGAGTTCTTCCTATTATACTTGTGATTTTCATCACAACATTTGTGATTTTTACCACATGATAGGGGTTTGCAGGATGACAACTATGTAGCATTACTCCATTGGATGGACTAGGGGTACACACTTTCATTGATATTGTTTCCATTATGAAAGTTATGCTTGCACCCGCGTGCTTAGCTTGGAGATGGTACTATTACTTGATTGATTTGGTGCTTTGGGTAGGAGGAGACTCACTTCCCCCTTTTTAGATTTTCATATTTTGATGGCTCATCTATTGGTGCTCTCTTTTTATTGCATACCTTTTCTTGATGGATAAACATTCAAGTAGATTATTTCCGATGACTTTTATGAGATGTTTGCTCAGGTAATGGAGCATCTTACTTCACATGGTTGTCCTTATCCTTATGGTGTTTATCTAGATATACTTGCTCGTTATTTATAAAGAGAAATCCATTATGCACAATGTTGTATGATGATCTAACTCTCACATTGGTTAGAATATGGTGGCATGAGGTGATACATGGTTCTTGTGGAGGAATGAACTAGCACTTTTGTGCTTTGGCATGAGCATTGAGGATGATACCTTGGCATGATTGAAATCCTTGTTTTAGGAGATCGCTCTTCTTGTACACTCTTTTCTAGATGGTTATATCCCTCTCAACAATATTAAATTCCTAGTGATATGTCTCACCTATGCAAGCCTCTTCAAGCAATTGAATTCATGTACATGTGATAACTAATCTTTCAGGTTTTGTTAAAGGATATAACTAGCAACCAGCTACGAAGTCCCATCTAAACCATCCTAGATCCATCTAATTTATTTGATTTTGAAGGTTTAAAAATTGTAAGTTTGCACTTCACATTTCCCTCATCTCCCCAACACTGAGTTGAATGCACATCTCAACACAATGATGATAAAAACCGGGCTCATAGATGTGGTTGTTGGTTAAATTAAAAACATGAATGATAAAAGGCAGCATAGTTCACATGAAGATGTATCCAGAAAGAAAACCCATGGCATGTTGTCCAATATTAAACACATCATAAGGATAAAATTTCACTAGGACAGAGTACCAACACCCATTCATTTTCCCTAACCATATAGGCTACAAAATTTACTCTTGCAACCCTAACCACTCTGATTTGCATGCCAAATGTTGAATTTGAAGCTGGAAATTGTCATCATAATATTAGGCTAGCGAGTGGACAGATGTGGAAGAAATCCAATCTCTTGCTCTATAATACACCAGGAAATGGTTGTTTTACTTCTTACACACTAGAACTTTGGTACCAAACCACTATAACTCAATAGTATTCAAACAATGCTAAGTTTAAATTTCAAATTTAATGGCACAAGTCGTGATTTACATAGTTAACACATCCTTTTAATAAATCAACAAGATGAGAAAATACAAATAAAAAATGAGGTTGACTGACAATCAAATAAATGTCCAAATCTTGTGGCATAGTGTCCATTACATCTGATTTCATAACAGGATTTTGTTGCAGCCAATGAAAATACTTTTTGTCTCTTGCAGGAATCTTTTGGTGTAGTACGCATAGCAAGATCCTTTGCATAGGAAGGACTCAAAAAATTATGCTATGCAAAAAAGGTAGATGAGACTTTGAAGCTTGGCCTTAAACAAGCTGTAAATTTCCAAATATTCTAGGAAAATTATGGGTTTGTGTATGTTCCTTTACCAGGTATGGAAATAATTTTGTAGAACATGTTGTGAAATATTAGTTAAGTCCTAACAGTGTAGGATGGTTTATTTTTATCCTTTCTATGAGTAGAAGGTTGTTGGGCTATTTTATGGAGGCATGAATGGAGCATCCACATTGTTTGTAGTTATTGTGGTTATCTATCGTGCTTTCTTGACCATTTATGGGTCCATGACGACTGGAAATATCACTTCTTTTATTATTTATAGCCTCATAGGTCCATTGTATATAACCTCCCACTTTTTGCGTCTCCATTTGTCAATACTAAATATAGATCTATAGATATATGATGTGTTTTTCAAAACAAAATAAATGGTGCATGGTAGTTACTAGTATCGATCTAAAGAAAAATTAAGGCTTATTTTGTCTAAACGATTTGTTCTTCCTTGCAAGTGGTAAAAAGCTAGGTATGACATATAGTTCAGTTCAAATTTATAGATTTGTTAAAATTTATCTTATGCTTTATTTAGTCAGTTCATCTGTATATTCCCTATTAGGATTGTATACAACAAACATGAAGACTGCTGGAGCAAGTCGACGATTTTTCCAGATTCTAGAGTGTACTTCAACCATGCCAAAATCAGGAGATAAATGTCCTTTACAGTAAGAGTCAGAAATAGAGATATTTTTGCACTCTGATGTTCTTCATGCACTAGGAGCGTTATTATTGTTTAAATTTTTTGTTTACAATAAGAGTAGATACAAATTCAAAGTAACTAATCACACCTACTATAAGTTAGAAACTATGGATGGAGTAGCAAAATACACATAACTAGGTGGATCTGCTAGGTTCTTAAGTAATTATAACAAGATAATATGGATACTAGCTGTGACAAACCAAGATGATGGAGAGGTTGAATTGGATGTTGTCTGGCTTGCTTATCCTTCATGACCCAATAATATGGTTCTGCAGGTACTAAAAATATTCGTTATGTATCTGTATTATTTGCTTTCATTGACATTTCATAGTTCCAATTTAATAAAATTGATTATGAAAGATCAATTATGAAACACAATTGCTATTGGTTTTCCATATTTAGTTTTGTGCGAAATTAGATGTCACGTAGTGAGAAATATAGTTAACTACATGATAAGTATCTAGCCTAGTCGATGTAATTTATGCCAAGCCACCAACTGTCCATTCATTGACTCATTAGTTAGATTAGAGTCAATGTTGGCTGATATTTTTTAGTTAAACTACCATAGAGGTAGATGTTGATTTGTACTCCAACATGTGAATCTGATCAACATTTAGATTAAAATGAATGTCAATTATCATATTCCAAGCCTTTGGGGCTTGCCTTAACTCATAAAGAGTCATATAAACAAGATGTTTTTCACCTGCAACCTAGAAACCTTGTGGTTGATGCACACAAATGACACTCTTTATGTACATCTTGCAAATCCTCCAGAGATCATATTCCCTTGGATGGAAGAAACTTGAATGTCTTTTACTTTGTTGTAGGAAGGAACTTTTTTCATTCTTCATGAATGCATTCTTCCACTTTTTTTTCCTTCTTGCTGAACCACAATTCAAAAGAATTTTGAAAAACACACAACACAACATAATAAACCTGCTGTACACACTACTTACCTATTTTTTTGGCCTTCCACTTGGTCCTTCATAGTAGGGTGATGGAAGCTAATTCATGTCCTCATCATAAGTGGAATGATACAATTTAGGTGTTCTTTTCGATACTCGATACTTTGAACACTAGATGCGTGGAAGATTCACCCCACCTTGCACTCTCGCTCCTGAAGCTCACTTCCAAGGAGTGCATAATCCCCAATATATTCCCCACTCTACTAAAATTGTTCCCTACATTCCCAGAATGATTCCTGTAGCTACTACATGACGAGAGAAGAAATTACAAGTTGCTCGTGGCAAGAGCCTTAAGAAATCTTAGTAGATAGTATAATTATTTTCTTTTTCAGTTTAGAATCTAGCTTCCAGAACTTATAATTATTTGTCTTTTGTAAACATTATATGATAATTGAATTTTGAACTATTGATTGCTTATTACAACCCTTTGCTCATGATGCCCTATTTGATTTCATAGTTGATGCTATCTCTTACAGTTTTATGATGACAAATGTTATTTGTTGAAACTTGAAACATGGAGGTTGATGCTATGGTTTATCATTTGATGACAATATTATAAGTTATAACTACTAGCTCTTTGATGGTATTTGTGTACTAAATGGTTGATGAGACTTTAATGATTATCATTAATCCACTACAGATGTCCACATTTTAATATTTTATGCAACTAATTCACTATTTTGCATGCTTTTTTAAATATATATGGGTCAAATATATAAAAATATATATTATATAAAAAATGCTCCTAGAATTTTTAGGAAATTAACACTTGCTGTTTTATTTTTTGAAATGAAGGAAGGATCCCATAATCAATTTTGATGAAATTGTGTAGCATTCAGATTGAAAGACAGTCAGAACTTGACTCAAAGCAGATAAAACATTGGTTTCAGATTACAAGCATAAAAAAATGCAACAAATGGAGCATGTCTCGGGCCTTCAAAACATTGCTCTCAAAGGCCCCACGTTGAGTAGAAATTTAGTTTTGACATTCATGTACTGGATTCAAAATCAACTGTGGAAGGATTTCCCCATCTTACCTGCCTAAATTGCTGAATACAAATGTAAGTAGAAATTATTTTTTCTATTTAATTAGATTTTTGGGTGGTTGTCTGTAAATCTGTAGGAAGATGTAGAGGTCAACGAAGTCGAATATCCTAGGAATCCATGAATGTAGAACTTCTGATATTGGTAATGTTATTTATTTAATGTGTCCATACAATGTTATTTGGGATTTTTCCAATAATATAGTTATATTTTGTGGACAAAGAGAGGATATCCAAAATGGAAGTAATATGTAAGTGTTTTATCTGGCTGTGTATTATCAACAAGGCTCTATAACTGGTTAAATTTAGCCTAGCCAATTCGACTGACTTTGAATTCATCATGAGCCAAGTTGTAATGGACTCAGAATATGGATGATTGTTGTGGACATAAAAAGTTTATGTTATTTTGATTTTCAATGTCATGATCAACCTTCTTGATTTGCTTGACTTGCCCTTTGCAACACATTTGGTCACTGGGCCTATTTGTAGAAGAATATAGTAAGATGCTAAATTTTAAAGAAGCATGTCATGTTGTCTTGTTAACTTTGACAGATTTCCAACCATGAATGGATCTTGCAGATACAAGCAGTAGTTTGATATCATGGACCTATTTGTTATTAGATTTCACTGTGATTTTTCATTTCTGTAGCGAGAGAGGTGACTTGGACCACATTAGAGGAAGATGAGTTTGGGACACCATTTTCTCATCCTTTGCTTATATATAAACTGGAATTCTCCTTTCCATGGAATCATCCACCATTATCTTCAAGTTACGTATGAATTTTAAGTCAAATTCAGATATCTTGGCATGACTCTAGATGACTTGGTAAATAGTTTAACAATGGATGCATGCTTGTCATTCCAATAAATTTCTGGGATTTTTTAATTTTGCATCATTCAAGCATACAAAATAATGATTACCAAGTTACTATAGATCCATAATGGATTACCTTGTACTAGTCCTTCAAGTTCTTCAACTGCTTTTATTAAGTGCAAAAATATATTTGCAGTTAATAAATGCAGTTGAAAGACTTGAAAAACTAGTACAAGGTAAGCCATTATGGATCTATAGTAACTTGGTAATCATTATTTTGTATGCTTGAATGATGCAAAATTTGTTTGAATATCATCATTTTCAAGCAATAACAACTTCTTAAAAGGTGCTAGCTCATTGATAGCACCTGCCTAATTATAGGCAAGAGATTGGTGGTTCGATTCCTCCGTACGCTATCATAAATTAGTGACTAAGAAAATGAATAAATTCACATATATACGACTATTAGTAGTTAATTTCCAGTATCTTATAGCGTGACTAACGTTTAGTCATATTTAGCTTAGTCATTAATATGTTATCATCTAGTAGTTTAATTAGTCGTATATTTTGTCATTAATTGTGATAATAATGACTAAATCAGTGAGTATCAATGACTTAATAAGTGACTATCAATGACTAAATCAATGACTAATAAGTCAACCAATTAATGACTAGTGAAATACGACTAGAGACAAGATACTGGAAATCAGATACTATTAGTCACCGACTCAAAAATAGTAGTTTATAGTCGAATTTTAGTCATTTTTTTAGTCATTAATTTCTCATTTTCTACTAGTGCTGATATTTGCGACTCTTTTTTACCAGCTTGCAAGCGAATAATTCTGTCACGAACCTTAGTGCATCACCCTTGATACTCTACACATCTATCCCCTGCTATGTTTTGTGTGTACCAGACATTTCCTTCAACTTTTCTGCTAATGGTTTTTCCTACTTATTCTTGATCATCTGCTTCAGATCCTCCCCTATTGTTGGTATCCTTGTTATCTCCGCAATCAATTTATTATCAATGGACACTTCCCTATCCAACCATAGGAATCCTTTATGTATACAACTCAACAACAATTGTACATAGTTAACTTCTGTACTTTTTCCAAAATCTAGGATCTCCAACAAATTCAACATGCTTGCACGCTACAACCATGTTTCCCATTCTCATGTCTCCATTGTGATAATTAGCGAATATGGACTGGTTCTTTGGGAAAATAATTTTTTGATGCAAGCTATGGAAACTACTCCTCAATGGTGATATTGTGGTCTGCGTACTTCAAATTCTTCATGTTCCCCAATAGGATTACCCAACACTTCCACACCTTTCAGAATTCCTGGTGTCTCCAAGGGATACTTTGATACCTTCAGTAAATCTAACCACTTTGCATCCATCTTGCTCGGGGGTGCATAAGCATTTCCCTACTTTCGATATTGATGTGGCTACCATTGGTACTTCTTCCTCTACGATGAACAATGGCTACTTAGTGCTTGACATACTCTAGACTGGTATCAATACCTTTGGTGCCATTTTTCTACACTTCTTTGTCTACAACTTTTCCCTTCTACTTGGCTCTATTCATATCTTCTCACCTTTAATCAGTTCATAGATTCTACTCCTCATCCGTCGCTTGATGATTTTAATGCCCTCTTCTATCAATCTTGTCTCTCTTCACACCCAATCCTGCTTTCAATGCTAGCTTAGATCTGTGTACCTTCTCCTGGATATATCTTGTCTAGATTTACTTCATATTTGTCCAAATCCCACCATAAATATTTTGCATGTATTATCCTGCGTCCCTGTCTTTTCTCTATCACACCTGCTTTTAATGCTCTTTGGCTTGGCTTCCCTTTGATGCCTATTTTCCTTCTTGTGACATTTCCTCTTTCTTCTTTGCAACATATCTCTCTTTGTAAATATGTGCAACACATTCTTTCTTCGCAACACATACATTTTTTTACTACTGCGTGGAAGGACGACTATCCCTATATAGTTTCAGCGGACTTCCATTCAAAAATCCTTCTAGGAGTTCCCCATTCATCTTCTTAAGCTGGATAGCCCCTACCTCAGTGACAGATTTTAAGATATAAGGACCTAACCAATGCATTCCGAACTTAACTAGATGCTTCATAAACTTGCTATCATACATCAAAACTAGATCTCCAACCTTGAACTACTTTTTCATGATATGTTTGTTGTATCAGGCCTTCTCTTTCACTTTCTGGATTTGTTGGTTAAAGCCTATGACAAACTAGTCCTCCTCTAACTCCATGAGGTCTGTCGATATTCTTTCTACTGCGCCACAATCCATGAGCTCTGTTAACGCGGAAACGCATAGGTTTAGGGAAATAAATTCCATAAGCATGATTGTTTCTTTCCCATACACTAGCTTGAGTGGTGTTTGTCGAGTCAACTTCTTGCATGTCCTATAATCCCATAACACTATAGGAATCCTCAAATCCAAGTCATCTCTATTTACATTTCAAATATTTGTCAACATATTTTCCAAGATCTTGGTAATGCTTCAACTATTCCGTTTTATTTAGGGCGATAGGGGGTTCTCTTCTGGTGGTATATCTAGAATCCTTCAGTTAAGGAAACCATTTTCTTATTTAAGAAGTGGGTCCCGTGATCAATCATAAGAATCCTTGGACATCCAAACCTTGCTAAAAAAATTTCAAATAGAAACTGTGCAGTTGTTTATGTACTACAATCCTTTACTGGTTTTAATTCATCCCATCTTGTTAAATAATATGTCACGGTGATAATATATCTTGCTCTCGATCACTTCATAGGTGGATTAATAGGCCCAAAAGAATCCACCATCCGCTTATCAAATGACTGTAATGTTACCTGGGGAATCGAGGGAATATCATCCCTCCTTGATGGCCTCCCCACTTACTTGTAGACATAACACATCTAAAAGTATTACGTAGCATCCTTGCGTAGCATAGGCCACCAATGACTTGTGTGTAAAATCTTTTGCATGGTCCCCTCCCCCATGTAATGGCCCCCATAAACACCTTCAGGGGCCTCTTTTAATATACTATTCCTTTTTTCCTCTAAGACACATCGTCGCAGAATCCCATCTGCACCTAACTGATACAAATTTCCTTCTATCAATTGATATTCTACTTCCTTTACCACTAGCTACTTCTTCTATGCAACCGTACACTCTCCTAAAGCTACTCTGGTACTCAAGAACTGAGCAATTTATGAAAAGTGGTCATCAACCATCTAAACTACAAACAAGTGCACATCTGGTATACTGTCAACTATTTTTCCTGCATCCTCTTTGGTTTCTATGCACAAAAAGTGGTTAGGTCTTGAGTTCAGTTTCCTTGGTTTCTCTACAACTTCAAAATTATACTCTTGAAATAATAGTAACCATCTAGATATCCCCCCCCCCAACATTGACTTGTTGACAAGGTATCGCAATGTAGAATGGTTAGTGTACATATTAAAGTGTAAACCCAACAAATAGTGTCTAAACTTATGGAATGCATACACCATCTTCAATCCCTCATGCTCTATAGTGGTGTAATTATTCTCCGTAGTTGATAAATTTCTACTTGCAAATGAAATAGGGTGATCTATGTATCCTTCCCTTGGTGGTGATAAGACTGCACCCACCGCTATGGATGATGCATCTACATGAAGATGAAACTCGTTCCAATTTGGGAATATGAAAATTTGTGTAGTCACCAACTTCTGATTCAACATATCTAAGCTCTGCTAACACTCCTCGATCCATTGAAACTTGATATCTTTGTTCAATATATTTTCTAGTGGGGTTGTAATTTTTGTATACCCCTTGACAAAAAATTTGTAGTACCCTCTCTGCCCCAATGCAGAATGAAACTGCCAAACTTATGTAGGTGGTGGTAGATCCAAAATAACTGCAATATTCACTAGATCCACCAACAATCCTTCTCTGGAAACTACATGACCCAATAAGATTCCAAATGGAAGACAAAAGATGTACTTCTTCATATTTAACGATAAATGGAACTGTCTGCATCGATCCATCATCAAGTGCATAAATTCAATGTGATTCTTCAATAGACTGAATATTGTCCAATCATCCAGATATTCTTCTAAAAACTTATGAATGAACTCCTTGAAGGAAGTGACAACCACTTTGGAAAACATTGCAGGTGCATTTTTCAGTACAAAGGGAATTAGTGTATATTGGTAGCATCCCCATTCTATCACAAAATTTGTCATATTCCTATCCTCCTTTGCAATCTTTATTTGATGGTAGCCATAAAATCCATCAGTAAATGAATAAACTTCTTTTCCACCCACATTCTCGAGGACTTCATCTGTGAACGATGTGGGAAATGGATCATGTAGACACGCATTGTTCAACTTGTTTAGATCCACAAAAATTCTTATCTCACATGTCTTCTTATCTTGGACCACCATCAGACTTATCCACTCTGATTCTTCTACTAGTTCTATAATTCATGCTTCCAACATTTTGTCTATCTCATCTTTGAGTTTCTGCTTGTAAATTGGATTCAATCGGTATGGTCTTTGTATCATTGGTTTAGCATTTGATTTCATGGGGATCTTCATTTCTCCTAGCTCTCCTACAATTCACATCTCTGAAAACTTGCTAAGGAGAAGATCCTGACACTCTTGCAGTAAATCAACAATATTCTCGATTATATCATCGTCCCAATACTCTCCAATGTTGGAAAGATTTTGATTGTGCCAATGTTAACCTTGTGGACATTCAATGGTTTCCTGTAATTGATAGATCCTGGCATAGGTCCCTCCACTATGCACTCTCCCTTGGTCTCTGGGACCTGTAGGTTTCTTGGATTGTCCTCCTCCCGTCATTCTTTATTGACATTGTAACATTCCAAACCTTCATACATTGTCGGATGAGGTAGATGCACACACCGTAGGGGTCTTGACCCTGTTATATATCCTAGGACAAAAATATCCTATTTTATAGCCTACAAGGTTGCATATACTACCAGAACTTCATCTTCAAAAATGAAGGTTACCTTGAAATGACTAATCATCTCATCCCAATATGTTGTACCTATTCACATCTCGAGCTCAATGTACCAATTCTTTGGGATAGTCTCAATTGTGTGCACAAATAGATGTGTTTATTCCTTCTTTGACAATGTACTCCTAGCTGTGATACATTGTGTAACATGGTCCGATGGGAAACTTAGCCCTGCGTATTTCTGTGTAGTATACTCGGTACCAAATCTAACATGTAACAACCTTTTTCACTATTGTCACTCACTCATTTTTTCCTTATGAGCATCCCACCATCATGTGAGTGTTGCTTTCATCACGACATCTAATGCTAACAGCCTTTGCTGGTTTGGTATATGTGCTTCAAAACTTGTTACAAATGAAGCTACATTTGTTAATCCATCATACTTTAGTGGATCACATACCTCTGTCATAATCTAGTGTAATGAGGTCATGATGTGTGCACACCTTCTCATATGAAATTTGTGCATTCTTTGTCTCCAGTATTCAAAAGCTTCTTCAGATTCCGATGCGCAAGACTAAAGTTGCACCAACTTATCACTCCATCAGTAGTGGGATCCACATAATCCTCCATCCTTCCAGACATGTTGTATACATTTTCCAGCTCCCCATTCTTGACTGGTTCTAAATACATTCTCCCTTCTATTGGGTCCAATGGAACAATGATCCTGAAATTGTCCCCTTCAAAAATCATTTGTCTTCTACAATCTCAATGACTTCAAAATCGTCAATGTTGTGCACCCCATCAACATCAATAGGTACTCCTGTTATCCTTCTAATTGGAATAATTCTATGTTGGATGGCTACTCCCAATTGATCATTAGACCATATCAAAAATTTCCTACCCATTATTTCCCATGTCTTCTTCGGTAGGAAATTTACACCATAACCCAAATCCAAAATAGTGTATTCCATGTCATAATCTCCTACTTGCACACTCAGGATAAACTCTCTATTTGTCCTTATGTTACAATGCACTTGGTTAATAGAAACATGTTATTCCTTCTCTTATGTGCAATGATCTATCCTCTAGCGTAGTATACCCATAGCAGATTCATCCTTTTTCAATTCTAAAGAGCTCCTCAAGAAATTTCTAAGAGTACTTACCTTCTCACTTAGACCCTCTAGAACTTAGTAGTCATAGGATGGATGCATGTCATATATAGGTAGTTTATCATATACTTGTTGCGATGATGATGCTCCTAAGTATGGTCTGAACAACACCTTCCTTGCTTGCTTGTATGTATCTTTCTCCCTCTGAGGGTCAAACATTGGGACATTTCTTGCAACTATCCTAACCCAGTGTATGGTTTGCAATTCCCGCTGTAGCACATCAAATCTCATCCTTTCTCCTCTATGTGTAACAGTTTCTACCCTCGACCGGTCTTCATGCTCTTATGCTGCTATCATTTGTACATTTTGATTTTGGTTATGGTTTGAAATCTGATTTTGGTTTTGATTCAGATTCAGATTTAGGTTCAAATTTTGCGACTAGTAGTGGAAAATCCTCTGTCACATGATCTAACTATTTGTAGTAAGTATACATTGAACACAGGTTTTGGTAATCCCACACAAAATGCCCCTATTGACCACAATTGTAACAAATGATCATTCCTCTACCTCTTCTAAAGCCTCCTTGGAATCAACCTTTCAATCCTCCTCGGCCTCCTTAGTTGTACTCCCTTGGGGAATTGTTTTTCTATATTTCTCATCTTGGTCAAACCTCCCCTTGGACTCTATATGCATATAATGTGCACTCTCTCATAAGATATAGTGGATGATAGTCCTTCTCGTCATGACCTAGAGAGTTGCAAAAGTTGCAAAATAGGCTTGTGGTACTCACATACTTCTACAGCATAGGACGAACATGATGAGAATGATTTCCTCTTAATATTTCACACCATATGTACCCTCCGATAGGAAATGGATTCGAATCTCCCCTCGCTATGTATTCCCTATATGATGGACACTCATGCTTATTGTGACCCTCCTTCCTATAGGTGGTACACCATATCTCTTGTGCTTCTCTTTCCCTTTTTCAATCTCTTGCAATTGAATCATATGTGCAACAATTTTTGTATGGACCTAAGCCATCCTTGCACTTCTCTTTCATACTGGGGATGCTTCCAACTTCATATCCATCTCCAGTGCATCTAACTGCATCAAAATATTCTACTGCATCAAGGGATCATATATATGTGGCAACAACCCCAAAATGAACCAATATTTTTGTTTTTCTTAGTGAATTTGGGATGTCAACTTATCCATCAACAATATGAATCTTTGGTCGAATTCCTAGACTTACTCATTCAAAAACTATCTAATTTCCTTTAATTCATTAATGTATTGTGACTCTGACTTTGGCTCCTTGAATTTCTTTACCAATTCTTGCTTGACAACCACCAAAGTTATTGGTGGAACAACATTCTGATACTTCATGTACCAAGTCATTGTGCAATCCCTAAAAGTTGTTATTATTGATTCTAATTTTGTAGCATCATCTTGAACTTGCTTTTCTTTCCATATCGCTTCGCATAAAAAAAGTGCTTATCAGGATCGTATATCCCTACCTCATACAGGCATCTGCGAGGTAAGATCTAACCCCACCATCATATTCTACACACTACTACAACCGGGTGTCTTAGATTGTGTGTGAGCAATTGATTTACCCCCACTACTTTGATTACCATTACTAAATTATTACTAACTGGAATGATGGACTTGGATTTTTTACCTCAAGTGTTAGGGACTCACATAGGGTCGTGGGTTCGACATAGATCCCAATATGAACATGGATACCTCTTTCGGGCAGAATGAGTTGGTGGTATTTCTCCTTCTCAGGGTGCGACAATCCGTCAATATGGAATCCTACACAAGCGTCTCTCCTTTCAAACTCACAATGTTGTTCCTCTGCCTCATCCATAGTTCTCTTCCTACTACCTTTCTGAAACATTTTCCCACCACAGAGTAATCCAGTCTCTTATACTATCACATATTATTCTCTGCTCCTCATCCTCAGTTCATCCTCTCTTCATTCATTCTCTCCTTCTTGAACTCTTATCATTCTCTGGTCAACCCCCAGTTCCCAATGCACGCATAATTTCTTGACTGCTAGGGAAATCTTATTCCAATATCAAATTCCCTTTGTCACAACAACATCTTGATCTAGTTATATGTTGATTTCAAGTACCTTCCACACTAACCCTTAAAGAACTCCCTCTCTGCTATGCTATAGGATTGGGTATAGTCTATGGTAAACTTTGTGGCATATCCCTTGCAAACACTATCCAACTAGTATTCTACTACGCATGATATCGGTTTACATACAATGTTTATTGTCTAGATATGTTATGGGTTCAAGTTCCCTAGACCATCAACACAAAAATTCATATTCTTCTTAGCCAACCTCGATAGCCACTCCACCAAGAATATCAGAAACTCACAGAAGAAGATCTTGTGTAGATATGTGTAGATGTACTTCTCCACTTAGTATTCTTTACTAATCTAGGGTTTTTTATTATACTCTTTGGTAAACTCATAGTCCTTCTCCTTCAACCAATCTTCTTTCTCTTCATTGGTATCCATGAAACCATTAGACGAATTCAACCTTTCCTTCAGTTGTAGATCCTGGTCCCAACAACAAACCATTTGTTGGCTTGTAGTGGGAAGACCTAGTGTTAAACATACATTCACCAACAAAACCCAAGACATTGGCCCTTTTGGAATCAGCTAGAATGTAGATGAAGTCTCACCTAAGGTATCTAGGGGGACTGCAAGAACCAAGATTCCATAATGTTGAAGGGATGTGAATCATTCATTCTATAGATCTTAACCATTCATTCATCTATTGTTCCAAAATGTGTACATAAATCATAATAAATGCATTCAAAACAACATAATGGAACATCCATATATGCATCAAATACAACATTTATCACATTTAACATAAAGGAAATATTATTCATAACATAGCCATTTCATTCATTTGATTAAGGGAACAATATTACATGACCTATGTAGTGCGCAATACCAATCTATTACAAATTCCAGCATTACCCAACAAATCAGTGGCTCATGACCATACAACATATCAACAATCTCTAATCCAACATGTACTAAAAAATGTAGCAAAAGTTTAACCCCACATCCTTAGAACCTTTACCTATTTACACGTCACAACATGGGTTGATCCTATTACAAAGTCGACACTAAATTCTAACTAAATTCCACCTTTTGCGTGGTTTGGTTGCTGTGAATATTTATTTAATATTATTATTTATAAATTAATAGATTATTAGGTTTCTAGTGAAAGCGCGTAACCCTTCACTATGCTTGATCAAGCCCTATAAAAGGAAATCTTATTGTAATTTATCATCATCTATCAATCAATATATTATTATCATTTATCTCAAATATGGAAGACGGTCTCGCTTCTTAACCCTTAACCGGACACGGTTAACTGAGTGAACAGATACGTTCACTGCATTTGGTATCAGAGCTCGGTTTCGGCTCTCCCTTCAAATCCAACTAGATACGGTTGCGGCAGTCTCGCTCCTTTGAGCTCGGTTTCGGCTCTCAGCACGTTTTCGTTCTAGTACTCACTGTGTGAAGTTCTTTCAGCGAAAATCTGTTCCAGGATTCTCCATTCCACACCAGCGATCTCCACCAACTATTTCCATCACTCCATTGATTCACAACCTCCACCATCCGTGTCTACGTCCCCCTGCTCACTCGTCACTCCCGCCACCTTCTACGTCCCGCTCCACGTATAGCCCCCACGCCTTCTCCCGCTCTTCCTCCCTTCCCTCCCTCATCCACACCCTTACCTCCTTCCTCGCGCGCTGTTTCCACTCCACGCAGCTCCCTCCATTTTTTCCCACGCCCGCTTCTCCGCTGCCTTCCCCCACCATCGCCTGCATCTCCCTCATGCCCTGCTACCACTGCTCCAGCTCCCCAAAATACTTCCCACGCACCACCACTCTATTCCCATTTCCCCCGCTCTCCTTCATCTCCCTCACGTCCTACGTCCTACACATCCTCTCCTCTTCCTGCCCTCATGCCCCCCGCGCGATCCACCCCCATCCGCCTTCCCCACTCCATTCCAGCTCCACTCCCAATTCCTTGTGTCTCCTGCAGCCTGCATCCTCTCCTTGCCATCCACTCGCGCCATCTCTTGGCTCCCTCTCCTTCAGTCCTGCACACCCTCCTCTTGCTGCGCCTTCCCTCAACACCCTCCTCCTCACACCTTTTCGCCATTGCTCCTCCTCCTCACACCCTCCTACCCCTGCTCATTGACTCCCACGCCCATTCTTTCTACTCCTTCCCTCAGCACCCTCCTCCTCACACCCTTCTGCCATTGCTCCTCCTCTTCTAGCCGCCACCTCCCATCTCTTATCCACTTATCCCTACACAAAACAAAACCAAAAAAATATAATATTAATTAAATATTATTATAATAACATTAAATATTATTATATAATATTTTATATTTTATTTTTATTAAAACCTGATTGCTCCATAATAATAATTTTATAATTATTATTATAAAATTTAAATTTAAGTGGAAACTATTAGTTCCTATTATTAATTAAGTCTCAAACTTTTAACCATGAAGTGGTTCAATAATGAAGATGAAAGCTATGAGGAGAAGAGACTTAAAGCCATCATCTCTCATGGAATTGGAACAAGTAAATATGACATTATTCACAATACCGAGGATAGTCAAACCGGTGTTGCTGATAAGTATCGAAAAGATTGGCCCGCTCTTGGTGATGACGATGACAGTTTTGAGGAAAAAATATTTAAAACCTATGTCTCCCATGGAATTGGCACATATAGAGATGACATTGATAAGAACCAAGCCATTGTTGATAAATATCCAAAAGAGGACATATACACAGAAGATGAGGAAGATAGAATAAGAAAATCTATTGTAGAAATTGAAGAAAAAGATGACATCAAAGCGACAGAGCATGTATGTGCATTAGATCAACATCCACCAGTTGTGGATCATGAAGTTGTAGATTATAGGTCTACAATAGCAACTGATATTTCAAATACAATTGTTCTTGTTGAGCAGGAGAAGACACTTGAACATTGTTCCCAATTAGTTTTATTAGATAAATCTATTGATCTGATTGATGAAGTTCGAAGCCATGGAAGTAGTGAATGTCTACTTAAACATGTTGGAAAAACTAATGATGGTTCTACAAAGTGTAGATAGTTATGTATAAATTGTTTCTTTTCCCACTGTCACTTACGTTCCAAATGATGGTGAATATGATAATGGGCCTAATGTTGGTAAGCTAGATGACATAAAAGGTATTTCATCCACGTCGTTAGGAATGCCTGTGGAGCAGGTTACTACAGATGAACAACATTTATATTGTTCTAGAATTAGATCCTTGGACACAGTCATATGGAAATCAAGAATGAAGGTCCTTAAAGTTCCTTCCAAGAAAGAAGCCATGAAGGCTACGATTCAGAGGAAACTAGTACAAGACCTAAAGATTTCTAATTAGATTGATGTCAGTTTAGATGTGCATATTTCTTGTGACAACCACCAGATATCTTTGAAATTGTTGGAATTTAAGTGCATAGATACTAAGATTGTAAGATGGAATCCATCTACAATAATGTGGCTCCAGAAAATTGAGAAGACTCATATGGAGATTTTCAAACTTCAAAGTCGTAAAGATGACCATTGTCCTAATTTCCAAGATCGAATAACATCTTTTAAAAATACCTCCATCATTATGAAATTCAATGTTGGAACCACAACCAATGCAAAAAGTGGAAGTAATGAAGGTCCACAAGTGTTCATACATGAAATCCAAAAGGCGATATGGAAGACAAATAATTACAAATTGTATTGTTTCAAAAATTCACCACTCAAGCAGAAAGGATTACAACACAAATCCAGGATAAAGTTCATACTAGAAAAATTAGCTTTGAGGAAAAAGATCCTTCAAAGGGAGTGGCAATGCTGTGAATATTTATTTAATATTATTATTTATAAATTAATAGATTATTAGGTTACTAGTGAAAGGGCGTAACCCTTCACTATGCTTGATCAAGCCCTATAAAAGGAAATATTATTGTAATTTATCATCATCTATCAATCAATATATTATTATCATTTATCTCAAATATGGAAGACGGTCTCGCTTCTTAACCCTTAATCGGACATGGTTAACTGAGTGAATGGATACGTTCACTGCATTGGTCCATTCACTGAGTTGTCACATGGACCATCTCTCATGTGTGACTTCCAAGACAGGTCCAAAACCCACTCCAACAAGGCCAAGCTTTGGCACAATGGCCATCGCCTACTAGTGCTCTTGAATTGAAGTTTTTTATGGGAAGCATTAACTTCTACAAGAACTTTGTCTCACATTTTTCATAGCTTGCTTTCTCCTTACATCAATTATCCAATCAAGCACCCTTTCAATGGAATTATATAGCTGCACTTTACTATTTCCAAAAACTAAAGGATACCTTATGTTCAACTCTTGTACTTCATTTACCAGACATGTCTCAACCTTTTGATATTGAAACAAATGCCTCTTATTTTTCCATTGGGGCAATTCTTAAATAGGGAGGCCATCCTGTAGCATACCATTATAGTCATGTTGTGCTTCTAACTTGCAAGACCAATAGTGTTGCTAAGAAATTCCTTCCTACATGTGAGACAACAAATTTACTTCATCTTATATAATAACATAATTCCACATTCTTTGTTTCCTTTCTTTATTGAGATTTGATTCTCTATGTTTCCATGATGATTGCTCCAGTCATTCTATTAGAATGTAGATGTATTAGATGATCAAATTTCACCTTTCTATTTTGAAGTTAATACTCTTTTTTTTTTCTTTTCAAGTGAAATTTATGTGAGTGATTTTTAATTTTTTAACATCAAACCCATGGTATATTGACAACATGAAACATTTACGATTGAAATCATTTTAAGTATCTAAATCCATGGTATATATCCAAATTACTAATACATGTGAGCTTACGAAAGGTTTGCAAGAAGTACTTCAAATTTTATGACATACTCATCAATTTTAAAATATCTTTCTTGTGAAATAAATAGTATTAATACATGTAAAATTATGGAAGGAGTTACTCAAAATAAGACATAGTCATACTCATAAACATTAAGATATATTTTTTGTGAATGCATGAGTAGTTTATAGGCTAGAAACTTCATAATGAAATCTATTATTTAGGACACGATGATTTTAATGATAATAAAATAAATAATCACAAAATGTTAATGATAATGAATATAGGACAAACTAATATGTTAAAGAGAAATTTGAAAAACATTAATCTCCAAAGATAAGTTAAGTAAAAGAATAATGAAAGTGAAATTAACCTTTATGATCTTGCTAGCATCATTATTGCAACAATTCTTGATTTTCCTATAGTGGGAAGCATGATATACTGGTTTCATGGAGTGAAATCTTATTCTCCCCTTATTGATAATGATGGCAAATTAAACAACTAGGGGGAGTCAAGTATTTATTTTGATTATGTTTATTTTTTCATAAATAATAAATAAACTTTGAGTTTTTTCATTTTTTTTTCTCTACACTACTTTAATCCCTTAGCAATTAACTATTAAAATGTGAGTAACAAGCTTTACATATATGATTGATGAATGGTTGTAGCAATTGGGCTTTTGGAAGAATGGTTGTAGCAACAAATCGATATCAAAGGGGCTACGCATTACTCTGCTACAATATCATGCATCAACTACAACATGACAGTGAAATGGATTAATGTACTAAGACTACATCATCTGTAACATGACAACATAATGGATTATTGTACATAATTGTTTGAAAACAAACATAAACTCAAACACCTTGGGTTACCATCGCAAAGATGATAGAAATAAAAGACAGTGGATGTTGTCCAAACAACTATCTACATACATTGTGCAGAGCATTCGACACTAACTTGCCAATTGTGAGAATCCCATCAATGAATATTTTATGGATATTCATATGAGAGGACTCTGTGAGGAAATAATGGAGGTCTCTCTGGTTAGGGTTTCTGGTTACTGTGGTAGGTTTCCAGGTTTTTCTGGGTTTCCTCGGTTTTTTTGGAACTGGTAGTGCTATATTGCCATACTTGGAGTCCACTAATATTACAGATTAGTTAGTACCAACCAAGTCTAAAAATAAGTGGGAAGCGTTTTTGTTGGGTCCAACTATTTTTGTGGCAGCCCGGTCGGTTTTGTTGGTTTTCTGTTGTATTGTCTTCGAGTTCGGTCTTTTCCAGGGAGTTTCGGACTTTTCGCTGTGGTTTTTTCGGTACTACCCTATCCTTATCATACAGTAGCATGTGACTCGTTGGGGTCGTGATGTCACCTTCGAGGTGGTCACTGTCCGGATTTAGTTTGGGGGTCACATTTGGTGGGGATACGGGTAGACCTGGTGCCTTGAAGGATGAGAGGTGTCTCTTCCAAACCCTTATGGATAGTGTTAGGGTTAATCCTCGCGCTCTGGTGGAATTTTCATGTAAAGAATTACACGTTACTAGGTCTCATTCTCTGGTGATCTCGGCGGAAGGTACTGGTGGTGGTTCTCACTGTGCCACTCGAACTGGTGTTTAGAATAAGAGTCTAGGGGGACTTGGTCGTTTACTTTTAGGGGAGAATGATAGGCGGCATAGGAAGGTTAAATTGGAAAGGGAAAGTTAGAAAAAACCTTCTTGTATTATGGGGAAAGATGTAACCTTCGATACGGTGATTGGTCTCTCGAAACAGACCCTCATGGGTAGGTTTGAGTTTATTCGTTTGTCGCAACTAGAGATAGTAGCGTGGATGGAAAATTGATGGAAGCCCATTATTAACTATATTTCGCGTGTAATGTTGTTGGAAAATGGCTGGTATAGTTTCCATTTTCTGACGGAGGATATCCTGTGGGAGATTGAAGGACAGTTCTGGGTTATCGGGGATGGCACATTGGTATTTACGCGTTGGCACTCAAGTTTCAATCTGTGGAAGGAAAAGTTGACCAAACAAAACCCGTGGGTGATTCTGCCAGGCTTTCCACTGTAGTGCTGGTCTTTCGGGGGTTTCTTATCAGTGGCGAACTCTATTGGTCATTTTATTCTTGTGGAGGAGGCAACCCTAGTGGTGGTTGACCGTCGGGAGCCACGTATGTTGGTTGAAGTGGATGTTTCATAGGGTTTACCGACAGAAGTTGAGGTTTCATGGAGTGGAGGTATTTTTACCCAAATTCTTGATTACTGGCATCTGCCATTTTGGTGCTTTGGTTGTCACGGCACGAGTCACCTTCAGGATGCTTGTCCTGGGGCGGATGACCTTAACACCGAACCTTCGGTGGATGGAGTTTTTTCAGCAGTCTCTGATTCCTTTCTCATGCATTTGGTTCCATTGGACCATACATCGGCATCGAAAAGTTTTGGTAAGTTACGAAACTCTATCTCTATCATTCAAAAGTTCATTCCCAAGGAAGAGTTTATATCACTATTATACGGGGAGGAGGATGTTTCTTTTCCGGTGTTGGATGGTGTTGGTCTGGTATCGAGGGATGTTCCATCTGGTTATCCACCATTTGTTGTGGATTCTCCTATCTTAACCCCAACTGGTAATGGTGATGAGGTGGTGGTTATTTCTGCAGCTCTGGTTTTGGGTACCTCCCCACTCCTTGATTTGTCTGGGGTTTGTTCTGATGGTCTTGAGTCTCCTTGGGCTCGTGATATTGCCATTGAACCCTCGGATGTGGTAGCAAAGGACGGGGTTTCAGCCTCTGCTACCATTGGCCCCTCAGTTTGTTCCCCTGATCCTTGCTCTACCTCTATTCCGGTCTTCTCATCTTTATAGGGTGGGGATGATGTGATTCCTATAACATCTATTCGTTCCATACATGTTACTGTTTAGAAGAAACGAGGCAAAAAAGGTTCACGTTTGGAACCCACCCTTGAAATGGAGTCCTCTTTCTCTTTTGAAAACCCTAGGTTATCGGATTTAACGTCGGTGGGTAGGGTTTTGTCCTCTGTTAGTCCCCCAACATACCTTGAGGCCCTTAGAGCAAGTTGTCCTTGTGTGGATGGGTCTTAATGCTTATTCTTTCCTTGAATGTTCGAGGGTTTGGCAGTGGACCCAAAAGAACTGCATTGAAGCGTCTATTTTTGTCAACAAAGCCTGATATTATACTTTTTCAAGAGACTATGGTTCCTTATGCTCAAGCTTGTGAGTCCTTTTTAAACATTCTACCAAATTGGTATTGTTGTGGGTCTGACTCCGCGGGCTTGTCTGGGGGGGCTGCTGCCAACCTGGAATCCACATTGTGCTCATTTTTCTATGTCTACGGTGAATGAAGGTATTCTATTGGAAGGGAATTTGAGAAACTGGATAGAACTGTGCAGATTTTAAATGTGTATGGGCCGTATTGATACAAGGAGAGATTTTGGGATGGTATTTTTCATTGTGGGGTGCTTAACGATCTTTCTTTGATCATGGTTGGTGATTTAAATCTCACACTTTCTATGGAAGAAGTTTGGGGATCAAACTATAAGGTGGATCCTCTCGCAGAATACTTCCGTGATGCTTTTGAGACTGCTCGTTTGATCGAGGTTGTACTGACGGTCCTAAATCCTACTTGGATTAATGGTTGTGTTGGTAATTTGGGGTGTGTGAAGCATCTGGACCGGTTCTTGATCGCTGAAGATCTTAGTAATTGTTTTAGCAAATTTCGAAGATGGTCTATGTCAACTGGTATTTCAGATCACAAGCCAGTTTTTCTGGAGGTGGATCTGGGCTCGTCGAAGCTAAGTTACTCCTTTAAGTTCAACCATATGTGGCTGGAGGTGCCTAGTTTATGTGACTTGATCCGAAATAAATGGACAGACTATTCCAGGGATGACTCTAGCTTTGCATGCTTATCTCTGGTGTCCAAACTGAACCGGTTGCATTTTGAGGTTACTAAATGGGTAAAAGTTTTTCAAGAATAACAGCTTGCGAAGCTTACTGACATTGAATTCTAGTTACAGGTTTTGGGTGAAAATGTTGACTCTGCTTTCAACCTGGAGTTAAAAGAGCGGAGATTGGCTCTGGAACATGTCAAGGGTGTCATCCTTGTGAGGGATGAGGAAGATTAGCACCTGAAGAGTCGGGCGACTTGGATCAAATGTGGGGATAGTAACACTAATTTTTTTCAGAATTTTGCAAATATGAGGAGTAATGGGAATGCTATTTGGCAGTTAGAGGATGACGGGGGTTTGATACTTATTAATTAGCGGACTCTGGAAGATGGCGCGGTGAATTTTTTTAAGGGGGTCTATCATCAGGATAATGCGGGTAATCTTAATGCAAAACTCTCTGTGATTCGAAACTATCCTAGAATCTTCCCTCCAGATGCTGCGGGGTCTATCTGTGCTCCTGTGACCTTGGAGGAAATTAAGGAGGTTCTTAATCTTTTTGAGAAGGATAAAAGCCCTGGACCAGTGGGTGGTTGGTCGAATTCTTCCTACATTTTTTTGACCTTACGGGTGTGGACATTCTTCGGCCTGTGGAGGAATCGTGGACAAAAGGCGTCATCCCAGTTAAGCTTAACTCAGCCTTTATCACTCTTATCCCTAAAAAGGATAAGCCTGCTAATTTTAATGAATATTGGCCGATTTCTCTGTGCCATTTGTTGTACAAGCTGGTGTCCAAGATCATTGCAAACCGGATTAATCCTTTCTTAGACTCTAGTTTATCGACGGAAAAGTTCAGCTTTTTGTCGAATAGGAAAATCCTAGACGCCATAGGAGTGGCACAAGAAGGGATCCACTCTATTAAGCAGAAAAAGATGAATGCTCTGGTTTTAAAAATGGATCTGTTGAGAGCATATGATAGAGTCGATTGTTCTTTCCTCTGCTTTGTCCTTATTTAGTCTGGCCTACCAGTGGATGCTATGGGTTGGGTCATGGCTTGTGTCACTAGTGCAAATTATGTTGTCTTGGTTAATGGTCATCCTTCTGGTTTTTTTAAGGGCGAAAGGGGACTACGCCAAGGCTGCCCCTTGTCGCCATTGTTATTTCTACTTATTATTGAAGATTTGAGTCTTATGCTTATGTCTGCCAAGAATGAGAAGAGATTCATGGGGGTTAAGATTGCATCGATGTTGTATATTACACACTTGCTATTTGTAGATGATGTGTTGATTTTTGGTAGAGGAAATCTATAGGATTGGCATACTTTATTGGACATTATAAAGACTTTTTGTTTGGCTTCCGGGATGTTGGTCAGTCCGGATAAATCTACTTTCTTTTATGCAGAGGATTTCGACCCAGGGTTGTGGTCGGACATTGGGCTGCTCTTTCCTTTCAAATGGAGTGCTTTACAGGACAGTTTCACTTATCTGGGGTTCATCCTTAAACCTAATTGTTATCTCGTTGCATATTGGAATTCGCTCATTGGCAGGGTGGAGAAACGTATTAATGTATGGGCCTATCGTTTTCTGTCTTTAGGTGGGACCGCTTAGTCCTACTTCAATCGATGCTGTAGGGGATTCCGGTTTATTGAATGTCATTATCAATGGTGCCTCGGTCGATTCTTGAAGGGATTAGGCAACATATGTTCCATTTTCTTTGGGCTGGTTCTTTGAAGAGCACTAAGTTTCATCTAGTGGCCTGGAAGAGATTGGCTCTACCCAAAACGGTAGGTGGTTGGGGAATTAAGAATATTTCTATGTTTAATGATGCTCTAGGAGCGAAATGATTGTGGCAGGATCTGTTTGGTTCGAATCTATGGAATATTGTGATTAGGAAGAAATATCTCAAGGATGCTCTCCCATATGTGTGGCTCAGGGATACTCCTCCAGTATGTGGGGAGTCATAAAAAATTTGGAAAGGCTTATTTAACAAACTGCCCATTCTGAAATGTGGTCTATCTTGGAGTATTAGTAGGGGTATCTGGGATTACATTGCTATCGATCCTATCATTGGGATTTAAGTGGACTTTCAATTATCGCCCATTTCAATCAAGGCTCTACATGACAAGAATATTGAGGTCGTGGCAGATACAAAATCTGGAGGCGACATTGGATTCAAATAACTATTGGATGAGTGCCACTGATCTTCAACTGACAGGACGACTGGCAGAGGAAAGGAGGCTTTATATTATGAAGCTAAAGGCTTTGGGCATTGTGTTATCTAACACTTCAGATTGTTTAGTCTGGGATTGGGGTAAGTCCAATGGCTCCATATCTGCTAAATTGGTCTATGATTTTCTTGTATTGTCCAGGGCGCCATTGAATAAATGTCTAATCGCTCTTAAGTTATGGCGCTGGAAGATTCCTCTCAAAGTGAAATGCTTCATCTGGCTTTGTTGGAAGAATGGTATTTTAACATGGGACAACCTTTATAAGAGGGGTTTTGTTGGTCCGGGAAGATGCCCACTGTGTATGCAGCACGAGGAAACAGTGTCACATTTGTTTGTTACTTGTCCTTTCTTCATCACTGTGCAGGAAGCCTGTCAACAATTGTTAAGGTATAAGATTCCATGGGGTCAGACCAGGTTTGGTGCATGCTTGGAGCACTCGATTATTGGCAGGTATGCCTTTGCGGAACTTCCCTTACTCATTATCTAGGAAGTCTGCAAACACCGAAATCGTATCATCTTTCGGGATGTAAAGATTGGTACTTATCAGGTGGTTTGTAAAGTCGTGGCATCCTTCACTGAATTTGGTCATAGAAAAGTGTTGAATAAGTAGAGATATCTCGTCCCTCCATGTATTGACTTTTTGAGTCCTATTGGTTTTTTTTATGGAGCTCAGCAAAATGGGTGTTGTGGGGTAGGTATGGTGCTCTACATGAGTTCAACTCACTTCTTCCATATCAAGATATGTGTTGGGAAAGGAACTAATACTAGAGCGGAGCTACTGGCGCTTTGGGGGCTTTTATTATTTGCTCGACTTTGGGAGATTAATCGGCTTCAGGTTTATGCTGATTCACTACTGATTATCAATTGGATTGCTGGGAAGGCTTAGCTGGAGGTTATTCAGCACATGCATTGGATGGACAGAATTCATGACATTATCTTTCACTTCGCCGATATTAAATTTACCCATATCTTTCGTGAATTTAATACTAATGTTGATTCTCTATCCAAATCTGTTGTGGGCCTGCTGGATGGTAGCTTAGGTTTTGATGAATTTGTGGAGGGCTCCCTAGTCGATTCAGGCATGGTGAATTTGTTCAAATTTTCTGTATGGTGATAGGAACTATCTGTTTTGAATTTTACCCATAGAACTACTTAGTGATAGCTATATGACTGATCACAGATTGGGTATGGAATCAAGGAATACTCTTCTTTCTTATGTATTAGTCTTTTGACAGATATGTGGATTGCTGGATGGAAAAACTTTTATGATGTAACTTTGATTCATACCTTTTTGAATAATAGGTTACTTTTTTTTTGGCTTGAAAAAAAAACTACCTACATACATGATAGAGGGACATGCTAAAGCGACATACAACCATGTAGAAAAAGTAGCAAAAGTTATACTCCTTTGATTATTAACTCTCGAGAAGTTAACCTATTAAATCTAGATACTCTATTCAATGAATAAAACAAAACATATCCATAAATACTTAAATCTAAATCTCTAAGATGAAGCATATCGTTAAAATCTTAAATCAAAATGCTCCTTTTTCAATGCATATAACGAAAAGAATATCGATAAAATCTTAAATCTACAACATTAATTTGCAAAACCATATTAAAAAAATTAATCTATCAACTTCTAATCGTAAAAACCTATCAACATAAATAGTTAAATGAAGTGAATGAAAATAGTGAAGTGAGCAGAAGACTGAAAATTATTCAATTTTCATGTGATTAGTATTGAGATAAGAAATTGGTGAATTGATATTGAGATAAGAAATTCAGGAGACCAGGATTTAGGAATTTAGATAATGTCATATATTATAGTGTTTTTATATTAGCATAATTATAGGTAAATTGGTTGGTGTTTTGATAGGTATAGTTAATTATTTAGTTTTATAGAACTGGATGGTTATTAAACAAAGGTTGAACATTAAACTAATTAATATAAACATTATTTACTAACATAAATATTAAATTAATTAATATAAACATAAAAACAAATATTATTTAATAAGCATATCCCTTTTCTTAATCACCACTTGCCCAGAGGCACTCTACAACCCAATATGAGGGAGATCTTGTAACATGTATCCATATAACATTATATACTTGTTACACTTAGATTAATCTTGTTGATTTACTCAAAGAAGTCACTTATTACACTTAAATTAATCTTGTGGATCTACTAAAAAAATCTAAAAATTTCAGATAATATCTAAACATTTATGACTGTAATAAGGCCGACGCTCAAGTGACAACTTTGACTCCAGATATGAATGGATGTATCGATTCCTTATAATGTGGCCAGCTTTAGGTTACCCTTTAACTACTTAAACCCACGTGGCCAACTTGTGACTATGTGAGTCGTTTCCAACACACCTTGATATATATATTGCAGAATTAATCTAGCTTGAGCGCATGCGATTTCCATTTTAAACGAAAGTACCAGAAAAGGCGGCAGGTGACGACGATCTCTGACGCTGAGTGTCGTCTGACGACGCTTGATTGACATTACAGTGGAATATCGTTTCTTGTTCAGGCCATAATTGAGTTACTTGCACCCAAGAATCTACACCAAGTGCTGAGACTTCGCATCCTTGACCATATAAACCTGTTTGCAAGGACTCTTGATTGGCACATCATTGCTCTGAGAGGTCCTCTACAGTCCAGTATGAGGGAGATCTTGTAAAATGTGGTGTTTGTCGAGTAACAAATAATACAAAGTAAGCAAAAAAAATAATACAAAGTAAAAAATAATAAATATTCTGTTGGTCATAAACAAAAAAGAATAATACAAAGTAAAAAATAAATATGAGACTTAAACTAGAGACTTTAGAGCTTAGATTAGGTGATAAATATTATGTCGATCATAACCAAAAAAGAATAATACAAAGTAAAAAGTAAATATGAGACTTAAACTAAATACTTATTTTTTACTTTTAATACAAAGTAAAAGGTAAATATGAGATTTTTGAGTGTTTGTCCAGTTTGTCAGTAACAAAATAATACAAAGTAAACAAAAAAGAATAATACAAAGTAAAAAGTAATAAATATTATGTCGGCAATAAACAAAAAAAAGAATAATACAAAGTAAAAAGTAAATATGAGACTTAAATTAGAGACTTTCGAACTTAGGATTAGGTGTATTGCAGTCAAGGAGCTATTCAAGGAGAGGTTTGCACCTGGGGAGATTTGATTCCTCTCGGCCTTTGACAGAGCCTAAGATTTGGATCTATACGATCTCCAAGAAGCTGAGGTGAAACCATCTCCAAAAAGCTCCGCCATTGTGCTGAAAAAGACGATGGTGCTCACTGGGTGGAGCTTCTGCTGCGAGAGATGCAGACAGCATCTGATATAGATGATGCAAGAGTATTGGAGTGTCTTGAAAAGGCCATAGTTAGTAGGGAAGATGGTAATTTGCCAACGGTACACCAACTTGGTTTGTAGATGGCGAGCTTCCCTCGCTATCTGCGTGTGTAATCAATATGACAAACTAACCACTGTCTCATAAAGAAACACTGTTGCAACAATAGATTACAATCTTGATCTTGGAGAAACAAGCGTGGGTATTCATATAAATAGATTGCAATAAAATAATGTTTTGTCGATAAGTTTCCCAATACACCTCGAGTATTTGATAGCTTAAGCAGTACAGCTGGATTATTTAGCAATGACCAAGGAAATGCTGGGAAACTAGGAAATTATCAAAATAACCTCTATAGTAGATGGAAAAATGCAATCTATAAGAAACAAATGTGAGAAGTGATTAATCTGTCAATATTAAAAATGGAGGGTACAATCCAAAAAGAACTAATTCTTTCGTACTATCTGCTACCTTGAAGGGAAAACCCAATGATATAGTAATTTATTTCCTCGTAAACACTCGAGGGTACTATCTGCTACCTTGAAGGGAAAACCCAATGATATAGTTTCTCTCAATGAATTGGAATTTTGAGTAAAAAGGTAGAAGAAAATCCATTGGACAAGTTGATGAAAGAGTCTGAAATTAAGTGATCTTCGTAGCTATCTTCGTAACTATAATAGTGATCTTCGTAACTATAAGAGTCTGAAATTGGACATTTCAGTATTCAAGAATACAGTTGATGCAATACAGGCTGCATCTACAATACGCAAATTTAAATGAAACTACGTGATCATAGTAACTATAATTTTGGGCTTACAAGTTGCATTTTAGCATTGAAGAATACACTAGATGCAATAAAGGCTCCAATTACAATCTGCAAATTTGAATAGTTCTAGTTAGATATATTTTTTGCTCGTAGTAACTTTGATTTAGCTCAAATCATATCGATATCTAGGTTGTGAAACATCTCACCTATGTTGTGATAAGATCTCAAACTAAGGAGTTCCACTTTATCTATTTCGAAAGGGGCGTTATCTCCATTTTCGGAATAAAGTTGCTATCTTATGTTTTTATGATAATGGACTATAAATATTTTTCCAAATGCAATCCTTCATAAAATTGCTCGAATCCATATACGAGGTATGTAGTGATAAGGTCGCTTGTCTTCCCAATATTGTTCTCCATTAACGTGTCCTCTTCAAATCATGTTTATTGATTAAAAGTCGAATCATAACAAGTTTGACTCACAAATGCATTTACCTTGATTGTGTTCTTAGTCTACATAATAATCTTCACATTTTCAACATTTAGGTTACTTTCTTTAATAGAATAATGTCTACCTTTAGGTTTTAAAAGTATTCCAATATACATGCCATTCAACATACACTTCCAAGACAACATAAGAAAGATTATGCCAATATGCATGCCATTCAACATATAATTTTGAGACAACAAAAAAGTGTGGCACTAACTAACAAGGGGGAATGCAATTAGGATGGATTGTAATTTGGTTAAATTTCTCATTATACCTATCACCAACACCTCCATCATACCTATTACCAACACCTTGACATCTAGAAAATAAATTAGTGTTGGAAATTAGTTTCAATTGTTGAAAATAATTTGGTTTAATTTCCCTTGTCCATTTTATGGTTGGAAATTTATAAATTAGTAAGATTTGTTGTTAGGGTCCTCCAAACACACCTTACTTTAGGAGTTAGTCATGTAATATATATGACCATCCCTTTGTAAAAGGGTTGAGTAGTTAGTAGTCAACAATCAATGTAAAAATGGTTTCTCTATTAATTAAGACCTGCTAGGGAGTTGGTACTTATTAAATATTTGGCCATAAAGTAGTTAGGATTTTGTTTTTAGGAATCCTATTGACAACCACTTGTTTATTAAAGTTACAACCTAACCAAATGCTAAATTGACACTTGAGACCCATGTTTGTGAGGAAAAATATCTCTAAAAGGGATTAATGTGAGGTTAATATAAGGGATTAGTGGAGTAGAGGCCCATTTGCCAGCATGTATAAAAATAACACCCACTTTTACCAAGAGGACTTGCAGTGTCCAACAAACAAGGGGGGTCCCAATATAAGTAGATCAATTCAGTGCCACTCATCACAACATCCTAGTGAGACAACAAATTGATGATGTGTCTAGTCTATGGTCTCCTTTCATGCAGTAGTGACTCCATGTTTCCCTTCATTCCATTTTCTCAACCTTAGAAGAACTCATAGATGGGAGTGATACATTGTCTCCATGTGCATTCAAAATGAACTCAACTCACAACTCAATCATAGCATACCCATAAGTTTGTGGCTAACATAAACATGTTGACCATTCTACCATCTTAATCATTAAATATATGTTAAAAACATATAATAAACACATATAATTTTTATATTTCTAGGGTTTCTTGGTAATATTCGACTAGAACAACTGTAAAATTCCTTCAGGATCATCTCAAAAAGGTTGGGTGTGCAGTGATCAGAACTTCTTCAAGGCTATTGAACGTGACAAACAGATCAATGGTGGATACTTGCGAGAAGAAGGGTTCTGTGGTCACTAAGTTTGTGTATTTGTTGGTGTGCTTGTTTCTTCCGATTCATTTGTTTTCAAATAAAAATGAAATAAATTTAATTATTTTCTATGAGATCAGAAGGTTTAGCACTAAATTGCCTCCAACACACCTGGGAGGTAATTTTATTTGCGATAACCTTCATATGTCATGATTGCAAATATTAAACAACTAAAAAAGGTATTTTAAGATGTGCCAAACAATGAAAAAATGGAGGATCCTTTGAACAATGTCAAGCATAAAAATAGAGGGGGCGTAACAATCCATTTTGCAAAATCTAAATTGAATTTTCCCAAATTTATTGTCAAAACTTAGGAATTAATGTGGATTCGTTATACGAGCTACCTCATTAGCTGTTCCATATTATAATTTTCATTTTAACTTTGGAAAATCGAATTCTAAAAGGAACTAATGTTGAAGATAGGTCTTTGAAAATCGGTTGAGTAGATTTGGTACATGCAGCAATCTTGATGAGATAAAAATTGCATACAAATTCTGAATACTACAATTAATTATGATAACATATATACATGAATACTACAATTAATCATACATTTGGCTGTCATTTCTGGGTGAATCCTGCTAGAAACCGGAAATGCACCAGTAAGGTCATTTTTGGGGCATGTTGCTCATCTATGGTCGGGTAACACATTACTGGAGAAATCCACTGCATTGCTGGACAAGCCTACATACTTATGGAATAAATGGTGTACGCGTTAGAAAATTAGTTAGCAGTAAGTCAAAAGATGAAAAATACTTTGACCAATACCCTAACCCTAAAGCTACAATACCTTTATATCCTCACCAACCTGCCATTCGTTATTATACAATTTGATTAAAGCAAAAATTGCTAATATTGAGAGTTGATTATTTGCTTTTGCTCGGTTAAGTTGTCATCCAGATACATGGATGTGTACAAAATCTCAATACACATGGCTTGAAGCTTGGCCAATTTCACAACCAAATTTAAATTCATGAATTTCCCAACTTAAAGGTTTTCATCTACCTCAATAATTTGCAAATACTCTTGTAGAATATTTACAAAATCTTGACTCATCTTTAGAAGTGGAGGGAGAAAGGACATGTACAAGTTTGTAGCCATCATAGTTTCTATCTGAATCAAAAATAGTATTAATGTAAATTCTAAATTAAAAAACATAACTCTAGCCAATCTAGCTTCACCATCCAACATAACTTATCCTTCAAAAACACATGTTTTGACATCTATTTGAGCTTCTTCTTAACCATCATCTTTACTTATCTTGGATGCATTTAACCCATCCTTTGTCCTCTTTCTAGAAACACAATCCATTTCAGTTGGTACATCATAACTCATATATTTCATTGCTTCACCATGTTTCCCAACTCGAAAAAATCTATGTTCTATAGAGTGTTCCACCTCTTGATTGGAGGAAAGAGCATTCCTCTTTCTAGCAAATTTATGTTCAGGGGGTATGCATGGACATACAAGAATCTTTACAATTCCATCTAGATAAGAGTTTAAATCCACTAAATCCTCACTATATCGGTGCTCTAAATCCTTGGGGGGTATTAGGAACGTGTCTTTCTAAGCATCAAGCCATCCAATTTTCTGAATTTTATTGAACAAGTAAAAGATGGAAACGTCAGGACTCTATCTAGAAATAGTAAGGTCCTTCACTTCCTTTATGAAAAATGGTACTTATGTCATCTGCATGGTCACTAGGATTAGAATGGATTTTATCAACATAACACCTTCTTGTAGACTCATCTAGGATACCCTCTCCTATTGTTGAGGCATATTTCACTGAGGCACTTGCTTTCCCTTTGAATTTTTAGTGGCTGCAAGATTTACTAGTAACTTTATACCCCCATTATCGATATAATATAATGTTGCATTAGAAAGTTGTGAGCATCCCTTCTTTAAAACAATTGGGAGGGAGCAAGGGAGTGCAAAACAATTAAATATCCTACTTAATATTCTCCCGGATCCTTTAATCACGCTGAATTTTATTGTCTTAATGATTTATATCTTCCCAATTCTCACCATTGTTGAATACATTAGCGTTTAGTTTCAGGTTTCGTCTCTTCAACTTATATCTTCAATTTCTCAAATTGTAAAAATAAAACTACTCCACAATTGCTCTCAGATATTCAAATTTTCTCTTCAACTCTACTTTAGTTACATCTAAACAACTTATGTAATTTTTCTTACACATGCCCTTAAGCAAATTTTGTAATTTTTCTTACACATGCCCTTAAGAAAATTTTGTAATTCTTCTTACACATGCCCTTTATTCTACCAAACAAATTCCAATCTATTTTGCTACCAAGATTATGGCACTGTTTTAGCTAGGAAATTTTGTCTATGTATTTTATTCTCATTTCTAAGAAGTTAGTGTAGAAATTGTGTCTTTTCTTCCGAACTTTGTATAATGTCTTGCATGTTTAATGAATTGGGAAGCAATTTTATAGGCATTATGCATGCTAATTTTATTTTATTTATATATATATATATTTTTTATTTATTTATTATTATTATTTTTATTATTATATATATATATATATATTTATTTATTTATTTATTTTATTTTTTTTTAATTTTATTTTTTTCTTTCTGAATACTCAGCTCCATGACCAAACATTGAGCAGGCTGAAAAGTAACATAGAGCTTATGGTGAAAACAAATAATGGCATAAAAGTGGTTGCCATACCACATTCAATGAGGTTCCTTTAATTTTCACACTTCAAGAAGTGGGTGGAGGAACTAGCTCCAGTGGGTGGTGGAGGTGGCCTATATTGGTGTGTTAAACATCTCAAAGATGTAATGAATATTGGAGTCCCATTCCTTGGTGTCCCAAAATCCATCTCATGAATTTTTTCATTTGAAGCTATGGATGTTGTTGTTGCTAGGTAAGCTTCTTTAAAGTAAATTCTTCACGATTCCTCTTATATTGTATACCCACAATAAAAATATATTGACTATGAATACACATATAGTAGGGTATCTCAATTTTTTAATCCAATTACCATATTGGGCTTACCAATCTTTTGTTAGTTTTGACTTTGTGGCTGGACTTATATTTTTAAGAGAAGTAGAGTGCATTTTTATTTAGATTTCGTTCACCCACAGTAAAAGGATATTGACTATGAATACACATACAATAGGGTATCTCAATTTTTTAAGCAAATTAACATACTTAGCTTACAACCTTTTGTTAGTTTTGACTTTGTGGCTGGACTTGTATTTTTAAGAGAAGCATAGTGTATTTGATTTTAGTTTCTATTCTGTTGTCTTGTTTTATGCATCCTACCTAAGAGTTAACATCTAAAGGATGGTTTAAATGAGCTTTTAACCATATCCATGTTGATATATTTGGCTAATATTCACTTGTGTCCATGGGCCAACCACTTTATGGGTAGTTGAGGCTCTTAATGAGTGCACCTGTGGATAGTAGTGGGTGTTACTACTCAAACTTCACTTAAGGTGCAAATTCTTCACCATAGTGAAACTCAAAGTGGAACTCAGATGAGTGAACACTGCCATCTTAGTATGATTTTCCTTGTGTTTAGGACTATCTATGAAAGTTTCTTGTGGGGATTCCCTATATTCACTAAATTTAAGTGATCAATCAGACTATCAATGTAAGTGACAACTAATTCCTATGTGGGTTTGACTGCTGAGATATTTTCTGATTATTAGAACAACAAGCAAAGTCTATGAAACAATTTTGGGAATTACAGTATGTTGTATCTTGAGGGAAGAGTTTATATGACATATGAAACAGAATATTCTTGAACACTATTTCTGGAATTGCTTATAAAATTAAATGATTTCCAAACTATTGCAAATAATTTATATTTTCAACATAAAGAAAATTGAAAATCAATTCAAATTGCCTAGCAGATTTAAACATTCGGTTTATGGTCATAAGTTTCAAATCTAATCTACTAGAAATTAAATTTTAATTTAGATTTTTGGGGTTAGAATATTAAAAACCCATTCAAACCCATTCCATACTTAGGAGATACATTATTAGTCATTTTTTATTAATTCCTAGGCGTTGACTAGGTAGTTGGCCATTATTTTGTCTTTGTGTGGCACAAGCCATCCTAAGTCACTAGAGTGTAGTTATAAATATTCTGGATAATATTTCCCAATGTTCTGTGAGATTTTATTCCATTCTTGGATTAGAAGGGCACTATCTTGCTTTTTTCTAGTTTTTACTGAAAAGGTAAAAGCTAGTTGACTTGGCTTTAGCGGTTTTTTGGGAAACTCATTCTCCATGATGCTTCTTCTTTCTAAAAGCTATACTTAGGATTATTTTCCATCATACATCACCATAATAATCATAATTTATCAATTCGTGAGCCTTAGAGGTGATTTCGAAATCAGTTTTTGCACCTAGGGGGGTTTTTCATCTTTTTAGTAAGCCTGCTTTTGTGAGGATTTTGAGTTCTTTCATTGGATTTCAAATATCTGATGTAATTATATATTTGGAAATCCATTAAATTTCCAAATTTTGGCTGATGTAGACTTATTCAATAGAGTTATATTGTTTTCATCATATTCATGAGTGTTTTATGTGTTCTGTGACTAGTTTTTGCAAGGGAATTTGTGAGATTGTGTAATTGCTTGAGTAGATCTTGGTGTGAGAAAGATTTTCACATGGTATCAGATATTTCAAGTTGTTCTATTCTCCTTCTTTTTTCCCGCAAGATCGAACCGTTCGGATAGAGGGCACATTTCAATCTCCCAGATGGCGCAATTCTGCATCTCAGGGGTGAAACCAAACATCTCAGAGGCACATTTCAGAGCTACCATGGATTAGTCACAACAAATCATGATCACTCCATTCAGTTATTTTGACTGGAAGGAACATATGGAGATCTTGTTGAGGAGTAAAGGCCTCTATAAGGTGACTATTTCTATTGACACTGAGGCTACTTCTCTCCTTGAGAGGAAAAGTGGAATAACATAAGAGATGAGGCTTTTGGTATCTTGTGTCTTAGCACATCCAAGGATATTCGTTTCCATATAGATGGTCTTACCACTCCTAATGAGCTTTGGGTCAAGTCCCAAACTTTATTTGGCAATACTAATGAATTTAGGGGCTGCCAACTAGAGAATGAACTAGTTTCACCGAGTCTAAGCAATTTCGATACCTTACAAGAATTTTTCTCAAATTTTAAAGTTCTTGTTTTGTAATTGAAGCAGTGTGGATTCGACAAGAAAGATGAGAAATTGATCTTGACCATCCTCTCAAAGCGTGGCCCTAATTACTCAGTCTTTGTTTCGACCTTCCATGTTACAAAACTCACAGTTCGAAATTGGAAGATGCCTTCACTGACAGAATTCATGGAATCACTCACTCATGAGTAAGACAAGTTGGTCTTGATGCAAAAAATCAAGATTCCATCAAACAACCAAGCTTTGGAGAGATTCAAAGAATCTAAAAAGCAAGAAGAAGGAAAATTCCAAGAAACCACAAGATCAAAAGAAAGACAAGCAAAAAGCTCAAGAAGACTCCCCCAATTCCAAGAAGAATTCTCAAAAGAAGAAAGATAAGTCTAAGTGCGCATATTGAAATAGGGTCTTTCATCCTGAGAGCTCATGCACGAAGAAGACCATTAACCAAATGTCTCAACTTATTGAGAAAGCCAACATCCCTCTTTTAGAGAGTGCAAGAAAGAAGGAAGGAGGATCCAATTCTGAAGACAAGGAGAGAGTACATGCTTTGATGGTAGGCACATCCAAGTCTACCTCTTTCATAATTGATTCTAGAGCTTCAAGGCATATGGTGTTCCCAAGATATTCTTTATCCTTCTTGATTCTTCTGGTGGTCCGACTATTGTGTTGGGTAATGACTTTGAAACTACTTGCAAAGGTAAAGGCAATATTGATCTTGAGTATGGTTCTTTAACTAATGTGTTGTATGTCCCAAGTCTTGCTGCAAATCTATTATTTTTCTATCAGATGACTCACACTGGATATCCCAAGAAGGTTCTCTTCACACCTAATGATGTGGAAATTTCAAAAATTTCTACAGGAAGAATTAATGTTGCCTTAGGTATCGCTGATCATAGCTCAAAAATCTATAGGTTTTCACACTTTGTACCTTTCTCTTAACCTTATTCTCTCCTCACTCATGCCATTGAGTCAAGGAAATTATTGCATGAGATATTTGGTAACCTTAATTATAAATACCTTTCTCAACTTCATGAGAAGAATTTGATCATAGGGCTGCCCAACATCAATTTTTGTAAAGGAGTCTATCAAAGTTCTATCATAGGAAAACACCCTGAGCATAAGTTTGAGAGATCCAAGTCTGGGTGAACCTCTACACCCCTTGAGATCATTCACAATGACATACCAGGTCCATTTCCCCATGTGTCTTTGAAAAATTAAAAATACATCCTAACCTGCATATATGACTTTCCCAGATACCGTTGGATCTTTTTCCTCCAACTAAAGTATGAAGTTTGGAATTGTTTCAATATTTTCAAAGCCTCAGTTGAGAACCAGTCTAGAGGATATATCAAGGTACTCATATTTGATAATGGTGGGGAGTACATAAAATATTATTTTAAAAAATTATGTGCTTTTGTTGGTATTCAAAGGCAACACATTGTTCCTACACACCTCAACAGAATGGTGTTACTGAAAGGAAGAACATATCTCTCAAAGAGATGGCTACATGCATGCTTGAGTCTAAGTCTTTGTATCCAATAATTTGGTCTGAATATATCAATTGTGCAGCCTACATATAGAACATAGTGCCTCATAAAGCATTGAAAGGAATCACTCCTTTTGAAGCTTGGACTAGGCACAAATTTGATGTCTCTCATTTAATGATTTTTGACTCCAAGGCTTGGGCTAGAATTCCACCTGAGAAGAGGAGTGCCTTGCAAAACCAAATCCAACCATGTCTCTTTGTTGGATATTCATAAGACTTCAAGGGTTATAAGTGTCTGAACATGACCACTCAAAAATCATTCAATGAAAAGAGTGTTCAATTCGAAGAACAACTGTTAACACCTAAAAAGTGCTCACTAGCTCATTTCCTTATTCACATGACCCATTTGTCCACTTTTCCACCATTTGAGCCTCTAAAGCCACCAAAAAGTCACCAAAAGAACCTTAATACACCCCTTTTCCCACTCAAAATGATTATTTTTCCTCAAAAAGCATAAAAAACCCTCAAAAAGGGTCCAAAATTCCCAAAAATATTAAAAAGGGAATAAAAATATTCAAAATATTCAAAAAAGGAAAAAGGAGGGAAAAGGTACCTAAACCATGTTGGTCAATACCATTGGTTTCTACAAAACCATAATGGTATTCCCCACCACCAAAAACTATAAAAAGGTGGTAGGGGCTCCTCACTTTCCATCCATCCATCATCCTATCCTCATGCTGCCAAAATCTCCCATGAGCTTTTGGCCATTGTAGCTACCTTGGCGAAGGAACCCTTGGAGTTGGAAGCTGCTCACCATTGGAGCTACTCAACAATCTTCGCCATTTGGAGGTATCACCATTGCAAGCACTTGCTTGCCCCTATTTTCAATACAAAATTATTTTTTCTATTTCTTGTTCTTGTTTTCAATTCAAAAGTTTATTATGATATGCACATGTTAGTTTAGTTTTAGTGTTAGATTTACAATTGTTTTTTCTTTAATATTTGAAACTACTGCTACTAGTTAGCAGGTGTCCATAGCACTAAGCTTGGTTGCAAAACCAAGCCAATAGTTTTTGGCGACTCCGCTGGCTTAGAACTCTTAGATCTCAAATTTTGCTTTAGATCTTCGTTTTTGTTAGTATTAGTCAGTTTAATTCATAGATCTGCCACCCTAGACAGCAGATCCATTGCTGTTCTAGATCTTGGCCCATTTTATTGCCATTAACAGCCCGAAATTTTCAATTTTTGGGTTCGTTTTTCGGCGTCCGTGTACGGCTTTCGCCTCGCGGCTTTTTTCCCAACAGTCGCGTGGCTCATCGCGACTGCGCGGCTCACCGCGGCTTCGCGGCCAATTTGCGCACTGCACATCGCGGCTCTGCGGACATTTTCCGCACTGCACATCGCGACTGTGTGACGAAATCCCGCGCTGCACATTGCGGCTTCGCAGCTGAAACCCGCATTGCCCATCGCGACTGTGTGACAGAAACCCGCGTAGCCCATCGTGGCTGTTCTGTCAAAACACGTGATGCAAATTTTTTCCATTCAGCCAATCCGTTTAAAAACTAGTTTTTTGCTGTATTTTCTGCCCAATTAGCACATTTTACAGTATTAAAATTCCTGCATTTTTTACAGCTAGAAATCTTTTTACTATTTAGAATGCACCTTTAAAAAAGTCTTTTTAAAAATTTTCAGAAATTGAAAGAAGGATTTATTTTACATTTTACCTAGATTAAAAAAAAAATACTGTTTACTTCCTTGATATTTTTCCCATAGAAAATTTTAAAAGAAATCCATTTATTTCTTGAAGAAGTCATATTATTTGCTTTCCTATTTCAAAAGATCCTTTGTTTTTTGAATATTTTCTGCAAAGCATTTACATTTTCAATTTCAGTTTAAAATACTACACGTGCACCCACTCAAACACATAGTTTAAACTGAGCCTTAAAATTTACGCTAACTTCAACCAACTTTTAACCCCACTTGGGGAGCACTTAAAAGAACTTTGTAGCTAGGTAGTATTGAGGGGATAGGTGTTCCAATAACACCCGTCAGTTATTACATTTGAGACATAGCTGTTGTCCATTAGGGAACCAAAATCTCCTAGTATTTTTTGGCACAGTCACAACCTATTTATCAGAGGGCCTCTCCCCTAGGAGGGTTGAAGTCGCGAGGATGGTTCCGGAAGCCTGAGTGGAATACCGAAATCCATTCAGTAACTGAAGGCTACCATTCGCAGTTCTCGGGATATCCCTGTATGGGGGTATTGCGGTAAAAGGACCAAATGGCAGATTCACCTTTTCTGAACGTGTAATGAACGAAGTATCCTAGTTTCCATTCTTTAGGATTGATTACCCAGTGTCCCTCTCGGTAGGGGGATATCTAGCCGTTGATTCAACACTCAATATTGTCTGACTTGGATTTCATCACCTTGCAGAGAATATCGTTTGTTGACTCACAATACTTCTAGTTAGGTGTTTGCATGATACTTTACCCACCTTTGGTCTAGTAGCACCTCTTTTTTCTAGAAACTGTTTGATTGTTGGTATTCTGACCATTTTTTGTATCCCTCCACTTATTATAGCACAGCTGCTATAATAAGTGCTTTTTGAGGTTGATTTTTTGGCCCGAGAGCCTTTATTTTCACTCCCATGTTTTGCACCCTTGGTTGCATTAGGGTTTCGAGTTTTTTACATCACCACCTTACACTGAAATTGTTTTACAAAACATATTTCTCACCATTGAGAATTTTAGATGATCTCGTCGTCTTCAGGGTGAACCCCCTCAGTTCAGTCTACTTGTCTCTCCACGTCACCGATGTCGAGCCTTATCCCTTGACTCGACACATCATCGGCCAAACATACAGTCATCCGATTCTGACACGCCTCACTTCACATCTGATTCTGAGGCTGAATCCAAAAACCCTACTGAATTATTACTAACCAACCTCATGGCTGGAACACAATTCAACCCACTTTTTACCAGTACTATAGGAGATACATCCACAAACCCTTCTACTGCGGTGCCATCCATGGCAACAACCACCCCCCTAGGTATGCCTAATATGGGGGACACTCCACCTTTAGGTATGCCCAACACAAGACTACCTCCTATTATGGGTATGCAAAACATAGGAATCACACCACCTGTCATTACCATAGCCCAGATCCCAGGAATTCTTGGCGCTATTCCTAACCCCAGTGTAACCCATGTTGCACTTGGAAACGCTGGCCCATACCAAACCACATCAGTTGGAGGACACATACCTTCAATACCTAGCATAACCTTAGCGTGCTACTGGACCACTACATAATGCCACCATGAATAGCTATGTCCCAGCCACTACATCACACCCCTCGGCCAGTCTACCATTTCTGGCAAGTTTGAATTTGCCAGACTTGGCAAGACTAACTAATGATCCTATTAGACATGACCCCACTTGGCCCCCCATGCCCACAAAGCTTCCCTTGGACATCCTGAATTTTGAAGGAAAACCTGGGGAGGACCCTCAAAACCACATAATGTCTTTTCACCTATGGTGTTCATCTAAATCCATAGTGGATGACTCCATTCATCTAAGACTGTTGCAACAAACGTTCACTGGCTCTGTAGCCAAGTGGGTACATCGAACAACCACATGGGACCCACCATACTTTTACGTCTCTCGCCTCCACTTTCCTTCAGTTTTTTCAGCTACCTATACGCTATGATGCAGGAGTTGAAATACTGTTATCTTGTAGACAAAACACAGCTACCCACATCACCGACCATATCCATGAGTGGCGTAAGCGTCGTAGCCTCTGCAAGATAAAACTGAACGACTATGTATTTTTTGGATTGGTTTCTCAAATCACTCCTACCCCTCATAGCTAAGGATGTAGATTCTGAACGGCCCCAGTCGGAAGAAGAAGCCATTCTAAAAGCCCAGCAGTTTGATCTGATATACGCCCAGTGTGGCTACCTGTATACCATTTTACCTGACGCTCCCCGCGGTGATTCCTCCTAGACTGACGCGCCCGGGGGCATCCCATGCCGCCGATGGCATCATTGGACAAGTTGCGTCCCGCAACCAGCCATTTTCCATTATGCGCAATAATAACAACCCCGATCTTTTACGGGCCACATCTCACTCTGGAGCTACAACTTCGTATGCTCCCATGGCCCACCCCCACCACATTCACGGACCCCCATGTCCACCACAGTGTTTATCGTCATGCACTTTCAGCCTATCCATGTCTGGTTGCACCCCCTACGTATTACCATTAACAGGCCCACACATGCTCCCTGTTCACTCACAAGCCCCAACGGCTTATTTCCCACCACAGGTAGTCCTTGCTGCACCACAACCTCCAATCGCTCAGACTTATCCTCCAAACAACAACAAACGCTACCCCCCGCCAACCAAAACCCTGATCGACCACACGAAACAGGGTATGAACCCCAATTTACGAACAAACCACCCATGTTCCATATGCGGGGTATACGGCCATTATACACACACTTGCCCACATTTGGGGCGAGCACGCCAACTGTGGTTTGATGATGCCCAATGCCAATGTGATGAACCTGCAATAATTAATTAATGCAAATACACAAGATATCAGAAATAACAGAACAGAATCACCTTTATATTGATCACGGACCACTTCGAGGGGGAAACCTCCTTTGAGCAAGCTCAGTACAATTAACTTCACGGTGCCTTCAATGACCTCAACACACACTTATATACTAAGTCTATGCCCAATACTATGAGTCAAAACCATGGGACATATAATACTACAGGACGACTTACAAAGCATATGCGTCCAATACTATGGGCTTATAAACTACGGATCAACAAATACTACGGGACGACTTACAAAGCATATGCGTCCAACAACAATATACTAACATAGTAAAGAGAATGGTTGACATAGGTTCCTAACAGCCAAGGGCACGCAGCACAACCAACGCCACCTCCTCAACCACAACCCATGGTGCTATAGAATCCTTTTCCCACACAAGGAGTGGTGAACACTCGTCTGTTGGATCCTCCTCAAGGAACCACAGCACCACAATAGCAAATCACATATGTTACACACACAAACCAACCAATGGACTGAAATACTCATCATCTCCTTATGATGTCATCATCCGACATGAATCTCCAAACGCGTCGAAACCCATACGCTCCCATTGCACCTACAAATGTTCTCCCTATGATTGAACAACCAGTTCATAATGCACCTACATCGTTCGTCTCCACAGTCAGACCCAGATTATACCTGGAATCACCTATGACTTCCACATTCCAATCCATCCAACCCCCTTTGAAGATAACCGAGATATCTAATTTGTGCACCCTCTTGCATAACACACAGGTACCAAATCAACAACCCCCTTTACTCCCGCAACCACCCTTAGTGCCAACTCACGTAGGAGCCACACCAATTCATACTATCCCATTTTTATTTCCCCCTTCAGGCACCATCAGCACACCAGTCATGGCTACACTTAATCTCCCAGGATTAACATTAGGACTACCTATGTGGTACCTACTTGCCCCAACCTCTCCTCCGACACCAAATGTCATTTTACAACCGGTGCAACCCATCAATACTTCCAACCGTCCACCCCCTGGTGTAGCAAACATCCAAAATAAACCACCTCCCGGTGTCACTACCCCTTCATCTTCTATAAATCCCCCTCCTCTTATCAAGCCCACTGGGGGCAGAGGCCCACAACCATACACTGCGGTACCTCCTCCCAAAGCAGTTAAACCTCCCCCCGTGTTTCGTGCTCCTCCTAAATGCTCGTTGTGTGATGAGTTAGGCCATCCAACTCATCAATGTCCACAATTACCCACATTACAGGAACACATGCAAATGCTTGACGACGACCCCAACATCCCGGTTTTCAAAATCGACCCAAACACCAAGCCTTGTGATAAATCACTACGTACCAACCACCCTTGTGCGATATGCGGTATTTATGGCCATTACTCACATCACTGTCCTGATATCCCAGATTACAGAGCAGCTCTCTATGAGATGAATAATTTGGACCTTGAGACGGTGCCCCCCACAATTGAGGAAATTCATCCCCCACCATCTTCCTCCTTGGACGAAATTAACACCATTTACACGGTTTCCACTGGATACCCCTTTGTCTGGTCGGCCCCTTCTGTTGATCCCTTTGACACACATGTTCAACCCTTTCAAATCGACGAGGAAACCACATGTCCACAACATGGGGGTAGGCCCAAAACCTTGCTTACTCATCATCATCGTGATTCTCGTCGGAGATACTGGGGGAATCCACCCCACAAAGGGAATCCCCCATCATCATATCATCACTTCAGTATGCCACCACAGCCCACAGCCTCATGGTATAACACCCCTCCAGCAGTTGCTCAATGCCCTATTGATCTCTCTCTGAGACAACATCTGCACCACATTGACACCTCTGAGTTAGGGGGGCATAATAGATTACCTCGACCCCAGGGATAGGGGGGCATGATCAATCATTTTGAACCTTCCCCATCATCTCTATCTCAACACCTCAATGAGCCCATCATTCAAACCAACACATATGTGATCCACAATCACAAAACCCCATGCACATAGCATGGGGGCAGGTCATTAACCCTGCTCACTTTTTTCATATTCGTGATCTCAACCATTTTTTAGGTCACGTGTCACTTGTATATTTGAGTTGATTTTATACACATAGTATTTCCCCCCCGTGGGTCATCATTTCTCCCCACCAATGCATCATTGGCTTGGTGGGATCACCTTTATTTGTAGCAATTTTTTAACCTAGTTATTTGCTTTGACCATTCCGAAGTCCTTATGACCTCCGTTTTTCGCACCATTTGTATCGTCGGATTCAGTTTTCCGTGCTCGTGATGATGCTTGAGATCATTTCTCGCCTCTCACGCCCAGATTTTTGGGCATTTTTTTCCATGCCCCCTCGTCACCTCGGTTTGCATGCCACATCAATCGTAGTCCTTTTTTGATGAATCTTATATCGCCGGATTCAGTTTTCCGCACTCGTGATTATGCTTGAGATCATTTCTCGCTCTCACCTCCAGTTTTTTTTGGGCATTTTTCCCATCCCCCCTCATCGCCTCAGTTTGCATGCCACATCGTCCGTCGTCCGTTTTTGGTGAGTTTCATATCGCCGGATTCAGTTTTTCGCGCTCGTGATGATGCTTGAGATCATTTCTTGCTCTCACACCCATATTTTTTGGGCACTTTTTCAAAATGCCCTCTCATCGCCCCGGTTTGCATGCCACATTGGCTGTGGCCCCCTTTTGACAATCTTTATGTCACCGGAACTATTTTTTCGCACTCATGATGGTGCTTGGGACCTTTTCTCGCTCTCATCAATCCCTTTTTGTTCGGTATAGTTTGACCCCTTTTTTTGGGCTGAGCAATCCCTTTTACAAAAAAGGCACTTAGGGAGTTTCTGTTAAGCTCTTTTCTGACTCCTAAAACAATGAAAAGATCGCCGAAAAATCTTGCTTCCTTTCATGCTCACTAAACGTATCTGAAAGGGCGTCTACCTTGTATACGTTTACCCCCTTTTCCAAACCTTGTAGACTAATTACGAAAAAGGAATACTCTAGTCACATCGGCTAGAAGAGTTCTCCATTTGCATCATTTTATGCTTTTTTCGGGCCTTGGAGACTAACTTACGAAAAAGAACACCAATGGAGTCCCCTTACCACTTTCAGACTCTCTAAACATGAAAGCAACCATGAGCAATCACCATCCTGGGCTCGTAAAAACCCACAGGACGGTACTCATAACCACTGCAGAGTCTTCTTATTGTTTTCAGACTCCTTAAAAATGAAAGCACTCATGAGCACGAATAGTCCTGGGCTCACAAAATCCACAGGACAGTACCATTTCAGAGCACACTTTTATACCTTCTTGGAGCTCATTAAAACTGTGAAAAAGGACCCAAGGGTGCTTCTCGGCGCCACGACAGATCACGTCTACTCATATGGCAGCTTCCCCATTTTGGTCTCCTTTGTTCAGAGTATTCTGCATTATGTCACCCTGAGAATCCCTCGACAGCACCCATCAACTTGACCCCCAAGAGTCAACACATACCCTTCAATGCCTAAAAGATATGATCCCCGCACCTACAAGTCAGTTCCCTACGCTGCCAGGTCAACCATGTCATCATGCTCTGAACAAAGGAAGTTTCAGTCTACCCACTATATGACCCCAGTTACTTCCCATCCCCACAAGTATGTCAGTCCTACCATCAGTACTACCACACTTCAGTTCTACACCTCGCGCTCCTATCAAGGAAACATCATTGCCTTGTTAGTTGCATGTCTTCCTCTGTCGACGACAACCAAATTTATTCCAGAGGATAGACCTAGAGGTCCCTGTGTCTTGGACTCATCACCACTTATGATGAGTGCCTACGAATCATTTCGAGAAGATTCCTCAGTGCTTCTCCAAATGGTTGTTTCTCACATGCTCGACTTCAACACCTTGATCGCATCGTTGAGACTCGCATAGGGTATTGGTCCTTTTAGTTATCAGTCCAAAACCCGAGATACAACCCGACTCTTCCACACGTGCCGAGTCTACCTATGGAAACAACCAGTTACATTTTTTCTATAGATATCCGGGTTGCGCATGGCGACAATATTCAGATGTACCCCATTTTTATACTCCCTCGAGTATATAGTTACATGTACATGTACTTCTTAGAGATGACTCTCATTCATTAAGTCCCTACAGATGTTGGACACCTTTAGTTTCAGCAGTTCATAAACCCTTCTGAGACCTTTGTCAGAACAGTTGTTGCTCTATTCCAGTGTATCAGTTATTGAGATCAGTCAGGTTATGATCATGAGTACATCCCACGATGATGTCCCCTCTGGAACATTATCACGTACCAGCAGATTTTTTATGAATTTTTCAGGTCCCCCTTCGTGGGACTAATTGTTATAATATGTCTTGATACGAGCATGGGTATGCCTGCCTCGTCCATTATCAGAGATTATTCCTCATTCATATTGAGGACATGTAATATTGTTTATTTTTTGCGGCTTCCAAGTGCCATGGATCCAGTCTCCAATCGGTCTCTTCTCCTCCCCAAACCCCAGAAAAACGACAAAAGAACTATGATGTCTATCGGCTATACAATGAGCTCCTTCCCTCACACATCAGGGAGCAATCTATTAACACCTAAAAAGTGCTCACTAGCTCATTTCCTTATTCACATGACCCATTTTCCCACTTTTCCACCATTTGAGCCTCTAAAGCAACCAAAAGGTCACCAAAAGACCTTAATACACCCCTTTTCCCCACTCAAAATGATTATTTTTCCTCAAAAAGCATAAAAAACCCTCAAAAAGGGTCCAAAATTCCCAAAAATATTAAAAAGGGAATAAAAATATTCAAAATATTCAAAAAAGGAAAAAGTAGGGAAAAGGTACCTAAACCATGTTGGTCAATACCATTGGTTTCCACAAAACCATAATGGTATTCCCCACCACCAAAAACTATAAAAAGGTGGTAGGGGCTCCTCCCTTTTCATCCATCCATCATCCTATCCTCATGCTGCCAAAATCGCCCATGAGCTTTTGGCCATTGTAACTACCTTGGAGAAGGAACCCTTGGAGTTTCTTGGAGCTACTGAACAATCTTCACCATTTGGAGGTATCACCATTGCAAGCACTTGCTTGCCCCTATTTTCAATACAAAGTTATTTTTTCTATTTCTTGTTCTTGTTTTCAATTCAAAAGTTTATTATGATATGCACATGTTAGTTTAGTTTTAGTGTTCGATTTACAATTGTTTTTGCTTTAATATTTGAAACTGCTGCTACTAGTTAGCAGGTGCCCATAGCACTAAGCTTGGTTGCAAAACCAAACCAACAACAACCCTTACAAGCAATCGAAATTGGAGAATCTTATGCACCACCACTTGTGAGAGTAAATGAAGTTTCTCATGAGATATCTGATTATTATATAGATGAGGATGAATACCATATTATTGTAGATCCAAGTTCACCTAAAATTCCTAAGTGGGATACTAAGACTCTTGAAGCAGCTGGTGAACTTGTGGGGAATCCTGAGGATCCTAGGAGGACTAGATCACAATTTGAGAATGCTCTTTTAGTGAATGATTCTTACCTACCTAAGAAGTGTTTTTTGATGGTTGATTCATGTTGGCGTATGTAACTGATCTAGAGGTTTCCAATGTAGACCTAAGTACTTTGCGGTTCAAGGAACCAACAAAACCCCTATTCACTGGCCCTTTCGACAACAGACTGTGACCATCCTATGGTCTCACCAGAGGCGAAGCTGAGGGGGTGGTTGTAGAATCAGGTTTCCACAACCTGGTGATGCGAGTGTCGAAGAGACTAATGGGAAGCGCAACGTGGACTCTAACTACGGACAAAAGACTACGGGAAGTCTCTACTTCGCGCTGGATAGTTTGGCTAGTGGGGTTCTTGCGCATCCAAAGACTGCGCGGTACTGAATACTTCCTGTGTTATGACAATAAGCTATTAACTACTTACCTCACAGCACTCACAATGGGTCAGTGCGTCATCTAGACCGCGCGTCCACTTTAGGACTTGATCAACTCCAATCAACCTTACTTAACAATCCTTATCCATTCAACAACACTTCGGTTATTATCGTTATGGTGTATGTGATTAAATGAAACATATAATGTTTCATGCTCCAACGCTACACTCAAATCCAGTGTTTAACTATATGATTATCCATTAGATTCATGCATTCAAAGACTTAGAAGTGCTGAATACTTAACATTCACGAACACATGTATTACTTAACATATTATTCCCATCATTCCTGCGGAGAATACATATAAAAGCAATCACATAACAGATAATTGCACTATTAAACATCCATACTAAGCAAATGAATAGTTCCAAAACACAAAACAATCACACTACACAGAATTTAACATGGTTCACCCCCTGAATGGAGGCTACGTCCACAAGAACTATTGTTATATTGGTCTTTAGGAAAGGGTACAACAGCTCTTAGTCTACGCACTCAGCTGTAGACTCTCTTCTCTCTCATATAGGTCTCTGGGCACACAGCTGCAGAGCCTTTACAATAGCTTCCAAGCTTAAAGATTCTAACAATGCTCAACAATTACAAAAATCAAGAGTAACCCTTCCCTTACAAAATCATGCCTTATTTATAGATCATGCCCGTAGGTCATGTCTATACAATTCATAGGGAAAAACCCTTAGTTTTACAAAACATGGCGTGGATAACTTCCAGCTTGACTATCGCCGTCGACAACTTGCTCCACCTGCTTGAGGCCTTCCAGCTAGGCCACTTGTGGCTCACAATATTTCCTGACAGCTGCAGTCACCCAAATAGTTACAACTGCATCGTGGCCTATCCCTTTCCGCATCTTCCGCCTGCCTGTCGCCATCGACATAGTGGCCTAGCTTCTCAACTGCTTTCCACCACTCTCCTTGGCAGGTCGCTTTACTCTACTTTCAACCTGTCCCTTACCCAAAATAGGTCACTTCCTCATCTAACCTTTGCCTGTATTTCTTATCAAAAATAGCTCCTGTGCGATTCCTGCGCAATCCTGCTTTAGCTATTGCCTATGCGTGACATGTGCATTTATCAAAACTGCCCCCATACCCTCTCGTAGCGCGCAAAGTGCACTTTTCATCACTTGTGCAAATATTCCAACTTGGGCCCCGCCGAAGAGGCCCCTAACACTCACCTGTGGCTCGTCCCGAGCCACTTCCACCTGCGGACGAGGGTAACGCATCCTCTGGTGTGCCTATTTTTGAAGTAAAATTTTTTAGAGTAATTGCTAACTTTGCAACCATGTCCTTGGCCTTCTTCTCAAATCCTCGAAGTGTCTCTAGAGTGGCCTGCGAGACCTTTTCTTTGGCCACCTGTTCTTTCATGGTGCCTTCCATCGCCTGAAGTTCTACGAACTTCTCATCGAATTGATGCATCAATTCGAGCCCTTCTTGCTCAATGGGCAGCAATATGGTAGATGTAGCATCCTCTTTCTCTCTCAGCACCACCAACTATTTTTGCAGCTCTTTGACTTCATTATACTTCTGTACTTTCTCTCTAGGCGGTGTAGTCTTTAACTCTACGCTTGCAACGTCTACCTGTTTTTGTGTCCACTGCAGATCCCTCTTTATATTTTGTAGCACGAGATCCTCATTCAACCCAGTCAATACTGTATTGAATCCTTCAAGTAAATATTGGCACTTCGTCACTTCTGACGAAATGCTATCCATGGTTTCCTGCACTTCCTCATCTAGATCCAGACACTGATCTGGCGGTATAACTGGGTGCCTAGCCTCCAGCTCTACGATCTTCTCTTTGTAGGAAGTTTCCATTCGTACCATATCTAATGTGAGGGTTTCTACCTTGGCCCCAAGCTTCTTTATAGTATCCTCTACATCATCCTCTTCTGTGCATTCATGGATCTTCGCGCATCCCACTGCGATGGTCTCTTTGATCTTGCAGTCCCTCTCGCAGACTTCAGACAGTTCTTGTTATTTTTGCTCGGATTCCTACCTGAGCTCTTCAATGTTTTCTTTCAGCTAGATGCTCTGGTCATATGAGGCAATGCCTCTTTCTTGTATCTCCTCTGAAATTTGCAGGTGTAGCTCATTCAAGTCCTCCAGTAGTAATGACCCAATGTTGAGGTCCAAATGTGCCGACTTTTTCACTGCCACGCACACTGTATCATTCGGGAAAACGAAATACATTGGTTCCATATGTGCAACCCTGGGGTAGGGGATTGTTATGTGTGGTGGCCACTTCCGCGCACTCATTCCTCCTACCCTTCCTTCGGAGTCTCATGACTGATGGCCCAAACTTATCTGTGCAACCATTGTCTTGACTGTTTCCATAGCTTGGATCATGCTTATCTGTAATTTTTCCTGCTTGGCTTCCTTCTATGCGTGGGTCTCTTCCCAGGATTCTTGTACCTTGGTTGCGATTATCTCGCAATCATCTGGATGGAGTTGTGGGCCGAACTCTAGTTTCTCGGATTTCCTCTTTTTTCGTTGGCCTTTTGGTTCTGCGGGGTTTTCCATGGCCTTCCTTTTTCCTTCTGCTGACTCTGTATGCTCACTTTGAGCAGGGTCCTTTTCTTCAACAATGGGAGTACCAGCTGGTAGTCCCCCCTTCTTCTTTCCCTTGTCTGCTTCTCCTTCTTCCTTATCTTCCTCTTTGTTTTCCTCATCTGAGTCTTTTACATCAATTTTTTCTGAGATGGGTTCGACGTGTTGTTCGTAATCAAATTCATCATCCCATGATTCAGGAACTTTCCAGTCCACATCCCATCACTCTATCTTCTACTCGATCCTCTCCTGATCCATCCGATAAAACCATGGATACCATAATTCTTCCTCTGTGTCATCCCTAGGATGAATGTATGACCGATGCCTCTTCACCATAAACCTCATGATGCAGGTGTAGGTGTTGTTCAATGGTATTGCGATTCGTGGCGTTGAAAGAATTGCATCGTGCAAATGGTGATAATAAACATGAAATACTTCAGCCGTCTTCTGCTATCTGGACTCCTTCAGGATCGCCCATAGGTTACTGAAGTACATCCCACGGCCCTGTACTGTTAAGGTTGGGACACCCTGATAGCCATCTAGCTCTTTCCACCCTACAAAGGCTATTAGTATGAGTAGCCATGTAAAATTAGTCACAGCAGATCTAATGAACAAGTAAATCAATCACAACAGATGAACATAGAAAATATGGTGCAAAACTGTGCAAAACATGCAGCAGTGCTCTCTATCCCAGAAAGGGTGAATGAATTACAATACAAACTGTCACAATGAACAGAGCAATTCGAATTGCCTGAGGAGGTCATTCGAATCACTGAATGGAGTAGCTTGACTCAATCTAGGAGTCCTCATCAATCATCGGTGTTGCTCATCAATCACAACAAACAGTCATCCAGGTGTCAAGCTGAGTCTAACTGATCATAATAAATGTAACTGAAGTGTGTAGCACTGATATAGGATCTGGAGGCTCAGTGGGGGCGCATGGGAGGCTAACTGGAGTCAGAGCAAGTCACCTAATCGAACTGGAGGTCAATCAGAGGTGAAACAGTCAGTCAGGAGTGAAATCGGAGTGAAATCAATCAGAATCGGAGCTAACTGAATGTAACTGGAGTGGATCTGCAGTGGTAGGTGAACAAGTGCGCCCTTCTCTGGTAGTAGGTGAGAAGTGGGCGCCTTTCAGCTTAGGAGGGCTAAAACTCTGTGGTAGGTGGCTCCCGGGTGCTAGAAGAAGGTGGATAAGGTGCTGGAGGCATCAAACTGGTGACTGGGATGCATGCCTGTGCATGCAGAATCCTGAAATAGATCATGCAAGATCCTGAAATAGATGATGTATCCCGAAAAAGATGATGTGGATATCCGAACACCCCCCCTCAAGCTAGACTATGATGTGCCAACTAAAATAATGTGGGGCCCTGGTAACTAAGACCAAAGGTCACCCCAATACAATAATCCAAAAACTAATAACAGTCAATAAACCGAGGAAATGGGGAAAACCTCATGGGAAAAATACCCCCCCTCAAAATAGACTGTAGTACACCAAAAGATTAATTGCTCCAAAATCAAGTAGATATGTCTGGAGGTATCTTACTCTTGGGAGTAAATGGATCATGCTCCAAAAACATGTGCTTGAATTCTCCATCAGTGGATGCAAGCGAATGTGGAGACTTTATGAACTTGCTCTTCATACCGAAAATGGTGAGAACAAATCTGAAAATATGAGGATGATCCTGGAACCTGTGATTTGAACCAAGTGAGGTAGGAATAGCTCCAATCGGATCAAATAGATCTTGAAACTTGAACTTCTTATCAATAGAAGTTAAATCAGCTCCAAAAATAGATGAATGGTTTCTTGAGATCTCCTTTGAACCAACAAGGGTGAGATCAAAACCAAAATCAGCAAAAGGTGCATGAGAATTGAACTCAAGCGAATGGTAGTGCTCTTTATCTTCATTAAAACTCTGAGAAACTTTGCAAATGATAGAACATAAGTTTATAGAAGGCATGCAATCAAGGAGGGTGAATGCTTCACCTCCAAAATCAGATTTTACCTCCAAAACATCAAGTAGATCATTATTCTGCATGCCGACAAACTCATGTGAAAGAGAGGATTCAAGAACCTCTTTGGAATCTAGAGTATGAGCTTGTTTATCTTGCTCAGAATTTGAAATAGAAGACTTTGAGAGAATGAGTGTTGAATCTACAGTTTCTTCTTCATCTTGAACAATTGTTGAGGCCAACACATGATCGGAAAGAACACATAAGGAGATCTCACTGGGCTTGTTCTCCAAAAGGCTAGCATGATCCTCTTCTTCCTGCTTTCCAAATTCTCTGTCAAGTTGGACCCATAGATCACTTGGATTTTCAGCAGTCTTAATGAGGTAGCGCATACAAGGAGACATAGCAAGACATATTGCTCCAAAAGCTCTATCACAATCATTGAGCCAATCATTCTCCTCTTCATCGGAATTAAAATCTCTTGTATTACCAATGCACATATCAAAAAGACATTGTCTCTTCAAGAATGCAATCATCTTTGGTTTCCATTCATCATAGTTGAATGGAGTAAGAATATTTTGTGAAGAAGAAGTCTCCATCTTTGCATTAGCGAATGCACATGGAGGAAGTAAGAAACCTGCAAATCACATCAAAACAACCACAATAAGGTCGAACAATCCACCCTTTGAGAGTTGCATCACACCTAGGATTGGATTTCAAGCAATGTTGAATAGGTCCAATGTATCAGATCCAGGAATTATGTGGTAACTCAAGCTTCTGGAGTGGTATTGGAATATTTTTCAAGCTTTGCATGCACAGGAGCGAATGCCCTTGAGATATCTCATGCCAAACTTCTTGCAATTTTTAGAAATTCAGTCAAATCTTCTTGTATAAACACCTGTAGAAAAGAGATCTTGTCCCTGCAATGGCTCTAATACCATGTAAAATTAGTCACAGCAGATCTAATGAACAAGTAAATCAATCACAACAGATGAACATAGAAAATATGGTGCAAAACTGTGCAAAACATGCAGCAGTGCTCTCTATCCCAGAAAGGGTGAATGAATTACAATACAAACTGTCACAATGAACAGAGCAATTCGAATTGCCTGAGGAGGTCATTCGAATCACTGAATGGAGTAGCTTGAATCAATCTAGGAGTCCTCATCAATCATCGGTGTTGCTCATCAATCACAACAAACAGTCATCCAGGTGTCAAGCTGAGTCTAACTGATCATAATAAATGTAACTGAAGTGTGTAGCACTGATATAGGATCTGGAGGCTCAGTGGGGGCGCATGGGAGGCTAACTGGAGTCAGAGAAAGTCACCTAATCGAACTGGAGGTCAATCGGAGGTGAAACAGTCAGTCAGGAGTGAAATCGGAGTGAAATCAATCAGAATCGGAGCTAACTGAATGTAACTGGAGTGGATCTGCAGTGGTAGGTGAACAAGTGCGCCCTTCTCTGGCAGTAGGTGAGAAGTGGGCGCCTTTCAGCTTAGGAGGGCTAAAACTCTGTGGTAGGTGGCTCCCGGGTGCTAGAAGAAGGTGGATAAGGTGCTGGAGGCATCAAACTGGTGACTGGGATGCATGCCTGTGCATGCAGAATCCTGAAATAGATCATATCCTGAAATAGGAATCCTGAAATAGATAATATCCTGAAATAGATCATGCAAGATCCTGAAATAGATGATGTATCCCGAAATAGATGATGTGGATATCCGAACAAGCCAACCGAAATGGAATGTTGATCCATCATCCTGGGTATCCTCAACGTCTACGAGAAACACATTGAGTAGATACTGACACCAATAATACGGTGTTTCATGCAATTTTTTCGCTGCTAGCTTGATCACAACTGCTACTACCTTGGGCGGCCGACATTTAAGCAGTACATTCCCTACGAGCAACTGAACAGTAAATTTTGTGGCACGATCATTGATATCGTTTGTCAAGAATCCACGTCATTTCCAGACTACACCGAATTCCTTCGCAACTTCGGTGGAGAGAGCTCTATCCTACACCCTCTTTACCATTAGTTCAGCAGGGTCCTTGTCGCGGTTGTTCAGGTTCATGATCTGATGTATCAAACCTATAATGATGTCGACGCACTTATCCAACCATAAGAATCCTTTGTGCATGCAGGACAACAATGCGTGCACCACCGCCAAAAAGTCGGTACTTTTAGAGAAATGTGTCATTTGCAATAGGTTGAACAAACTCGATGATTGGAGGGCCTTTATCCAATATTGGACCTATAAGCTTTCGGCACCAGTCTGATCATCCACTATTCGTTCAATGTATCCGTGAGGTCGAAACTGCAGATAGTTCTTTGGTTTTTCCAATGTGTTCTCCAGTAGTTCATGGTCCTCCAATTTGCAGTTCAGCACTTCGCCCAGTAGGTTCTCAACAACCTTCACCCGAGTGGAAATAATTGGAACAGGGATGTCATATAAAACATTTTTATCTAGATGCACTGGTGGTGCATCATCTTTCCATGGAGGGATATAGTATAGCACTAGATAAATGGGTTGCCTCTGAATTGTGGCCGACTTCTACTTCGCTGGTGCATCTGACCCTCCCTGCTCTACAGCTAGTTGCTTCCCCTTTTCATCCTGGCTTGCTGAGCTTTTGGAAGAGGCTCCATTCGTTGCCATAATCTCCTGGAATTCCTAATTGCTGAAACCTCCTTAGCACTTGCTGCAAATCAACCTGCTCGCTCATACACTACTCGGTTCACTCAGCTCTTTGGTAGCTCCAAAAAGCAATGTACAATACTTCGTAACATAGCTAAGTGGTCGAGTGAGGCTTTATTTATAGAGTCAGCTGGTCCATAACGTGGCCTTTGGCGGTTTCCGAGCATTAGTACATATGGTCAAATTTGCCATGATTTTTCGTCCCCGTTGCCACGATTTATTGTCCATGTTTCCATGATTTGGGTTTCATTTTTTCGTGGAAAACTTTTCATGGATTTAGGGACAAAAATTCCCCATTGTGGCAATAGCAATGCTTCATAATGGACACGTGTCACCTATACAACAGTTCTCAAATCTATGGAATTTGAAATCTACCATGACTATTCGTCACTATATTGACGCTTGTCTTCTATATGTTTCCACACGGATGCTAAACCTCCCATGAACGTTTGTGTCTATAGAGATGAACTTATCGAAGAGGTTTGTTGCGAATAGAGATGAACGTTCGTCGCAGGTTTAGCATCTGCGTGGAAACATTTTCTATAGCTCCATGAATGTTCGTTGCAATATCCATGAATCGCTTCACTAACTTTTGTGGCAGGTTCAGCATCTGCATGGAAACTATTAATATTAGGGCATGGTGGAATCGAACCACCAACCTCCTTCTTGTAAAGAAGGTGCTCTTCCATTGAGCTAGCACCCTTCAAATAATTAGAGCTTGAAACTTTGTAAATTCTAAATTCTAAAACTTTCATTAAATGATAAAAAAATTTAAAGTCTGGCGAATCTTTTACTAAACAAGTGGGCTAAGTAGCATAGTTGCTTAGAACCTACCTCTTATGTCTATAAAAAATGTAAAAAAATATGCATAGCCTCTTATGTATATAGACAATGTAAAAAAAGGGCACCTACTCATGACATCTCAAATCCCAAAGCATTCTAATAATGGGTAGTGTGATCCTCATCCATATGTGCAAAAGAAAACATGATTAGAGTGCATGGAATAGCCTCAAGTAGGGAGCCCTAGTTACCACATACAAACCTCCATGCATACATATCTAAATTTGTACCATAAATTCTCAAGAAAGGTGCCTCCGGTAGGGTCAAAATAACACAGATGAGACACAAGCAGGGAAAAATTCTCTGGCTACAATCAACATGTTATCATCCCTTGTTGTACTTTTTCACCAAGCTTAATCTACCACCTTGTATATTCTTTCATCCTTGTGGGACCCATTTTATATTTACTTCATCAACGTCTAATATCGTTCTTGCATTGTAGATGAGTGTGGGACCCTTGTAGATTTCTCTTCTCTAACGATACAATGTCACTAAATCCTCTTCATGTACCACTATAAGTTCCTAGATAGAAGAATATCTCAGTTAGGCACTTAACATAACATGGTAAGCAATCAATGGGAAAAAAGAAATATAAAATGTAGTGAACACTAATTGTGATTAAAAGGAAAAGAGTAAAAAAACAACAAATTAAGATACAATTTTCTTTGTATTGATTGTTCCAAGGTCTGCTTTGAGAGTAGAGAAACTTAGTTTTAGTTGTGTGAGATCATCCTCTAACTTTCCTTTCTCAAGATTCCTTGCAGAAATTGGACAATGCAATGAAAATATTGAGAACACAATACCAACTCACTACTTGCATAATATCTTCAAAAGAGTTTCTCACAACCGTATTAACAAAGTGATAACTACCAATAGCTAGTAGAGGACAACCCATTCCTATGATTACCAGGCATAAATAATGCAGAAGAAAAAGATAACAGTACTTGTTTCTATGGAAAGCACTTTGTTCCTCTCCTAACATACATTTCATGCTTCTGAAATTTAACAAGGTCAAAACAACATTTTTAGCAAATCTTCCAAACAAAGGAAACTGTAAAATGTGTCGCATATCTCATTTTTCATTTTCCTAAAGTTGGAAACAAACAATGACTTTTATACACCTGAAAATGAGAGTTAAATGAGGGTTACATATTAAGCCAATCTCATAAAGGCAACAAATCTAAGTTGCAGGAAATGTGCCCCCCCCACGTCCTCTGTCCGTTTCCATACCGAAACGAGGAAACACATACAGAATGCAAAGGAAATGCATTTCCAAAAAAGGAAACTCATTTGCAAATCAATTTTCAACATTTTAGCACGTTTCCATCCAAGTTAGCTCGTCAACGCTCGATCAAGGTTAATTTTTAAAAAATTTAATGAAGTTTTTAATTTCTTGCTAGGGGTTTAGGCAATTTCCGGAAGCTTCCAGTGTCCGTCCAAGCCTTATAAAATAACATTGGCCTCATATATGGCCTGATTTTGGATATATATGTATTAGCATCATTTATCAAGGTTGTTTTTGGTTATTTCCACTTGCATTATGGAATCTGGTTAGTATGTGTTGTTTTTTGATATTACTATTAAAATGTGATGTGATGTTACATGTATCATTGTATGAATATGACTATGTCACTATGATTTCTAGTTGTATTGGAATCTTGGATTTAATCTGTACATCATTTTAGATTTCACATTCAATTTTTTAAATGTCATATATATATATATATATATATATATATATATATATATATATATATATATGTATGTATATATTGCATTTCCCCGTTTCCTAAATTTTGGGGGGTCATGTTTCCATATATATATATATATATATGTATGTATGTATGTATTGCATTTCCCCGTTTCCTAAATTTTGGGGGGTCATATTTCCAACGCATCCTTGTTTCGGAAACTCATCCCTATTTCCCCGTTTCGTGCAACTTAGCAACAAATGATACGTTGTTCCTATATGCTCATGAGTGGTAAAATTATTGATTAGATAGAAAATGTAAAGCAAGAAGACAAATTATAGAGTTAGGCACCTATCTGACTGGAAAAATGTCAAAAAGGGTGAAAAAGCAGAGTTGTTGCAGTGACAGGAATAGAAATTTCAAGCATTTATGGTTATTTCGATGATGCAACCTCAAAATCTCTAAACTTGTGTGGAGCAGGAGGTGTTCTTCACCTTTCAGATAATCAAATAATCAGGTATAAGTGTTGTCTGGGCATGGCACAGACAATTTTGCAGATATTAAAGCAGCATCAGTAATACATTTTGATGAAACTAGACTTAGGAGTAAGTGATCTCAACATCTATGGCAACTCCTTACTTGTAGTAGAATGAATAAGTAGTATAAATATGTTTGCCAGTCTTCATCATGCGGAAGAACTCAAAACAATCTCCTCTGAAGTACACCTCCACATATACTGGGAGCACAACCATGAGGCAGACCTTTTATCAAAGCAAGCATGCAACAAAGACCCAATTTCTCCCCTTGTGCGAGTTTTTAGATGGTAACGAGGAGATCCTCCCATCTCAGGCTTTATGAGAGAATTGGAGAAACACCATAATTGTTCTCTTGTGACCTGTTCACTGACATATTTAGGAGTTGAATTATAAGAGGTTTGGAGAAACACCATAATTATTGTCTCTTGTGACTGTTCAATGATGTACTTAGGAGTTTTTTGGAGGTTTATGGTGATTGTGTTATGACGTATTTAAGAGATTTGAATGGTTTATTGATGGTCAGCACTAGAAGTTGACCCTCTGTACCTTAACTGGTATAATGAACATGGCAAACGTAACCCTTTTATTTTAATTTTAATCAATGGAAAGTCTTACATTTTAATATAACTGGTTACGATCTCAACTCAAGTAACCATATGGGAAATCAAGGTGTTTTCATTGCATGTAAAAGAAACAAAAAATGCTTGCTTTATTTATGTGTCAATCAGCCCCAAAGGGTGTGCCTCAAAGTTCCCCATCGAATGTCCTAGTGTCTTTGTGGCACAGAGGATGACAATGATGCATACCCCATCAACAAATACAAGGGGTGCAACCAAGATCTCAGGAGCACATCTCTCAAGAGAGGAGGAATCAGGGGACTCTCATATTTTGTCCTCAATCACCAAGAAGGGATTGACATAACATATAATAATCTCATCCAGAACATAGTTCTTACGGAGAAGCTGAAGAGCATCAAAATGGCCATACTTGCATTGGTTGCTACTTGCTAGTCTTTTCTACTTACTACAGCAGGCCATACTTCATTTATTGCTGCTATTACAGCAGTCTATACAGTGCTCAAATTTCTAGACAGTGGGCACAAAATTTGAAGTAGCATTGATGTTGTTCTGTTGGTCAAACATCTCTAGAAAGAAGACTGAGTTTGACACTGAAATCGAGGAGTTGTCTGTATAGTTCTGAGTTGCTTGAGAAGGGCACGATTTCCCAGATTTGTATGCACAGAATTCGAGGCTTAGTACAACACAGAATTCTAGGCATTGGGTCTGTCTTCTTCTGGTTGAGATAAGTTGTTACTACTATTGTAATTATTTTGTTGAAGAAATATGAATACTTTCTCTCTCACAGGTTTTCCCTTCAGGGTTTTTCCTGGCCTTATTGGCAAAAATTCATGTCTGGATTTTCATGTGTGACTGGCATTTCTGTCCTATAAATTTGCATTTGTTTCCTTCATGTTTTCCAATACTGTTATGTTTATGAGAAAAACACAGTTGCAACAGTTTAGTTGATTGGGTGGGCATTAAACATTGACTCTGAAAACTTAGAAAACTGGGTTGGGGAAGCATACAGTAAACTTTCAAAGAATATTAAAAAAAATTGAACTAAATATTATATCAAAGAAGAAGAAAGAGAGGCTGCAAGAGATCAACTTGATGTCTGTAAGATAATATGAGAAGGTAGAGGGTCAAAAGAAATAATTAGATGTTCCAAAGTTGAGCACTAAGAAGGATTCAATGCACTTTCTAATCATGTTGTATTAAAAGTGCCCAAGTCTAAGGGGACCTAGTTGGGTATTCCATAAGCAAATTTGTCTCTATAGCACTTGAGGTCTAAGAGAAGAATAGTCCAATGTGGCTCTACCCAAACTGGGTTGTCAATCTAATCTGTGAAAAGAACAAGTACAACAATCTCCTAAGAGAAAGAATTGACCAGCTTTGGAGTGAGATGTTGTGTGTGGCATCACTGATTTGATCCAGATAGTAAGTCTCGACAAAATCTGTGGCATGTGAATTGAAATCCCAATAATTTGACGTAATCTTAATCTCCAATCCTTTGAAAAATAAATGAATAATTGACATGTCATTTTTAGATGCATCAAATACCATGACCTTAGTCTTACTAAGTTTCACCAACCACATGCAGTCAAGAAATATTAAGGGGAACAAGCTGCCTCTGTAAACCCTCAAGGTAGAATACTAAAAGGATGGCATCATTTGCATACAGAAGAATAGCGATCAAACCTTGGAAATTCTGGACTCGGAACTAACAACTTCAAAATGGACAACATAGTCTATTTGTTTTAGTGAAAGGGAAACCCAAAAGAAAGTGCTTAAACACATATAATTGGTTCTATGACACCACTATTGGCCCAACAATGTAGTCATCTACCCCCATGATGATCAAATGCCAAATACACTCCATGTTGACATTTTTCCTTTCCCTTCTGTTTTTGCAAAATGATACCGAACTAACAACTTCCAATTTGACAACAAAAATCTATATTTTTTTGTGGAAGGAAGACCTAGAAGAAACCATCCGATGCACTACTATGACTAGGCCGCCATTAATGACAAGAACTACAAGAAGAAAGCAAATGTTTCAGCATACTAGAAACCATAAAAAGGTTTAATCATTGAAACAAATTTATCTTTATGCTCCCCAGCCAGAAAATTGAATTCAATATTGACCCACATGCCCATATATGGATGCATAAACTTGCCACATACTACATTAAGAATTAGTGAGATGGAATAGAAAGCCACATACCAGTTTAAATGGTTTCGAAAGAGACTCTACAGTAGTATAACCCAGAAAGAGAAGTGCACTTTTATAAAACTCAGCAAATTATTGTCTTGACTTACGATATTAAGATGAGACCCAATGGTAGCTTGCACAAACAAAAGGATCTATATCAGTCATACTGTCCAATGTAAGTTTGCCATCATCTAGTAGCTTTTTACATTCTTTCTGTTCACTTTGTTCAATTTTTAATGCAGCTATTTGCATTCTAACATATAGTATTGGTTCCTCAATTCGCATATCCCTTGTGGAACAAAGCTTCTCAATTACTCCCTCTAAGTAGCCAATAGTAGCTTCCATTTCTACGTACTGACGAGAAACCATAACAGCAAAATGTGCAAGCTTAAGAAGATTGATCTTTGTCTCAAAATCTGTTATAAAATTATGATATAGTTGGATAAGCGCATCACCAGCCTGTGCATCATAAATATCTTTAGTTAAGAAACAGTAGATGCATCTATTCATGATAAACGAAACATGCTCCATAATACATATTACTAGAGAATAAAATTCAAAATAACAAATAAGGTGGCCTAATGAAGACTAGACAATCAAGAAACCCATCTCCTAAAGAAAAGTCTAGCAAAAAATATAGCTCAAAATAACTATAATAGATTGCAAAATACCTCTCAACCCCCATATCTCTAATACAGGCTATAGTAAACATGCAAATAAATAAAAATTATGGACCATTGTATGCATTCTAGTGATTGGAGATATCCTTAAAACCAAAAGCATATATGGAAACATTTAAGATGGGAATCACAACAGAAGTTATCTTCTCTGACCCGCGATAAACAAAAATCTGCTTTCTGTTATTATTCAAGTTTAGATACAGGAGAAACATTGAAATCTTAGCCCTAGACCAGGAAACATGATTGTTAATCATTCATTTGAGGAGAAATAAAACAATCTGGACCCAAATGGCAGCTAAACATACAATTATATAGAGGCTCTTAGTTGATTGATAGAGAAATGTATATGAAGGGAATACTACAGTTATCCAATAATCAAATTAATTTAAACATTATGGTGACTAGACATAAACATTGGATTATGTATATTTCTACTCTTAATAAATCTGTAGGGGCATATGCATTTAATGTCATATTACAAGGAATGAAAATGGTCATTTAAGAAATATATCAGACTACAACAAAAATGCAATCATGGTCTGACTAAGTGATGGAAATCCGTCAATGAAATCCATGGAGATAAACTCCTGTGACCAAGAGGGAACTGGAAGTGGTTGATAAAACCTAACTTTCTAATTAGAAGTCTGGGATTTGCTGTAAAGTAGACAATTGCAAATTAATTCATCAACATGCTTCTGTAAAAATGGCCAGTGAAAATAGGAATGAAGATGATATACTGTCATATTGACACCAAAATGTCCCTCATGATAAGGATGAGACTATTTTAGAAGAATCCTGTGAACTATGATTGTGGATGAGCAAAGTTGATCAAACTTGTAAAGCAAACTATTCTTTGGAGTGTCATTGGGTGTGCTAATGAGAACCTACACATATCAAGGGTCATTGTTGCAGAAGTAAAAGGAAACTATGGTGAATTGTAATGTCCCTAACTGGATCTTGGTTGAAATATGAGTTAATAGATATGTATTTTTTTGTTTTTGGACTTGGTCAAACAGTTTAATGAAGGTGTCATGTTACCACTGTTACGTTCCTGATCTGGACTGGGTTTTAGTGAACTGTGTATGTACTTCTAGCTTAGGAATTTCGTCAAACACTTGTCAACCTCACTCAGAATCTACTATGACAATCCTAGATATGGTTTGACAATTTTTTTGGAAGAATTTGACTACTATACTCTACATTTGCTTCATAAATCACTCAATACTTGAAGACACAGCATAAACTCATCATTTATTACAACAATCACCATGAAACCATTCACAAATGAAAATGGAAATATCTCGAATCTTTTACCAGCTGCTACAGCAGTCTATTACAGTCAACTAATTGATATAACACCTCACAAATGTATATGGCAACCATGGTAACTCTATTTGTATACAAGGAAGAGTAAAGCATGTAGGTGACTGTGATTTACCACTCTATAACAACAGTAATGTATACTTAGAAAAGAGGCAAAATGCATGAATAATCTGACCTCTGACAATCCCGTAGATTATCCATAGTAGAAGCTCCCTTGTATGTGATATTCCTCCCTCTTTGCCCCTCGATTTGACAAAGGAAAAATACAGCGAATAGATAGTCACAAAGAACCACGTCGAACAGCCAAACTTGACCCCTTGCGCAGCTCAATCTAGAGGAGGCTGAATGTATACAGTTGATATCTTATGAGAATGCATTTGCCCGAGGCACTAATGCGCCCCTCTTCTACACACCCACAACAACAAAAATAGCGATGACTTTTTCCTTGATGAATACACAGAAACTAATGGAGTCGCCCCCCCTTTCTCAAGCAGATGAATAGTTGCGAGTAGCAAAAACCAAAGTGTGCCCTTTGGGATGAATGCTCCCTTCCTCCCTAGGCTGGTAACCTCCACTGAACTTCTTCAATCAACAAGAAGACTGATGTTTTTATCCAAGGAGTGAGAAATTTGTGTGGGTTTTCGTTCCTAGAGAAATAATTCATGAATGAGGGTTTTCCTTCCAGCTGGACAAATAATTCGTGAATGAATGAATGAGAAATTTGTTATGGTGCTTACGTTGGTATAGTTTATATAGCTCGACATTCGTCCCTGTTGCCACGAAAAATGAAACCTAGACATTTCGTCGATATAGGGACGAATGTTCGTGGAACTTTAAAAATCATGGATATTGCCACGGTTTTTCTGCCCTGAAAAAAAATAAAATTAAAAAATCAATTTTTTAACCCACGAATGTTGAAAACGTGGAAACATTTCATGGAACAATCAACCCATATGTAGTAGTGGAGACACTAAATGCCCTATTCAATATCCATCTCGTGCCTATGATCTTGGCCCTGCCATTCAATCCTCATCATCATGCCAACGTTGTTTCCTTAAATGCGAAAAGGTTGCCAGGCCAGCAAGAGTGTCAAATCCATTGGGTCAGTGTTAATTGCTTGACCTGCCAGTCGGATTCTGGTACTGTGTTAGTCATTTCGTCCTTTATGGCACTCCAAAGTGTCACATCCACACTAAGTATTCAAGTTTTCTAATGCCGCAAATTTGGTTAATGGCCCATTCACTGGCCGATGATTGCAATGGTAACGGCTTCTTTCATGATGTCTTGGCGGTCTCGTACGAGTGCCGCTTCTGGATGTGCATTCTACTTGCTCTTATGTGCGACTGTGGTTCTGCCTTGTCTGCGCAATTTGGATCTTAACTTGTGCTTTTTTTTTGCGCGGAGCTTCAGTAGTGTTGCACGGTATGCCTCCCTTTGATCATATCAGATTCAGTGAAGCCAGACTATCATGGTAAAGCTTTAGTCTGCTTCCATTTATCAAACTTGGCAAAGTATCTCCGGATAAGGTAGCTAACTGAACTGCGCCACCATTAGTAACATGCATTACAGTATACGGGCCAAGCCAATGCATCTTAAACTTTCCAGGAAATTTCATGAATTTTCTATCATATAGGAGGACTAGGTCACCTACCTGGAAAGACTTGTTCTTGATGTGGTGATCGTGCCATGCTTTTTCACCCTCTTTCTGTACTTGTTGGTGGAAGCCCGCAACAAAGCGATCCTCCTCCATCCCAAGCAAGTGTAGGAGCAATTCTTCTAGCATTGGATGGTCATCCATGCCTGTAAATGAAGCTATTATCAAACTGGGAACAATATAATCCATTGGCATTACTGTTTCTTTCCCATAAACCAATGTGAAAGGTGTATTGCCTATCAAATTCTTGCAGGTAGTCATGTATGCCCATAATACAGAGGGAATGTGCAGGTCCCAATCGTCTCGATTGACATTGCATATCTTGGTTGGTGCATTCTCCAAAACTTTGTTGAATGTTTCAACAGTACCATTCGCCTGTGGGTGATAAGGCGTGTTGCGCAGATGATGAACGTGGAACTCTTCTGTTAAAGCTTAGATAGTTCGGATCATGAAATGAGTGCCTTGATCGCTCATTAAAATCTTCGGACATCTGAACCTTGTAAGGATATTTTCATAAATGAACTCTGTGGCTGTAGCTACACTACAATATTTCACGGGTTTCGGTTCTGCCCATCTGGCGAGGTAATCAGTTGCAATAATAATGTACCTTGCACCAATTCTTTTCCATGGAGGGTTAATAGGACCCACAAAATCAATGGCCCATTTATCAAAGGCCTGCAATGTCAGCTGTGGATTTAATGGCATTTCATCTTTGCATGATGCATTTCCTATCCTTTGACAAATGTCGCAAGTCTGGAAATGTTCCTTCGAATCTTTATGTACAGTAGGCCACCATAGGCCTGCGCGCAATATCTTCTGCACAGTATGTCTCCCTGCGTAGTGACCTCTTGTGACTCCTGAATGCACTAATATGAATGGTTTCTTGTGTTGTAGTACACATCTGCGTAGTACTTCATCGGGTCCTAACTTGTATAGCTGGCCCGCAATAATGGTGAAGTCTGCGGCTCGCACTACCAGTTGCTTCTTTTGCTGCGTAGTGAAATCTGTAGGTGCGAATCCTGTGGTAAAAAATTCAATGATGTCCTGATAATAATCATTGGCAACCTGTATAGAAAACAACTATGCATCAAGTAGATTGTCTTCTAGATTCGTCGTCTCTTCTCCTAACTCAATCCTTGATAGATGATTAGGTCCTAAGTTCAACCTGCCCAGTTTAACTACAATTTCAAAGTCATACTCCTGAAAGAGTAATAACCACCTGCATATGCGCCCCCCTAACACTGGCTTATTGAATAGGTATTTCAAAGCAAAATGGTCAGTGAACATAGAGAAGTGTGCACCAAGCAAATAATGCCTGAACTTCTACAACGCAGAGACCATAGTGAGTCCTTCTTGCTCAGTAGTGGTGTAATTATTTTCTGCAGATGAAAGTTTCCTGCTGGAAAATGCAATGGGACAATCAATGCCCCCTTCTCTTGGCTGAGCTAACACAATCCCCAATGAGATACATGGCACATCCACATGGACGTGAAATGGCTTCTCCCAATCTAGAAAGACTAGGATCGGCGCAGTGACCATCTTCTCTTTTAATGTGTCAAAGCCTTCTTCGCATTCTTTGTTCCAGATGAACAACGCATCTTTCTTTAGCATCTTCTCCATGGCTGCAATTATCTGCGCATACCCCTTTATGAACTTCCTGTAATAACCGATATGCCCTAATGTAGTGTGCAACTGCTTGAATGAATTTGGTGCGGGAAAGTTTACAATGATTGTGATCTTCACAGGATCAACCATCAATCCTTGTTTGCACACAATGTGTTCCAACAAAATTCCATAGGGAACACAAAAAACACATTTCTTCAGATTTAATGAAATTTGATGATGTCTACATTTTTCCAACATCATCCTAAGGTTCGCGGCATGGTTCTTCAGTAACCCGAAAATAGTCCAATCATCAAAATAAACCTCTAAGAACTTATGTATAAAATCTTTAAATGCTGTGACTACCACTCCTGAAAATATGGCAGGTGCGTTCTTCATACCAAAAGGCATCACTGTGTACTGGAACAACCCCCATTCTGTAGCAAAAGTAGTCTAGTGCCTATCTGGGAGAACAATTCTAATCTGATGGTATCCAAAGAATCTATCAGTAAAAGAATATGCCTCATTCCCTCCAACATTATCAAGTACTTCATCTGTGAAAGGGGTAGGAAATGGGTCATGCATCAAAGCGTCATTCAACTTTCTGAGATCCACACAGATCCTAATCTCACCCTTCTTATCCTGGATAACCATCGGACTTATCCACTCAGATTCTTCAACCGGCTCAATGATCCCTGCATCGAGCATCTTATCGGGTTCTGCCTTAACTCGTTCTTTGTAGCGTGGGTTTAGTCTATACGGTCTTTGCTTCACAGGCTTCACGCTAGGATTAAGAGGAATTTTCATCACTCCTAAGTCTCCCAGAATACCTTTCATCTCTCTGAACTTGGTCAGGAATAATTCTCGATATTCCTGTAGTATGCCCACGACCTCCTTGACTGTGTCTTCATCCCAATAGTCTCTGATTGCTGCGAACTTTGGCTCTTCGCTGGTGCCAATGTTCACTTTTCTTGTTTTCACAGGTCCACTCATATCTGGAATTTCCAGTGGAGGTCCTTCCACCTCACGCGCTACCTCTGATTTAGGTATCTTTATGTTGCGCAAGTTCTCCTCATCATCATCTGCTTTATCCTCGGATTCTTCAGCGAGGTTATAACAATCAAGAGCATGCTCTAGTTTCTCCTCCCATTTTGGTTGTAGGCACATAGGTATGATGTCTTCCCCAAAGAATTCTTCTAGAGTCATGTTTCCCTATGTACAGTCTGGGATGAATATGCTTTCATTAATAACCTGCAGCGTGACATTGATACTCGGATGTTCGTCTTCAAAACTGAAATCTGTCTGGAAACTCACGGTTAGGGAAGACCAGTCCGATGTGCCCCTGCGCAACTCCATGTCTAGGCACCACTTTCTTGGAATTGGTTCTTCCAGCGTATGCACAAACAGATGCACCCATTCTGTCTGTGGCCTTTCCACCCAAGCTTGTGAACAGGATTCAATATGGTCCCTTGGATCCGTTTGTCCATTATATTTTTCAAAAGGTAGTGTAACCTTCTCAGCAAACCTGATTTGCATCTTAATTTTACACTAATCCCATGTTCTCAGTGTCTACTTATGCATAGCACACCATCTGGTAGGTGTCTTGCGTAGTGCCATGTCTAATGCTAATACGGGGTATTCATCTACAACTGCTACAGTATATTCTTTGATAAAGAAATAAACATTAAATAAACCATCATAGGTAGGGATTGGAGTTACCTTTTTACCAATCCAGCGGAGTGACTTTGTGATCTGCGAGTATATCCTGGAAGATACTTCATGGAATCTGCTCTACCAATTTTCCAGTCCTACATCAGAGTCTGAGATGAAAGAACTGTCACAACGCCAGCTGAGCGTTCCATCCACAGTTGGATTAGTATAATCAGCAATATTGTTTGTCATCTTGTAAATATGGTCCAAGTCTTGGGCTCTGGATTCCTCTTGAATCGGTTCCACATATCGTTCACCCTGTGAGGGGTCCAATGGCGCGATGACCCTTATATCATTGCCTTCGAATATCATTTTCATGGTCTTCAAATTTATAATAGTAGAGTTAGTCATTTCCCGGTCGATACCCAGCAGTGATGGATAAGGATGGCTGTCGTCCATGATTTCAATCACTTTGAAATCTGCATAGCTTTGCACTCTGTCAATGTCAACAACGGTTTTACGTAACCTCCCCAAAGGTATAACTATCCCTTGATTGGCCATTCTTAGTTGTATAGGTGACCACTGTAACTTTGGTTTTCCCATCCGCTGCCATGTCTACTTGGTCAAGACATTTACTTCAAATGCTAGATCAAGAATGATGTCATCCATCTCATAGTCCCCAATCTGTACAGTGAACCTCATTTCCCTTCTCGTTCTTTTGGGACTCCTAATTTTATGGACTGTGCCATGGGTAGCCCCCTTCTCACTACGTGGCTCATACTAACTGAGTAGTTTTTCAAATTCGACAATAGCATCTGTGCTCTTCAATAACTTCATGTAGCTCCGTAGGAACTATGCAACAGAGGTACCTGTATCTGTTGTAGTGCTCATGTGATCATATGCCACTGGCATATCCTCTATTTGCGGTGCTTCACTGTGCAACAGGATTCTTGGCGAGGTAGGTGGTGGTGTTTTGAACATGTCCCACTGTTGGCTTGGTTTTGCAACCAAGCTTAGTGCTATGGGCACCTGCTAACTAGTAGCAACAATTTCAATATTAAGCAAAAACAATAAACTAAATCTAAATCTAAAACTATTCTAGCATGTGCATATCATAATAAAATTTTGAATTAAAAAACAAGAACAAGAAAATATAGAAAATAAATTTGTATTGAAAATGGGGGAAAGCAAGTGCTTGCAATAAGAATACCTCCGATTGATGAAGATAGTTGAGAAGCTCCAAGGGTGAGCAGCTCCAAACTCCAATGGGTCCTTTCTCCAAGGTTGCTACAATGGCCAAAAACTCAAGGGAGATTTTGGCAGCATGAGGATAGGAAGATGGATGGATGTGAAATGAGGAGCCCCTACCACCTTTTTATAGGTTTTGGTGGTGGGGAATACCATTTGTGGTTTTGTGGAAACCAATGGTATTGACCAACATGGTTTAGGTACTTTTCCCTCCTTTTTCCTTTTTTGAATAAAATTAATATTTTTATTCCCTTTTTAATATTTTTGTGAATTTTGGACCTTTTTTTAGGGTTTTTTATGCTTTTTAGGAAAAATAATCTTTTTGAGTGGGAAAAGGGGTGTACTAAGGTCTCTTGGTGACCTTTTGTTGGCTTTAGAGGCTCAGATGGTGGAAAACTGGACAAATGGGTCATGTGAATAAGGGAATGAGCTAGTGAGCACTTTTTGGGTGTTAATAGATTGCCCCCTGATGTGTGAGGGCAGGAGCTCATCGTATGGCCGATAGACATCATAGTTCTTTTGTCTTTTTTCTAGGGTTTGGGGAGGAGAAGAGACCGTTTGGAGTCTGGATCCGCGGCCCTTGGAAGCTGCAAAAAATAAAAAATATTACATGGCCTCAATATGAATGAGGAATAATCTCTGATAATGGACGAGGCGGGCATACCCATGCTCGTATCAAGACATATACATAACAATTAGTCCCAAGAAGGCGGATCTAATACATAAAAAATATACTGGTACATCATAAAGGTCCAGAGGGGACATTATTTTGGGATGTACTCATGATCATATCATGACTGATCTCAATAACTGATACACTGGAATAACTGATGAACTGCTGAAACTGAAGGTGTCCAACATCTGTAGGGACTCAAAGACTGTGAGCCATCTCTGGGAAGTATATGTAACTGTATACTCGAAGGAGTATGAAATTGGGGTACATCTGAATACTGTCGCCATACGCAACCCAGATATCTATAGGAAAAGTATAACTGGTTGTATCCATAGGTAGACTGTCCAATGTGGAGGAGTCAGATGGTATCCGGGGTCTTCGTCTAATAACTGAACAGACCGATGCCCCATGCGAGTCTTAACGATGTGATCAAGGTGTTGAAGTCGAGCATGTGAGAAACAACCATTTGGAGAGGCACTGAGGACTCTTCTCGAAATGATTCATAGGCACTCATCATAAATGGTGATGAGTCCAAGACACAGGGACCTCTGGGTCTTTCCTCTGGAATAAATTTGGTTGTCGTCGACAGAGGGAGACCAGCAACTAACAAGGAAATGATGTTTCCTTGATAGGAGCGCGAGGTGTAGAACTGAAGTGTGGTAGTACTGATGGTAGGACTGACATACTTGTGGGAATGGGAAGTATCTGGGGTCATAATGGGAAGACTCAAACTTCTTTTGTTCAGAGCATGATGACATGGTTGACCTGGCAGCATAGGGAACTGACTTGTAGGTGTGGGTATCATTGCTTTTTAGGGACTGAGGAGTGTGCATTGACTCTTGGGAGTGGTCAAGCTGATGGTTGCTGTCGAGGGAGTCTCAGGGTGACAAACTGCAGAATGCTCTGAACAAAGGAGACCAAAAAGAGGGAAGCTTCCCTATTAGGAGATGTGATCTGTTGTGGCGCCAAGGGGCACCATTGGGACCTTCTTCGTAGTTTTAATGAGCTCCAAGAAGGGATAAAAGTGTGCTCTGAAATGGTACTGTTCTATGGATTTGTGAGCCTAGGACTGTTCGTGCTCATTGGTGCTTTAATTTTTAGGGAGTCTGAAAATAATAAGAAGACTCTGCAGTGGTTATGATTACTGTCCTGTTGGTTTTACGAGCCCAGGATGGTGATTGCTCATGGCCTCTTTCATGTTTAGAGAGTTTGAAAGCGGTAAGGGGACTCCATTGGTGTTTCTTTGTCGTAAGTTTAGTCTCCAAGGCCCGAAAAAGCATAAAATGATGTAGATGGAGAACTCTTCTAGCCGATGTGACTAGAGTATTCCTTTTTCGTAATTAGTCTACGAGGTCTGGAAAAGGGGTAAACTTATACCAGGTAGATGCCCTTTCAGATACGTTTAACGAGCATGAAAGGAAGCAAGGTTGCTCGGCAATCTTTTCATTGTTTTAGGAGTCAGAAAAGAGCTTAACAGAAACTCCCTAAGTGCCTTTTTCGTAAAAGGGATTGCTCGGCCCGAAAAAGGGATAAAATTATACCGAACAACAAGGGATTGATGGGAGCGAGAAATGGTCTCAAGCGTCATCATGTGTGCGGAAAACTGGATCCGGTGACATAATGATTGTCAAAAAGGGGCAACGGCCATTGTGGCACGCAAACCGAGGTAATGGGTGACATTTTTAAAAAATGCCTGAAAAATCAGGAGGTGAGAGCAAGAAATGATCTCAAGCATCATCATGAGTGCGAAAAACTGAATCCGACGATATAAGGTTTGTCAAAAATGGACGACGACCGATGTGGCACGCAAACCGAGGCGACGAGGGGGGCATGGAAAAATGCCTGAAAAACCTGGGCGTGAGAGCAAGAAATGATCTCAAGCATCATCACAAGCGCGGAAAACTGAATCCAACGATATAACAATCGTAAAAAATGGACGTCGACCGATGTGGCACGCAAACCAAGGCGACGAGGGGGGCATGGGAAAAATGCCCGAAAAGACTGGACGTGAGAGCGAGAAATGATCTCAAGCATCATCACGAGCGCGGACAACTGAATCCGGCGATATAAGACTTGTCCGAAATGGACGACAGCCGATGTGGCATGCAAATCGAGGTGACGAGGGCGCCCAAACAATGGTCAAAAAATGGACCTGATGAAAACAGGAAAAGGAAAGATCTATCATGAAGTTCTCGCTGTGCTGATTCCAATGGTACCAACGGTTTGAGAAATGAACGTCGTATGAGACCGGAATGGCGGTTTGAAAAATGGCAGAATTTCTATAAGTAGGGCGTGGGGCCCATATGACGTGTCATTGTTACGTGCGAGTTTGGCAGAGCAGTCAGAGCTCTTTCTCGATTTCTAGGAGATTTGACCGTTGGTTTTCGATTTTGCGAGTTTCAGGTAACCCTATTTTCCTTAGCCTTTTCAATTATGTCTTTTTTGTTTGGCGGTGGGCCCCCAAAGGCCGTGAAATTCCACATTGACTTTCCAACGTGGAATATCGCGGGTTTCGGGTCTCTTCCCGCGATGAACCGAGCGGGTTTTAGGCTGACAGTCGCGATGCTCATCGCGACTGTGAGGTTGGAACCCGCGATGTTCATCGCGAGTTCATGGGAGATAGTCACGATGTTCATCGCGACTGTCTGGAAAATATCCGCGATGTTAATCGCGGGTTCTTGAATGGAGGCCGCGATGATCATCGCGGCTTTTGATGGAAAAGCCGCGATGGTATTTTTGCAATTTTTTTTTTTTTTTTTTTTTTTTGCTGGGGCTAAAAATTTCTTCTGTTTTTTGGTAGGATGTTGAGGAGACCACTGACTTCATGGCGAGAGCGGGAGATAGATGATGATCTGATGGAGAAGATTCACACTGATCCGGGGGTTCGGCAGACTCTAGCAGTGAGTGGAATTTTGAAGTTCGCTTAGATCCCACCAATGCGTTCAATGAGATGGCTCTTGAACCAGTTGGTGAGTTGGTGGGTGCCCGCCGAGGGTGCTTTTATGATTGGGGGACAGAGGTTGGAGATCACCCTCACAGATGTATATTTTCTGACTGGGTTTCCTCGGTTAGGGGAGGTGGGAGATCTTTTACCGAGGATCCCGCCAGGTGTGGATATGGAGGATTTGCTGCAGACCTTTGGTGTTGATGGGGCCATTTTGCAGAACAGTGCCTTGAGTCTTCGATCACTATGGGAGTGGGACATGAGGGCTGTTGGGGCATGTGTGCTGCGAGTGTTGGGTGCTGCGGCGCCACATCGTTTGTCAGGGGGACAAACGATGATGGTGGACTCTGTTCTTCCGGGGACGTATTATGCATGGGCTCAGATGTTTCTAGCTGGTGTCCGGAGAGATCTGGATAAGTGCTATCGAGAGGGAGGAGAGTTCTGTTATGCCTCCTTTCTATGTTGTTTTTTCTTCGAGCGAGTGCCGACCTTGCGACCACGGGTGCCCATTCGTGATGGTCTGGTGAGTGAGTCACGCATGGTGTGGTGGGGGCATATGATGCCACGCGGCGGTGGTGGTGTCCGCGGGTTTTTCACAGAGGAGGTATATGAGCAATGGGAGCAGATGCCCCTGGTGATTGAGGACTACCCGTATGGTGGCATGGACTATCGAGGGGACCCAGAGATGCCTCGAGCCCAGGGACAGGCCTGGGGTTTAGACGGTATGTTTTGTGGTTTGTTTTATACTATATCATGTGATTTGTTTATGATTATAGTTAGATATGTATATGATGGTTTACTTGGATTGTGCATATGTTGGTCCGGTACCACCTACTGACTACGTGGCTTGGCGGGGGCGGGCGATGGTGGTTTCCCAACCTCCTGCAGCGGTACCGCCTCCATGTGGTGGAGGATTTGCGGCTCGTGGGCGACGGGTTGGCCCTCGAGATGATGCCGTAGAGGGTGTCAGACAGACTTTTGACATGATTCTAGCTGGACTCTCCGAGGATGCTTGGAGAGATTTGGACCAGGACATCGTGGAGCATTGCTTCGGTGCACCGCGTGAGTGGCAGTCACTCTTGTTGAGGACAACGGTGTTTGTGGCAGAGCACAGGGATGGTGCTCGGGATGACCCGGCAGGGCTGGCTGAGAGGAGGATCCGTCTACAGGATGATCCAGCAGGGCCAGCAGAGCGGAGAGTTCGGGCTCGCCATGATCCGGCGGGGCCCGCGGAGGAGGCGCCAGAGGAGCCCAAGGACCCTGATGACTAGATGATATGTATTTGCCCCCAAATGCTGATGAGCATATGGGGAAGCACCTTTTTGTACGGCTGATGTATTTTTGTATATTGGGTGCTCAAGGCACCTATGACATGTTTTGACTATACGATGATGTATATATATATATATATATATATATATTATGTTGGTATATAGTCGTGTATGCACATGGATGCACTTGTTGTCTTTATGTTCGCTCGTGGAGGCATGTTTTTATGTACGTGGATGCACATTTTGATTTTTTGTATATGCCCGTGGATGCACATTTTGATTTGGTATAATGCGATTAGTGTGCCAGTCTAGAATGTTGTTGGCCATATGGTTTGCTACACTATTGAGGTTTCTTGGGACATGTGTGAATGAAATGGATTCAAACTGTCTAACCATTTGTTTAGTGCGCAGGAATTTTCTGAAAAGATAGGGATCGCGTACCTGGTAATTGTTGTTGAGTTGGGAAACAAGGAGTTGTGAGTCCAAGAAAACGTTAAGGTGACGTATGCTCATTTGGAGAGCTGCGGCCAGGAGACCGGTCACGGAATCATATTCAGCCTGGTTGTTGGTAGCGGCACCCAAACACAGTCCGTCGATGTGGATCAACTCATGTGAAGGGGAATATATTACCCAAGTTGCGGAGGCCAGATTGGGGGACCAACGGCTTGCTCCATCGGCGAAACCAACGTAGCAGAGTGGAAGATGTGTGTGAATAGGATCAATGGAAGGGGCCGACCGGACGGAGGGGTATCCAGTGGAGATCGTATAAATGGCGGGGTCAAGGCTAGGCATGTCGGTATCTGACCAAGTAAAAACATCAGTGAATTCTTGGAACAGTTTTTTGTATTCTCCAATCTCGTGCTCACTGTGGGAGGCTCCTAACGTAATGGTATGAAGGGCACCAGGTGGGTCAGAGATGTCGATGTGGATGACGGGAGAAATATTGGGCATGTTATTATTTTCGGAAGCGTCAGGAGTAGGAATAGGATCCTTGAACCAGTCGACTTTAGTAGGAAGGAAATGTTTAGACTCAGCCACAAATTGGGTAGCGGTGGTGGATGAGGCCTCTTCTGGGAGGAAGTGTGACCGAGGGTGCATGTCTTCCCAGGGATAATCAGGGGCTATAGGAGCCTCGAGAATCTCGTCATCATTGCGGGAGCTTTGAGTGGTCACATCCAGTGATGAGGTAGTGGTAGTCGAAGAGATCATATAAATGGTGTTAATCTCTCCGGATGAGGATGATGTGGGAGGGTAGATCTCCTCGATAGTAGGGGGTGCCGTCTCAAGGTCCAAATTATTCATCTCGTAGAGAGCTGCTCTGTAATATGGGATGTCAGGACAGTTATGTGAGTAGTGGCCGTAAACACCGCATATCGCACAAGGGTGGTTGGTACGCAGTGATTTGTCACGAGGCATGGGATTTGGGTCGAGTTTGACAACCGGGATATTGGGGTCGTCGTCCAGCATTTGCATGTGTTCCTGTAATGCAGGTAACTGTGGACACTGATGGGTTGGATGGCCTAACTCATCACACAACGAGCATTTGGGAGGAGCACGAAACATGGGAGGAGGTTTAACTGCCTTGGGTGGGGGTACCGCAGTGTATGGTTGTGGACCTCTGCCCCCAGTGGGCCTGATGAGTGGAGGGGGATTCGTCGATGACGAAGGAGTAGTGATACCGGGAGGTGGTTGGCTAGAAGTGAAAATGGGTTGCACCGGTTGTAGGATGACATTTGGTGTCGGCGGGGGAACAGGAGGTGAAATATACCACACGGGTAATCCCAATGTTAACCCGGGGAGACTAAGGGTAGCCATAACCGGGGCACTTACTACACCTGAAGGAGGAAATAGAAAGGGGATTGTGTGGATGGGTGTAACCCCAATGTGACTAGGGACCAATGGTGGTTTGGGTAACAAGGAGGGTTGATTACTGGGTGTTTTTGAAAGAGTGCAGAGGTTAGTGACGTGGGTCTTCGGTGACGGTGGTGGAATGGCCTGGAATGTAGAAGTCATCGGCGCGTCAGAGTATAGTCCGGGTCCCACTGAGGAAATGAATGAGGTATTTGCAGCACAAACAGGTTGTTCAACCATGGGGAGAACATTTTCAGGTGTGGCGGGGGCCTTGGGATCATAATAGGTGAGTTGGTCAACCTTGACCACGCGTCCCTCATGGGGGAACTGCATGGTACGAAAAACGGATGAGGCAACAGCCTGCATGGCATACATGTAACTACAGCCAAGTAAAAGGTTATAGTCAAGTTGGGCATTGATGACCTCAATGTCAATGAGCACGGTTTTACCCGTGAGCTAGACGGGGACATTAGGTAAGAGACCCTGGGGTTGAGCCAAACGGCCGTCGTAGGCTTGCAACACAGTGGTGGACTGCTGGAGAGTGGGAGATCCCAACTTCTGCCAAATGAATGTGGACATGACGCATGTAGAGGCCCCTTCATCGATAATGCACCGATGGATGACAAGATTCCGAACAGAAACGGAAACTTGGAATGCTAAACTGGAAGGCAGTCGAGGTTCAGATTGGTTTGAATCGAATGCGATCAGTTGTGAATCATTGGGGTCAATCGCGCCAATGGCAGAGAGCAAAGTCTTGCGCTACGAAGGATAGTTTTTTAGGACTTCCAAAGCAGACATGGCTGCAGGAGACTGGGCTAAGTCATCTACAATGTTGTAATTCGACGCAGCACGAGCATTGGGATTATTATTGATGCGACGAAGTGGGAAGCGAGGTGCTTTGGGAGCGTCATCAAGCGGAGTCGGGGGTATACGTAACGTTTGATCTCTGGGATTAACATTAGTGTTTTTGTCGGCAGGAGGGGCTTCAGAGGTGGAGCCATATTGGTTTCGACGGGTTTGGAGGTTGGCATCGGCAGTTGACATCATCAACAAGTTATGAGTACCTGAATCGAACATGGGTTGATCAGGAGCGGCATAAGTGATTTGTTGTGGTGGCACGTTGTTCTGAGGGGGAGCTAACGGCTAAGTGTCCACTATGCCTTGGGTTGGAAAGGGATTTTGCAACACCAAAGGTTGATGTTGTGGTGGTGGAGGGTTGGGTGGCGGCTGAGGAGCCGCTTGCCCCTGATGATGGGCATCGGCAATCCAGAGTTGTCGAGCTCGTTCCAAATGTGGGCAAGCATGCGTGTAATGACCATAAACCCCACAAATAGAACAAGGATGATTTGTTCTAAGATTATTGTTTTTGGGCTGCCTGGCATTACGATCCGTATTCTGGTTGGGAGGTGCAGCGTTATTATTTTGCGGAGGATTGGGAGGTGGAGGACCTTACTGATGCTGTTGGTTATTACCGCGGTTACGTCCTCTTACACGGTTCTGTTGCGCATTTTGGTTGCGCTGGTTGTTCTGATGCTGGGGCTGGTTGTGCTGTGTGTACACTTGCCCTTGAGCAGTGGGAGGATTCTGGTTCGCCACAGGTGCGAGAGCAGGTTGTGGTGGATAATACACCGGTGGGGTTGGAAATGGACCAGATACCTGCTGGGGTTGTTGGTAACCCTGAGCTATTGGAGGTGTTGGGTTAGCTGTCGCAGCTAGTTGTGGGTAGTACACTGGTTGAGGTGCAGCTGGGGGGGCATATGCGGGTGGTGCATGACCAAAGCACTGAGGTGGACATGAAGGTCCGTGGGTATGGTGGTGATGTGCCATGGGAGCATATGAATTGGTTGCCCCAGATTGAGATGTAGCCCACGAAAGGTCGGGACCATGGATAGGATGTGCAATGGAAAAGGGTTGGGGTTGCGAGGTCATATGAACAATGATGCCATCTGCAGCATGGGATGCCCCTGACGCATCGTGTTGGGATGACTCGCCTCGAGGGGCGTCTGGTATAATGGTATACAGATAACCCGACTGGGCGTAGATGAGATCAAACTGTTGGGCTTTGAGGATGGCCTCTTCTTCAGACTGGGGTCTTTTGGATACCACATCCTTCGCAATGAGAGGGAGGAGGGACTTTAGAAACCAATCTAGGAAGATACGGTCGTCTAACTTGATTTTGCAGAGGCTTCGGTGTTGACGCCACTCATGAATGTGGTCAGTGATGTGGGTGGCCGTGTTCTGTCTGCAAGATAGTAGGATCTCAACTCCCACATCATAGCGGACAGGTAACTGCAAGAACTGCAGGAAGGTCGAGGCAAGGGAGGTAAAGGTGGCATGCGTCCCATGGGGCTGCTTGATATACCACTTAGCTGCAGAGCTAGTGAAGGTGCGCTGTAACAGACGGAGGCGGACAGAGTCATCCACTATGGAGTTGGAGGAACACCATTGATGGAAGGACATGATATGGTTCTGGGGATCCTCACCTACCTTGCCCTCGAACTTAGGGATGTCGGAGGGGAGTTTGGTGGGCATGTGAGGCCACGCAGGATCGTGTCTGATAGGATCATTTGTGAGCCCGGTTAAGTCTAATAAGTTCAGACTTCCCTTGTAAGGTAAGGTAGCAGATGTATGTGGCGTAGTGACTGGGACATGACTAGTCATGGTGGTATGATGTAGGGGTCCAATAGTGCCTAGGGGTATGCTCGGTACTGAAGGTATGTGTCCTCCAATAGGTGTGGTCTGGTATGGGCCAGCGCTTCCAAGTGCAACATGGGTTACACTTGGGTTAGAAATAGTAGTGGTGATTCCTGGAATCCGTGTTGTGGGAATCAGAGGGGGTGTGACCCCTATGTTGGGCATACCCATAACACGTGGTGGCCCTGTGTTGGGAATTCCTATAACAGGAGGTGGCCTTGTGTTGGGCATTCCTAAGGGTGGAGTGTTGCCCATATTAGGCATACCTAGGGGGGTGGGTGTTGCCATGGATGGAACCGCAGTAGAAGGGTCTGTGGATGTCTCTCCTATGGTGCTGGTAAAAAATGGGTCAAAAGGTGTTCCAGCCATAAGGTTGGTTGGAATAACGCAGTGGGGTTTTCAGATCCTGCCTCAGAATCAGAAGTGAAGTGAGGCGTGCCGGAATCGGATGACCGTATGGTTGACCGACGATGTGTCGAGTCAAGGGATAAGGCTCTACGTCGGTGATGTGGAGAGCCAAGTAAACTGAACTCTGGGAGTTCGCCCTGTAGACGACAAGAGCATCTAAAATTATCAATGGTAAGAAATAAGTTTTTGTGTAAAAATCTGTATGTGTAAAAATGGTAATGTATATAAAAAACTAAAAACCCTAATGGAACCAAGGGTGCAATAAGGGGAGTGAAAATGAAGGCTCTCAGGCCAAAAAATCAACCTCAAAAGGGCACTTATTATAGCAGCTGTGCTATAATAAGTGGAGGGATGCAAAAAATGGTCAGAGTACCAACATGCAAACAGCTTCTAGAAAAAATAGGTGTAACTAGACCAAAGGTGGATTGAATCATGCAAACACCTAACTAAAAGTATTGTGAATCAACAAACGATATTCTCTGCAAGGTGATGAAATCCAAGTCAGACAATATGAGTGTTGAGTTAACGGCTAGATATCCCCCTACTGGGAGGGACACCGAGTAATCAGTCCTAAAGAATGGCAACTAGGATACTCCATTCATGACACGTCGAGAAAAGGTAAATCTGTCGTTTGGTCCTTTATCGCAATACCCCATACATGGATATCCCGAGAACTGCGAATGGTATCCCTTTGGTTACTGAATGGATTTCGGTATTCCACTCAGGATTCTGGAACCATCCTCGCGACTTCAACCCTCCTAGGGGAGAGGCCTTCCCATAAACCAGTTGTGACCGTGCCAAAAAGTACTAGGAGATTTTGGTTCCCTAATGGACCACTTCTATGTCTCAGATGTAATAACTGAGGGGTGTTATTGGAACACCTATCCCCTCAATACTACCTAGCTACACAGTTCTTTTAGTGTTCCCCAAGTGGGGTTAAAGGTTTGTTGAAGTTAGGGTTCGTTTTAAGGCTCAGTTTAAATTATGTGTTTGAGTGGGTGCACGTGTGGTATTTTAAATTGAAATTGAAAAAAGTAAATGCTTTTGCAGAAAATATTCAAAAAACAAAGGATCTTTTGAAAATAAAAAAGCAAATAATATGACTTTTTTCAATAAATGGAATTTAAATGCTTTGCAAAGACTATTCAAAAAACAAAGGATATTTTGAAATATGAAAGCAAATAATATGACTTCTTTAAGAAATAAATGGATTTCTTTTTCAAAAATTGCTATGGGCAAAATATTAAAGAAGTAAACAGCAAAAATTTCTAATCTAGATAAAATGCAAAAATAGATCCTTCTTTCAATTTTTAAAAAGACTTCTTTCAAAGGTACATTCTAAATACTAAAATTTTTCTATGGCTGTAAACAATGCTGGAATTTATGATACTATAAAAATAGCTAAGTGGGCAGATAATACAGCAAAAAATTAATTTTTTAAACGATTTGGCCGAATGAAAAAATTGGCATCGTGGGTTTTGACAGAACAGTTGCGATGGACCGCGCAGGTTTCTGTCGCGCAGTTGCGATGGGAAACGCGGGTTTTGACCGCAAAGCCGCGATGTGTAGCGTGGGATTTCATCGCACAATCGCGATGTGCAGCGCGGAAAAGGTCCGCGAAGCTGCAATGTGCAGCGGGCTAAATGGCCGCGAAGCCGCGGTGAACCGCGGGGAAAAAAGCCGCGCGACTATGGGGAAAAAAGACGTGAGGCGAAAGCCATACGCGGACGCCGAAAAATGAACTTGAAAATTGAGAATTTCGGGTTGTTAATGGCTAAAAAATGGGCCAAGATCTAGAACAGCAATAGATCTGCTGTCTAGGGTGGCAGATCTATGAATTAAACTAACTAATACAATCAAAAACTAAGATCTAAAGCAAAAGTGAGATCTAAAGATTCAAAAAGCAACGGAGTCGCCAAAAACTATTGGCTTGGTTTTGAAACCAAGCTTAGTGCTATGGGCACCTGCTAACTAGTAGCAGCAGTTTCAATATTAAGCAAAAACAATAAACTAAATCTAAATCTAAAACTATTCTAGCATGTGCATATCATAATAAAATTTTGAATTAAAAAACAAGAACAAGAAAATATAGAAAATAAATTTGTATTGAAAATGGGGGCAAGCAAGTGCTTGCAATAAGAATACCTCCAATTGATGAAGATAGTTGAGAAGCTCCAAGGGTGAGCAGCTCCAAACTCCAATGGGTCCTTTCTCCAAGGTTGCTACAATGGCCAAAAACTCAAGGGAGATTTTGGCAGCATGAGGATAGGAAGATGGATGGATGTGAAATGAGGAGCCCCTACCACCTTTTTATAGGTTTTGGTGGTGGGGAATACCATTTGTGGTTTTGTGGAAACCAATGGTATTGACCAACATGGTTTAGGTACTTTTCCCTCCTTTTTCCTTTTTTGAATAAAATTAATATTTTTATTCCCTTTTTAATATTTTTGGTAATTTTGGACCCTTTTTTTAGGGTTTTTTATGCTTTTTAGGAAAAATAATCTTTTTGAGTGGGAAAAGGGGTGTACTAAGGTCTCTTAGTGACCTTTTCTTGGCTTTAGAGGCTCAGATGGTGGAAAAGTGGACAAATGGGTCATGTGAATAAGGGAATGAGCTAGTGAGCACTTTTTGGGTGTTAACACCCGCGCTTCTTCAAGTGCTCCCTTATTTTTCTATAGGTCCAGACCCGGTGTTCTCCCAGGAGCTTTTCTAATCCATGTTGGTTCACTAGGATTTTTCTTAAGATCGCGCATTCCCGAAGTCGAAACTGCCGTGCCTCTATCTCTTCCTATATCAGTGCCACTACGCATTACAACATTTATACTCAGATCTGCAGTTCTTCTCTCTACTGCGATCAACTAAATGTTGGGGTTCGACAGTTCTGTCCTTCTTTGTTTCTGCATTTCTACCTCTAGGACGGGGCAGTCTTCAATAACATGCTTGAATGATTTACAGTAACTCCACGTAGTGCATGGGTTGGTACAATCTCTAAATACATGACCTAGCTGGCCACAGTTATAGGAAATTACCTGGCTGCAGCCTCTTCCTTGGGATGGGCTGACATTTCTTCCTCTCCCGCGGTATCCACCACCACGGCCTCTATATCTAGCCTGATCATAGTGGGCATTCTTTTGTTTTGACTGAGTTTCTTCTTGGACGCGGTACATTCCAGCACCTCGCATCACGTCCATATCTTGCTTTCTTTCGTTCATGAGCTCATATGTGCGACAGTTGGATTCATCATGTCCAACTGACTTATAGGATTTGCAATATAAGTTTTTAGGTGTTTTTTTCATATTTTTGTATTAGATAACAGTCCTCAGGTCGGTGTCCTCTGGTTCTACAAATTTCACACCACAGTGCTCAGTTCTGATTCATCGGGTTCAGCGCACCACTATTGAGATAATCTTGAAATAAGGGGCAATGTTCTCTGGTGTGGCCTTCTCCCTTACATCCAATACACTAGACATCATTCCTTTGTTCGTATCTTTGTTCCTTTCCATTCTTCATACCTTGCAATTCTAATGTCAAGGTGGTCAACTGGTTTTGGATCTGAGACATCCCAGAGCTAGTCTTACCGATCGACGAAGCCTCTAGCTTCATTGCAATTTCTAAGGCCTCTACCTACAATGCAACCTTCTGCTGCATGAATGGTTGTCTGATGTGGGGAAACATTGCAGCGATGAACCATTCCTGGTGCTGTTGGGGAGCTATAACAAAGCTCTCTTAGTCCAACAATGTCTTAAATTTTTGGTCAAATTCCCAGACTATTTTAGTAGGTTTCTACTTTATCTCTTTCAATTCTGTTATGCACTGCGACTCAGATTTTGGTTTCTTAAATTCTGTTGAGAGCATGGCCTTAATTTCTGTTAGGGTTCTTGGTTGTGCCTAAGAATATTTCATAAATCAATGTAAGGCTTTGTCTTTGAAAGTAGTGATGAGCTGCGCTCTCTTCACAGCATCATCCTCAACTTGCTTTACGCTCCATACAGCTTCACATAAAAACCAATGTTGATCAGGGTCTTCTAGACTCGTTCCTTTGAATATCGATAGTTTTATATCATTATATTTCATTCTCCTTCTTGGTTGTGTAGCGCCCTGAGTAGTGCTATGATTCTGCGCGGGGTTCTAAGCGAAAAAAGTAAAGGTGTTACTCGGAATAGTGCTAGGGATATTATGCTGCGGAATATTCTGAGACTAGGTATTCTGAACTAGAACAGTCTGAGTCGGAATGGTCTGAGCACCCGCTCCTACCGTGTTACTAGTATTGATGTTCTGCGGGCTGGGCTACACGACACTCGTAGTGGGTGGGCTCTGAGATAGGGAAGGCAGGATATTTGCAATCGGAGGGTTCTGTGGTGTAATAGCCTAGATTGTGGCTGATGACAGCATAGTCTGATTGGTAAGATCACATGGGATTCCGGTATTCACACGGATTCTAGGTCCTCCAGGATTCTTTTCTTTATTAAACTTATATCTCTTTCCACTTCTCAGATTATGGGTTTCTTTGTCAAAATCACTATATATACTTTATGTTGATGCATATGTAACTTCGGAATGTATTTCATCTGTGTATTATATATATATTTATTGTACCCTTATAAGAGATGTGTTATTCCTCTATAAGGAAGTGTCGTCATGTAGATTGACAAGTGTCGCAAGTGTGTGTACTTGCCGATGGGTTATTAGACCACCTTATGGGGTCGGCCCTGATTAATATATAATATAATGTGGATGTATTTAAGTAGACAAGTCGGCCCCAGTAAGTCACTGGGCAAAAAGGTGAGTATAAAAAGAGATAGGAGATCTCTATTTTACTCACTCGGAAAAGTAACTCACTCTCTATCTGAAAGTGGTGCACTAGTGAGGAGGAGGAGGATCATCTGCTAGGAGACTATCTCAATGTTATTTGGTTGTACTTTGGTTGAGCCATTGCTCTCTCTATCTCTGAGGAAGTTGTGGGGTTTTTCACCTTAGGGTTTTCCCCACGGAAACTCTGTGTCTCTTGTCTCTATGCTTTTGATTCTTGTGATGCTTGTGATGCTTGTCATATTATGATTGTCATGCATTGATATACTGTAGATGTTATTCTCTCAGCAAGGATCCTATAATATTGTGAATTAATACTCAAAATTTGACATGGTATCAGAGCTAAACTGAGAAGAAGACATTTTGCAGTGACATAAGCTTGTGTTCCTTGTTTATTGGGTTTCTCTCCATAGATTTGTGAAATTCAATATAATAGATTGGATCTACTCATCAAGGCACATCTATCTGTCCAATCAGAATTCAGTTCTGAGCATTTTTAGATTTGGCCCTAAAAATTAGGGTTTCCACAAAAATAGGAATTTCAGGAAACTAAAGGAACAGCTGGAAGCTCCTTGCAAAAATCGAAGGTTAGAGCTTTGGATCGAGATTTTTGGCTAAGTAGATCTCCGGGAAACTCAAACCGTAATTCAGGGCACTCCCTAGTGAACCCGGGAGGACAAAAAGGCAATTTTGAAGGGCAAGACTTTGCTGATCTCAATTTCTAAATGTACTAGGCTGATCAGCTCTCCAAGGCGCATCTTTCTATCCTTTCAGAATTTTGAAATTCACATTTTGAATTTTTAGGGTTTCTCTGACAAACCCTAATCCGGGACCAGATCCAGTTTTCAACACTTCAAGTGGTAAGTCCTAAATCTTTTCTATTTCCATTTGAAGTACTCTTAAAGATGTCTCTCCACACCAAGTTTGAGGATAAGCTTGAAGGAGATGATAACTTCCGAGCCTGGAAGTATAGGATTGGGTTAATCCTGGAAGAGAATGAGTTGGACTCATATGTGAAAGAAGACATCCCTATCCCAGAGGATGAAGAAGCCAAGGCATTGCACAAGAAGAACTTGGTCAAGGCAAAGATAATCATTGCTGATTCTATCAAAGACCATCTCATACCCCATGTGTCTTCTCTTAAGACACCCAAGGAGATGTTTGACTCTTTGACCAAGCTGTTTGAAGGAAAGAACATAAATCGGAAGATGACCTTGCGGAACCAAATGAAAGGAGTAAAGTTTCAGAATGGAGAAACCATTCAATCCTATTTTTCAAGGGTCTCCCAGATCAAGGAACAACTAGAAGCAGTGGATGAAATGGTGGAGAATGGTGAAGTGGTGATGACCACTCTAAATGGCCTACCCAGGTCATGGGATTCCTTTATCCAAGGAATTTGTGCAAGGAAGAAGTTGATCTCCTTCACTAGACTTCGGGAAGAATGCTCTCAAGAAGAAGCAAGGCTTGTGGCACGAGAAGAAAAGATGGGGAATGAAGATCAAGCTCTCACAGCTCACACCAGGAAAGGAAAGTCCAAGAGAGAGCCATCTCACTCCAAGAGATCTTCACATCACTACAAAGAAAGAAGAATATGCTTCACCTGTAATGAGAAAGGACATATTGCCATAAATTGTCCCAAGAACAAGAAGGACAATAACATCCCCAACAAGAAGAAGAAGGGTAGCAAAAGAAGGTTTCATGCTCATGCTGCCGAAGATGATGAACCCCCAAAGAAGAAGGCTAGGGCAGAAAGTGATAGCAATGATGACTCATCAAGTGAAGAAGAGTATGTTCTGATCTCTGCTCTCACAGGTACCATCTCCCATGGTTGTAATGATTGGTTGATTGATAGTGGGGCTTCCAAACACATGATTGGGTTCAAGGAATCCTTTGTGAACCTATCTGAACATGAATCACCTCATAAGGTGAAACTTGGGGATGATTATCAATATCCAATCAAAGGAAGTGGTGAAGCCTCCTACAACCTAGATTCTGGAAAATCATTGAAGATGAAAGAAGTACTTTATGTACCTGGACTCAAGAAGAACTTACTCTCCATCTCTGCATTGGATGCAAAAGGTATGAGGGTTGCATTTGTGGATGGACAAGTCCTAATGTGGCCAAAGGGAAAGACCATAGATGATGCAGTAGTGATTGGAGAGCAAGAGGGAGGCTTGTATAAATTGAAGGGACAACCTGAACATGCCATGGTGCATGAATCTATGGAGCCAAGTGAACTTTGGCATACAAGACTTGCTCATATGCACTATAGGGCACTTCCAATTGCAAGAAAGGCAGTAGAGGGTCTTCCTGAAATCAAGAACAAACATGAAGGGGTTTGCAAAGGATGTGCAAAAGGTAAGAACATTAAGAAGGATTTCCCAAGCAGTGAAAGCAAGGCAAAAGACATCCTGGAAATCATCCACTCAGATGTATGTGGCCCTATGTCTTCCAGTTCCCTGAGTGGGTATGTTTACGATGTATCATTTATTGATGACTTCTCCAGGAAGACTTGGGTATATTTCTTTAAGGGCAAAGATGAGGTGCTTGATAAATTCAAGGAATTCAAAACCTTGATGGAGAATCAAACTGACAAGAAGATCAAGACATTCAGATCTGACAATGGCAGAGAATTCACCTCAAGTGACTTCAAGAAGCTTTGCAGTGATTCAGGGATTAAGAGGGAGTTGACTGCTCCTTATAATCCTCAACAGAATGGTGTTGCAGAAAGGAAGAACAGAACTATCATGGATGCAGCAAGGGCAATGTTGCATGACCAAGATCTTCCTATGCATCTATGGGCAGAAGCAGCTAGAACAGCTGTATATGTGCAGAACAGAACACCCCACAAGATATTGGACAACAAGACACCAGAAGAGGTCTTTTCTGGTAGGAAACCTGAAGTCAGTCATCTCAGAATATTTGGTTGTCCAGTATACACTCATGTCCCAAAGGAAAAGAGGACTAAACTAGATCCTTCAGGAAAGAAGGGTATCTTTGTGGGTTACAGTGAAAGCTCAAAGGCTTACAGAATATACTTTCCAGGGTTCAAGAAGATTGATGTCAGCAGGGATGTAACATTTGATGAAAACTCAGCATTCATCAAATCAAGGAAGGCACATACTGAAGTTTATGAAGAACCTAAGGAAATAAGATTTCAGGACACTACCATGACTGAAGCAGTTCCAGAAGATGTTCGTGAGTTTGAAGATCCACAAGAACCTGTAGATCCACCCCGTGAGGATAACTCTCACAAGAGGAAACCTGTATGGGCTAGAGAGCTCATTCAAGATGCAGAAAGATTTGGTATTCCAGAACAAGAACACAGAGCAAAGAAGAGAACCAGATCACAGACCAGCTATGTTGCTTTACTTTGTGACATTATGAAGAAAGAGCCTTCTAGTTATGAAGAGGCAGCAGAAAAGAAAGAATGGAAGGATGCAATTATTGAGGAATACCAATCAATAATGAAGAATGATGTTTGGGATGTTGTCCCAAGACCTAAAGAGAAGTCTGTTGTGACTTCTAAATGGATCTTCAAAATCAAGCATGCTGCAGATGGAAGTGTGGAGAAATACAAAGCAAGATTCGTAGCTCGTGGATTCTCTCAGAAAGAGGGAATAGATTATGAAGAAACTTTTGCACCTGTAGCCAGGTATACTTCCATCAGAACAGTACTTGCCCTGGCTGCAGCTATGAAATGGAAAATACACCAGATGGATGTCAAAACTGCTTTCCTGAATGGTGTAGTTGAAGAGGAAGTATATCTGGAACAGCCACTTGGTTTTGAAATACATGACAGGGAGTCATATGTGTGCAGATTGAAGAAAGCCTTGTATGGCTTGAAGCAAGCTCCCAGAACTTGGTATGGTAGGATGGACAGTTTCCTATCTTGCTTGGGCTTTACCAAGAGTAAAGTAGATTCCAACCTTTACTACAAGGTTGTGGAAGGGAATCCTGTGATTCTACTCCTGTATGTGGATGACTTATTTGTAACAGGAGATTACAGACTGATTGCAGATACTAAGAGGAAGCTTGCCGTTGAATTCGATATGAAAGATTTGGGAATGATGCACTATTTCCTAGGCATGGAGGTGTGGCAGAGTGCAGGTGGGATCTTCCTTGGTCAAGGGATGTACATAGTAGATATCTTGAAGAGATTTGGGATGATGGATTGCAAATCCATGGCCACACCTATGGCATCGAATCTGAAGCTTCTATGTGATGCTTCATTTGAGCCGGTTGATGTCTCCATGTATCGTCAGATGATTGGGTCCTTGATGTACCTGACGAACATGAGACCATACATTTGCTTTGCTGTGAACACATTGAGCCAGTTCCTGATGGATCTGAGGGGTGTTCACCTGGTTGCTGTAAATCATGTTCTGAGGTACCTAAAGGGTACAGTGGATTATGGGCTCAAGTATGAAGCAAATGAAAAGTTTAACCTGCAGGGTTATGTTGATTCAGATTGGGCTGGCAGTGCTTCAGATAGGAAGAGCACATCTGGGTGTTGCTTCAGTATGGGATCAGGTGTGATCTCTTGGTTTAGCAGGAAGCAGTCCTGTGTAGCATTGAGTACAGCTGAGGCAGAGTATGTTGCAGCCTGTTCAGCTAGTTGTGAGGTAGTATGGCTACAGAAGCTATTGTCTGAGTTATTTGATATCCCGTTGGATGCTACTGGTATCTTCTGTGATAACCAGAGTTGTGTGAAGATGTCCGAGAACCATTGTTTCATGACAGGTCGAAACACATAGAGATCAAATATCACTATATCAGGGATATGGTGCAGAGAGGAGCTGTGAAGCTCCTGTATGTTGCGACAGACGAGCAGATTGCAGATGTGCTGACGAAGCCACTAGCCAGGGTGAAGTTTGAGTACTTCAGAGAGAGGCTTGGCATGCTTCAGATCGAGGACACTTCGAGGAAGAAGTGATGGACACATTTGCTGAAGCCATTCCAAGCATGTTGGAAAGGGGATCCTTCACATGGCTGTGGATGTAAGTGCTGGATGATCAACATCAGGAGGATGTTCTGGTTTCTGCTTGGATATGATCGGTTGTATCATGTGTATGTATTTTGTATATGCATCATGTTGGATGCTGGATATGATCGGTTGGATCATGTGTATGTATTTTGTATATGCATCATGTTGGATGCTGGATATGATCGGATGGATCATGTGTATGTATTTTGTATGAACGCATCATGTTGGATGCTGATGGATACATTGTGTGGATCATGTATCTTTATATGATTAGGAAGATCATGTATGTTGATGGATACATTGTGTGGATCATGTATCTTTGTATGATCAGGTAGATCATGTATGCTGATGGATACATTGTGTGGATCATGTATCTATGTATGTATCAGGTGGATACTTCGATGATCGTGGATGACGAGCTTCTCTAGATGACATGCAGTAGGATGTTGCAGTGATGATGATCAGGTTGATCATGTGTACATTAGGATGATGTTTGATGAGTATCAGATGATACTTTATGGCCGTGGATCAGGTTGTGCAGGAAAGCATGTAATTTGTGCCCTGGGAGATTTGCAGATGGTCTTTCGAGGTTTTGCCTATGGCATGTAATTCAGTGCCCTGGGACATCTGGCAAATGCTCTTGTGAGGTTTTGCTTGGGAGGACATGTAATTTGTGCCCTGGGAGATCTGTAGATAGTCTTTCGAGGTTTTTCCTATGGCATGTAATTCGGTGCCCTGGGATATCTGGCAGATGCTCTTGCGAGGTTTTTTCCTATGGCATGTAATTTGCTCCTGGGAGATCTGGACGGGATGAAAAAGGCCTCAGATGCTTCAGCCAGGTTTTGCCATGACCACATGTAATTTGCTCCTGGGAGATCTAAACAGGATGAAAAAGGCCTCAGATGCTTCAGCCAGGTTTTGTGGTGATATAACATGTAATGTTCTCCTGGGAGATCCGATAGGCAGAGCTGAGTGCTCGTAATAATCTGGGATGCTTCAGCCAGGTTTTGTGATGGGTCACATGTAATGTGCTCCTGGGAGATCCTATAGGTAGAGCTGTTTGCTCATAATAGCCTGGGATGTTGCAGCCAGGTTTTGTGATGCACGTAATAAGTCCTGAGGATTCCACAGTATGGCCAGTGATGATGAAGACCTGCAGATGGTGGGCCTACATCCAGTATGAAAAAGGACTGGCTCTGTAGAACTTCCTATGACAAGTAGAGTCAGAGATTGGTTGAGATAGCAGCAGCAGTGACGATGATGATGATGATGCATCGATGACGATGATCCAGAGAAGAAGACTTGTCTAGCAGATCTGTGTCGAGAAATACCTTCCTAGTTAAGAGGGAGTGTTGATGTATATGTAACTTCGGAATGTATTTCATCTGTGTATTATATATATATTTATTGTACCCTTATAAGAGATGTGTTATTCCTCTATAAGGAAGTGTCGTCATGTGGATTGACAAGTGTCGCAAGTGTGTGTACTTGCCGATGGGTTATTAGACCACCTTATGGGGTCGGCCCTGATTAATATATAATATAATGTGGATGTATTTAAGTAGACAAGTCGGCCCCAGTAAGTCACTGGGCAAAAAGGTGAGTATAAATAGAGATAGGAGATCTCTATTTTACTCACTCGGAAAAGTAACTCACTCTCTATCTGAAAGTGGCGCACTAGTGAGGAGGAGGAGGATCAGCTACTAGGAGACTATCTCAGTGTTATTTGGTTGTACTTTGGTTGAGCCATTGCTCTCTCTATCTCTGAGGAAGTTGTGGGGTTTTTCACCTTAGGGTTTTCCCCACGGAAACTCTGTGTCTCTTGTCTCTATGCTTTTGATTGTTATGATGCTTGTGATGCTTGTCATATTATGATTGTCATGCATTGATATACTGTAGATGTTATTCTCTTAGAAAGGATCCTATAGTATTGTAAATTAATACTCAAAATTTAACACTTTCTACCATGACATATTCAAAAATATCACTGCATTCTTAAGATGCCTTTCTTGGCTAAAAGAATTTTAATGTATAGACTAAGATTGTTCAGGTACTTACCTCTGAATCCTTCGAAAAAGTATGATTCAGCTTGGCTGTAGGATTTCAGTGTGTCTATAGCAAATTCTGTTACAAATCCTTCAAGTATGCTATCAACCCAGAAGTCGACTGCTCGCGATAGTGGGTTGTCTATTGCTTTTAGCTGCGCCGTGAGCTCTGGAGTCCACTTTGTAGCTACTCCCCCTTGAAAACAGTTTTTCATCTCTGCGAGTCATGATATCCACTCGTGTAGCTCATTCCAAATGAAGCCCAGAATATCTTGTGAGTATATTTCCACAAATATCTGTTCAACCACTCTACGTCAGATAGAGGTGGGTATCTGTTCTCTTTTTTTGCAAAATCTCTTTTAGTTTTATCACACCAGTCCTAGATCTCTTTCTTTTCGGGATGCTAATTGTCTGAGCCCAAAGGGAACTAATATTCTAGAGGTTTCCAATGGAACCATTTGTTGGCATATGTAACTGATCTAGAGGTTTCCAATGTAGACCCAAGTACTTCATGGCTCAAGGAACCAACGAAACCCCTATTCATAGGCCCTTTCGACAACAGACTGTGAGCAGCCTGAGGTCTCACCCGTGGTGAAGCTGAGGGGGTTTTTGCAGAATCAGGTATCCACAACTTGGTGATGCGAGTGTCGAAGAGACTAATGGGAAGCGTAACCATGGACTCCAATTGCAGACAAAAGACTGCATGATGTCTATACTTCACGCTGGATACTTCGGCTAGTAGGGTGCTTACGCAACCAACGCATCCAAATACCACGCGGTACTGGATACTTCCTGCGTTACAATGATAAGCTATTAATAGCTTACTTTGCAGCACTCACAATGGGTCAGTGTGTCAACTAGACCGTGTCCACTTTAGGACTTGAACAACTCCAATCAACCTTAATTAATGATCTTTATCCCTTCAACAAAACTTCAGTAATTATCATTTTGGTGTATGCGATTAAATGAAACATATATTGTTTCGTGCTCCAATGGTAAACTCAAATCCAGTGTTTACCTATATGGTTATCCAACAGATTCATGCATTCAAAAACTTAGAAGTGCTAAATACTTAACATTCATCCACACATGTATTAGTTAACATATTATTCCCATCATTCCTGCGATGAATACATATAAAAGCAATCACATAACAGATAATTGCGGTATTAAACATGCATACTAAGCAAATGAACGGTTGCAAAACGAAAAACAATCACACTACATAGAATTTAGCATGGTTCACTCCTCGAATGGATGCTACATCCACAAGAACTGTTGTTATATTGGTCTTTTGGGAATGGTACAACAGTTCTTAGTCTGTGCACTTAGCTGCAGACTCTATTCTCTCTCAGATAGGTCTTTGCACACATAGCTACAGAGCCTTTACAGTAGCTTCCAAGCTTAAATATTCTAACAATGTTCAACAATGACCAAAATGAAGAGTAACCCTTCCCTTACAAAATCATGCCTTATTTATAGATCATGCCTGTAGGTCATGTCTTTACAATTCATAGGCAAAAACCCTTAGGTTTACAAAACATGGCATGGATAACTTCCAGCCTGATTGTCACCATCGACAGCTTGCTCCGCCTACTCCAGGCCTTTCAGCTGGGCCGCTCGTGGCTCACATGATCTTCTGACAGCCGCAGTCACCAAAACGGTTACAACTTCATCGTGGCCTATCCCTTTCTGCATCTTCGGCCTTCCTATCGCCATCGGTGTAGTGTCCTAGCTTCTCAATTGCTTGTCGCCACTCTCCTTGGTAGGTCGCTTTGCTTTGCTTTCAACCTGTCCCTTACCCAAAATAGGTCACTTCCTCATCTTACATTTACCTGTATTTCCTACCAAAAATAGCTCCTGCGTGATTCCTGCACACCAACGTACTGCGCAGTCCTGCTGTAGCTATTACCTATGCGTGACATGCGCATTTATCAAAACTGCCCCCGTACCCTGTCACAGCGTGCAATGCGCACTTTTCATCACTTATGCAAATATTCCAACTTTGGCCCCGCCCAAAAATTTAGAACCTCAGTAATATGAAGAAGCCTCACATGAACAAATATCACAAGAAACCATGGATGAGGAGTTTCATTCACTACAAAAGAATGAAACTTGGGAGTTAGTGAAGCTTCCACTAGGTAGAAAATTGGTAAGGTGTAACTAGGTTTTCAAGACAGTTTCCTGCTGCTGATATAGCAGTGAAGTATAAGACAAGTCTTATGTCAAATGGATTCCCCCAATTTCATGGCCTTGACTACAATGAGGCCTTTGCACCAGTTGCAAAGATGGATTCAATAAGACTAGTCCTCACAATTTCTGCATCCAAGTGTTGGGAAGTGCATCACATGGATGTCAAGAGTGATTTCCTCCATGGACATATTGAGGAATATATATATATAAATAAAGAAGGAATAGGGATATAATTACGACCCTAACCTTTTGTGTAGGTTGAATAATTCCTTGTATGGGCTTAAGCAAGCTCCTATAGTTTGGTATGCCAAGATGGACAACTTTCTCTTGTCACAATCTTTCAGTAGATGATCTGAATGTGTACATGAAGCTGATTGATGATTTAATTTTGATTATTTTGTCATATGTTGATAATATACTAATCATAGGTAGCTCCATTGATCAAATATCATCATTGAATACCTCCTTGCATCAAGCGTTTTCCATGACTGACTTGGGAATACTTAAACAATTTTTGGGGATGGAGATCTCACAATCCAAGTTTGGAATTAAAGTATCTCAGTCAAAGTATGCTTCATACCTGCTAAAGAAGTTCAATATGGAATAATGAAATCCTACAAAGACTCCCTTTCTTTCAGGAGTGAGGCTTGAAGAAGCAGATTCCAAACCTTTGGTGAACAACACCTTGCATAGGCAGCTTGTTGTACTTGGCTCATACTCAAACGAATATTGCTTATGCTGTGAGTGTGGATTCAATTTACATGGAGAAGACACATGAGATTCATTAGATGGCTGAAAAAATAATCATGCATTATGTGCAAGTAACTAACCTTGATGGGATTCACTATGTTGCAGATTCTAACGTAGATCTTCTTGGCTTTACTAATTCATATTGGGATGGTGATAGCGTATATCAGAATTCCACTTAAGGATTTGTTCTCATAATTGGAGGAGGAGATATTTGTTGTTCAAGTAATAAACAAAGTGAGATTGCACTCTCTTTAGTAGAGGCTGAGTACAGAGGAGCAATGAATGCTGCAACTTAGCGTGCGTATACGTTTTGAGTTTGGGATTTCCTTTAGCACTCCCACAGTCGTATTTTGTGACAATCATAGTTCTATAAGGATATAAATTGATCCATTATAGAGGCAAAGAACCAAGCATATTGATATTCATATGCACTACATCATGAATCTAGTGCATGATCACATCATTGATTTGCAGTTTTGCCCATCATCTTAGTAGATTGCAGACATCTTCACCAAATATTTTTTAGAGAATATTTTTAGGAATCTTAGATATATGCTTGGGATCGATGAACATGTGGTGGAGTGAAGGATTGATCAACAATTTTTCAATTTGGCTCATGTCCTTGTTTGAGGGGAGGTTATTCCCATGAGGTTTTCCTTATTTTCTTGTTTTGTGGACAAGGGAGTATGTAAAAAGGGTGACCATCCCAAGTTGGTGGGCCCTACCTATTTCTGATTTTACACATAAATTTAATCTTAAGGGGGGTGTTAGTGTCACTTCCCCGGTCACCTCGGTGCCCTTTATAGGTGATGGGAGACAACCTATGAAACCACTACTAATTGTTTTTTCTCCAAATTCCTTAACTCTGTAAAACCATCCTCAGTCCACAATATGCAATCTGCAAGCCGCAATGCGGAATTCGGAAAGGCGGAACCAGAATACAAAGTTTCGGAAAAACATGTCTCCGACTTCCACAATCTGCAATCCATAATGTGGAAATTAGAAAGGCAGAACCACAAATGCACAGCGCCGAAGATTCACCCCTCTGACTTCTACAATCCATAATGTGGAACTAGAAACTCAGAACACCAAATTCTACCGCTTCGAAAAAATTCACTTATGACTTCTGCAATATATAATCCACATTGTGGAACTTGGAAATCATAATTTCAAATGCACAAATCAAGAAAATTTACTCCTCCGACTTCTACAATCCGCAATCTGTGTCGCGGGACTAGGAAATCAGAACATCAAATTCGTAAATGCGGGAAATATCACGTTTCCGACTTCCGCAATCCGCAATCCACCTTTCGGGACTCAGAATTCGGAACTCCAGCATGCAACTATGGAGAAACGCCCTTCCAACTTCCGGAGTCTGCAATGCAGGTTCAAAAAGTTGGAAGCTCAACTTCACAACTTCTCAAGCTGATAACTTTCTCATCCTGAGGCCATTTTTGGAAAATATGGTACCGTTGGAAATCTCTCGGCGAGTCCTATACAATGATGTGATCCCCTACCACATCTTACCCATAGAGGGAACATGAACCCAACAGGGGTTTCCTAATTCTCTCCCCAAGTCCAAATGTTGCAATACAACCCATCTAGAGGTGTGTGCAATGTATGCTAACCCTCATAATGAACTAAGTCTGATTAAGGCATCTACAACATGCAAGACTAAAAGCATATTTAACACAATCAAATGCTGATACAATCGGACATGAATCAACTTCCTACTCAAGATTATACAAAGAATTCCTACTTATTAATCCTGTGAGATCTTCCATTTAATTGACTTGAAATAGCAAGTAGACATAACATAAGAAATTAGCATAATTTATAACCACAGAGAGCACTTATCTTTAAAATGAAGTTGTCCAAGAAACTTGCTAAGTGAGAGCAATGTTCCACCCAACCATAGGTCTATGTCCATCCTATATTCTTTCAGCTGAGAGACCACCCTCGAGCTGGGTTGTGTATCCACTAAGGAGGGCTAAATCGGCTCACTCAAAGCCATGGTTTCTCACCAACAGACATGCTAATCCAACACACAGTTGGGTTTATCAAGAATGCAAGAGATAAGGGAGGAGTATTCTAAGCCAGTGAGCTCAACCAAAGAGATACTGGGATCTCAAACTACTCAAACATCCTTGGCACCCACAATAACTACCACACCCAACATAAGGAATGTCCCCTTCTCTACTGCATAGTCCCTCAGGAGCCCCTTCCCTCGAGTGCTCTTGAGGGTTCACATAGAAAGCTCCAAGATGCTGATTCCATGAGAATTTAGCCTTCATTGGGTTTATCAAACAGATCCAACCTCTATTTTATCTTATTCTCTATTACTCAAGCTTGGATCTTCTCAAGGTTGCGATCGAAAGCCTCTGCCCCCCAACTGGATTTTCAGCTATCAAATCATGGTGTCCTCATGGTTTCCTCAATATCACACTCGGGAACATACCCCCGAGTTCAGGTCTATCTATCTCCCAATGGGTATCACTTTTGATGCATACTTTTAGGTGTTCTCGGCTTTGCAGATTGTGGCTTAACTCAGAATCACTATTTTTCCCGGTTCTTCCTCACTATTGGGTCTGTAATGCCTTAAATTGCATCCTCCATCCTCCATAATGGAATAGGGATGAGTGAAAACGTCCTACATGGGGTGGATTTACTTTTGGGTCAAGTAAAATAAAACCCATACCCTTCCATATGAAACTTCAGGTCTTCCCACACACCATCACTCTCATGAGATGATTTCTTCAACCACTTCCTTACATAGAATTAAATGTTAGCAAGGAAAGTCAAATGGGTCCTCAAGGTGACATTTGGAAGTATATGGTTCAATCCCACAACCCCCTCATCTCTCCCTAGTGGCTACACATGGCCCCCTATTATTGGTTTCCTCCATAGCCATTTTCTGGTATTTTATTGCAATATTAATATTTACATCATTTACAATGTTCCATGGCTTAATAGCACATGGATAACAGAATACCAAATACTTTCCTTTTGAACAAAATCCTAGCATCCACTAGCGGGGCCTTGGCATTGAGCTCCACACAAGGGAAAACATACATCGCATGTATACAATGTTTACATTGAAAGCCAATAAACACTAAGGGTCAAAATAGGGGTATTACAATTCCCTCCCCCTTAGAACAACACCGTCCTCGGTGTTCGCAAAACTGAACAAAAATGGGAATTCCTCTCTCATGGCATCCTCTAGCTCCCATGTAGCCTCATTGGGACTAAGGTGCTTCCATTGCACCTTTACCTGTTTGATGGCTCGGTTCCGGAGCAATGTGACCTTTTTGTCGAGGATGTGCATAGGATCCACTTGGAAATATCCCTCGGGTTTCACCTGTATCATATGTCAATCAATTATGTGATTAGGATCATGTACATATTTCTTAAGCAAATAAACATGGAAAGCATTATGAGCTCTCATGTTAGTAGGCAATGCAATTCAATATGCAAATGGTCCTTTCCTATCAATGAATTCAAATGGCCTACAATATCTTGGTTCCAACTTGGCCCAACTCCCTAGATTTAGAGAACTTTCCTAGGTTTCACTCTCAAATAAACATGATCCCCAATATTAAATTCCTTATGCACCCTTTTCAAATCTTCATAACTCTTCTTCCTATCCTGAGCTTCCTTTAAATTCTACCCGATCTTAACAATTTCTTGTTCCATTTCCTTGATCATTTCTGGTCCAACCACTACCTTGTTCACTAGACTATCCCAATTCACTGGAGTCCTACATCCTTTTCCATACAATACCACAAAAGAACTCATTCCCAATGATGATTGATGTCCATTATTGTACGCAAATTCTACCAAGTGTAGGTAATCTTCCCACTTGGATGGTTTATCCATTACATACATTCTCAACATGTCTTCAAGAACCTAATTGACCCTCTCAGTTTGACCATATGTTTGAGGATGATATGTTGTACTAAAATTCAGTCGAGTCCCCAATTCCTGAAATAATCCATTTAAAAAATTGGATGTGAACTTTACATCTCGATCTGAAATTATTGTCTTGGGAAATCCATGAAATCTGAATATCTCCTTCATGAAAATATTTGCTATGTCACTTGTCTTATGAGTGGACTTTGTTATCACTCCAAGAAATTACTCCCTGACTATAGAAGGGTGTAAGCTTGGTAACTTAAATATTCGAGAATGTAGGGAGAAAAGGATCAAGTCGGATGACTTAATATGCTCACATTCAGTCAGAAACATATGAATTCACTCGAAGAAGAAAGGCTTTCTACCATACTGCTCAGTAGGCTTAAATCAAAGTGTGGAAGCAAGAAGAAGACTTATTATGCTAACAAAAATATAGATACAATAGCATATGTGAATGGCCAGCTATGACAGATAAAGAACTTATCATACTATTAGAAACATACATAAGGTTGCATACAATATATGGTAAGACATAACCAGTAAGATACTTGCAGCTCTATCTCATCAATGCAAAGACAGGGTGATAGCCATCAGGCATTAGATAAACAAGAAAAGCAATGTATACAGGTTTAGTATATCAATGAAGAGATTATATGACAGTCATCTATCATTAGATATACATAAACATGAAAAGAAGATGAAACTGAACAAACACAGTAAAAGAAGCTTTTGTGTCAAGATAAATCCATCAATGTCTTCAATGAAATATAGTTACAAGCCTCCAAAGTTGAATCACAGTCTTCAGACTGTGTTCTTCCTCCCTGTTCAAAAAAATATCTACCTTGGCTCTACAGCCTTTACATCAAAAGTTGTGATTCTATAAAGAAGGATCGAGAATACTAAAAATAACATAGTATAAAACTAATTTACAAAATGATAGGAATCAGATCCTATTTAAAAGGAGTCCAACCATATCCTAATACTGAGTCTTTGACAACTGCTCCTATATGCTAGATGATGACTACATCTTCTAGAATATTCAATAACATCTGGAAGCTAATCTTCTCATCCTTCAAGCGAATAGGAAACCAAATTTAACTTTAAAACTCTCCTCAAAATCTGCAAAAGACATTTATCTTCTATATTTAGAAATTGGCATTGGTTTGGAAGTCTTCTTAAGTGATATGACTACAAGAAGATCTGATCTAGGCGAATAGACTATCATTCTACCCCTGTCTATGCTTTCAATGGCTAAAGAGCCAAAATCCGAGCTTGTAAGCCAGCTATAAAATCCTACCTAAGCCACCGAAAGCTCTATTTTGAAAATAGCTTTCAAAATTGTAAAAATGTGTTTCCTCCCAGCTTACTGATCTCACCTTTCATGCATTTCAAGCAAAAAATTGAACAAAAGCAAAATATGGAATCCCAGCTACTGTAGTATGCTTGGTCTTTGATTTCTTTGACATCTGGAAACACCTTCAACTATCATCATGTGTATTCATTGAATGGTTTGCTCCAAAGCAAAACACAATTACAATTAAACTTTAACATGTGTTTCTATAGAAAAACTAGCTCAAGTTTGTCTTATATTTTACTCTGAAACGTTTTGAGAGTATCAACATTGTTGGTATCCTCTAGAGATTCATGAACCTCCATGATTCTCCATGAGAAATTCTGGATCAGTCACAGCTCCTTCATATGACTTAGTGCTTGCGCGCTTCGTTTACTGGAGCACTTCTAAGAGCAAAACCATGACATTCTTACCTTAACTAGATCAGGCAGCTGGCCTCTCAAACCCGATATTTACCATATCTGCAGAATCATAACAACTGAGACTTTCACCTGGTTTCGAAATAAAGCATTGAGTTGTCGAATGCTCCAAAAATGACCTATCTCAAATCGTAGTGCAGCTGCGCATGCATTTTCCAAACCTTTGCATGATCTACTTACAAATTTTGACAATCAACACCTATAAATCTTGATAAAAACAACTCATTGTCTTCTTGGCATGTTGGTGAAACAAGACCCTAGATATTTGCAAAGCTAGCACTCGACTCTTGCTCATGGGTAAGGGTTTCTTGCTCGTCGCATTAACCTGTCAATCTTGGCATAAAAATAAAAACTGTGAGTTAACCCATAGCTTTGATAGGTTGCATGGCATGTGGACTTGGTTTGACAAGTGGTTTGGCTTATGGCTTGGGCCTGTGGTTCCCCCAAAAGTTTGGTCAAATCTTCAAAAAATACCACTACATTTTGGTCGCTAACAGACTTGACTGGAATAAAGTGAGCTACCTTTGATATCTTGTCCACCACAACCATAATTGAATCATGCTTCCTCGCTATCATTGGAAAACCTGTTATAAAATCCATAAAAATTACTTCCCACTTCCATTCTGGAATGGGAAAAGGATGAATAATCCTACTGGATGTTGATGTTTTTCCTTGACTTGTTGGCATTTTTTACACCTAGCAATGTATTTTGCTATGTCCTTCTTCATCCCATGCCAAAAGTATTGCTTTATTGCTGTGGTTATTGTATTTTGATATCCTAGATGTCTAGAGTATGGCATTTGATGTATTTCATCCATCACTAGCTTCTTAAATCTAAACAATTTGGAATATACGATCTACCTTGATAAAGGAGAATATCATCTTCACCAAGATGATATTCTGCACACGTTTCATCCACATTTCCCTGATCCAATTTTTCTTTGATTTTAAGGTAAGCTTCATCACTGGTTTGAGCTTCAATGAATCTTGTATTCAAATCTAATTTGCACATACTTAATGCTACAACATGAAATTTTCTTCTAAGAGCATCTGCAACCTTATTCTCCTTCCCCTTAACATGCTTAATTTCAAAATCAATTTCACAGAGAAATTCCATCCACCTAGTTTTCCTAGCATTTAAGTTTGGATGGTCAAACAAATATTTCAAGCTCATCTGCTCTATCCTGATCTCAAATCTTCTTCCCAACAGATAATGTCTCCACCTCTTGAGAGCATGTACTATGGCTGCTAGCACTAAATAATGTGTGGCATAATTCTTTTCATGCTTTTTTAATTTCCTTGAATCATAGAAAATCACAAATTCTTCTTGCATGTGTTAATGTATTTGTAAATTCGGAAGATATTCACTTGTATATTGTATGTATTACATTTGTACTTTATTGTATCCCCAACAGAGATGTATTATTCCTCTAATTGGAAGTGTCATCATTTGTATTTGCAAGTGTCGCAAGTTATATTGTAAGTGTCGTAACTTATATTTGATGGGTTATTAGACCACCTTAGAGGGGTCGGTCGAGTGTGGCTTAAAGGGTTATTATGCCACCCTAGTGGGGCCGACCTAGTGACAAGTGGTAATGGGTTATTAGACACTCCTAATGGAGGTTAGCCCAGTTAGAGTAAAAGGCAAGTCAAGTCATTGTATAAATAGAGAGTGTGTGTCTCTCATTCCATTCACTCACTCACTCACTTCGCATTAGTGAGAGAGAGGAGGAGTGCGCACTAGTGGAGGAGGAGTAGCTACTACAGACATATATAGTTTGGGGATTCATGTTGGTTATCATTGTATTGGTGCTTATTCTATCTCTGAGGAAGTTGCGGGGTTTTTCACCTTCTTGGTTTTCCCCAGTGAAATTTTTTGTCTCTTGTCTCTTGTGTTTGATATGCTGTACATGTTGTTCTCTCAGTTAAGATCCTATATATATTGAATTAAATGGTGATAAAATAACATGGTATGAGAGCTAGCCTAAAGGAAGGCATTGTATGAACTTTATGACACTTGATGCACTTGCGACAAATTGGAAGCTAGGGCTTGGTATAGTAAAAACTAGTCATCTTGGAACCTTCACTATAAATTAGTTTTGGAAAAGTTTCAGGATCTGACACTTTTACAGGACGAAGATGAAATGCTCATGTACCTTGTTTCTAAAGTTCAGCCTCGGATTCGTTATACTTTCTGAGATATGATTCGTACAAGTTAGGGTTTCCGCCTCTTCCAGATTGAAGCCCTAAACATATGACCTAGGAACAGAGGTCATATCTCGGGCTAGGAAGCTACAAATGGAATTCCGTAAAAATTCCCAATTAGGGCACAGACTTTAGTTTCACATGTCCTATTTTCAGAGGCCGAAATTGAAACAGTGACACATGGCACTCCGTACAAGTTCGCTATGTTGTTTCTTCCCATAAATAGGTCATGTTGCAACACTTGGCATATCTCTCTAATGGAGAATCCATTTCAGGTCAGATCTATGGGGTTGAAAAGATGATAGTTCAATCTACCAAAGGCCGAAGTTTCAGACCCTAAGGATCCAAAACATAATTGGATTATGAGTACTTTCATTTTTGGTTTGTCACTGCTGCGGAAAATTAGGGTTTCTGCAAAAGTTGGAGTTTTTGAAATTTGAGACCACGGCTGGGTGCTCCTCATCAACATCGAAATTTAGAGACCAAGATCGAAGTTTTTGGTTTGGTAGAACCGTGGGCTCTATCAAACCCTAGTTCGGGATATTGACCAGAAAACCAAAAAACCAGATTTTGACAAAAGTTCTAGATCCAAAATCCATAGGTCATTTTTGGAGGGTCAATTTTTTGAGTTTTCAAAATCTGAGCACACTAGCTTGCTCACCTTAGTCAATTGCATCTCCCTGTCCAGACAGAAGTTTGAAATTCCAAGTTTGGATTTTCAGGGTTTCTCTATCAAACCCTAGCCAGCTCCAGATCATGTTTCAGCAAATCAAAGTGGATTGGGTTAATCCTAGAAGAGAATGAATTGGACACCTACATAAGTGAAGAGATTCCAGTTTTAGAGGGAGATGAGGCTAAGGCCTTATAGAAGAAGACTACAAGCAATCCTGATAGGTATGACTTGAGGAGATACAGGTATAATTTGAAATATGTTCATGATTAAGTTTGTCTTAATATTATTGAGGTTAGTACAATCTTAAATAATTTTAGACTTGTCTTATCACCTTAGTAAAAGTATGAATGCATGTGAATGATAGAATTCAATGATTGATTAGGGTTATGACACTTATGATTGTACTAATGCACTATGGTGTTGTATGAGGATGATGTTGTCCATTAACATGAAAGGTACGTCAAGAAAGACAAATCAAGTTCTAGATCAAGAACATATGACCATGGTGACATGAAGACAAAGACTCATCCATAGCCATTCATCACATAGAATATCTACTTACGAGGTATGTATAATTTGACTCTACAATGCTTAACTTATGAGATATGCAGGTTACTAGCACAAGCTCTCTAAATCATTGAAGAGAACAAAGAAGATATTGTTTCGGTATGTTAGACATAACTCACAAACATGATAATCCAAGCATGTTTTTCCTATATCAAGTTAGAATCCTACCTTGTGTTAGGGTCGCATATAAGTATAATTTTGTATGATTGATAATGATTATCCATGAAGTTATAAATTTGAGTAATCATGGGCTTGTGCATATTATGTTGCTTACTTTGAATAATAATACGACAAACCAGAAGAGTCCTATGGTCAAATAAGAATATGCTCGAGTAAAATAAGTCATCACTGAAACCTTGAATACTAACGCTTGTGATAAATTAATTGTGCATGAAATGACCATGAACATACATGTTTAAGACTATTTAGAATCATAATATTTTGATAGTATTGAGATTATACTAATGAATGTATAATTATGTATGGGATCTTGAGGATGACACAATGATGTCACTAGTGCACACTTAAGCATGCATAGTGGTCTAGGATGGACAGAGGTTCAAAGACATAAATGATATCATAAAGGAATCAAAGATCAAGAGGGAGCACACTCCAGTAGTCCCTGGAAGGAAGCAAAGATTGAGAGGGAGTCCACCCAACAACTAAACAAAGATAAGTATTTGAATTATCATTTCTTGTATATATGATTACTTAAATGATGTTGTTAAGTCATGTACATACTTATGTTCCTAGATTTAGGATGTATATTATGCATTTTAGAAAAGTTGCATTAATGAACAAGATACTACAAATATAGTAATAGGTAAGTGTCCTATGGTACTGTACAACATTCCATTTCTACTTATCTAGAATGAAACCTCTTTGCTAACATGTTGGGAGTATTGCACACTCTTAACAATGTTCTGCTAGAGATTGAAGGCATCTAGAAAGTTACGGGATATGGATAAATGTTGTATTGAAGCATTGGCTAATATAATTGCATGACTGTATGACATATGTCTTTATGTGTAAGAATTTGTTCTGAAATCTATGAGATGTTTCTAATCATGCAATTGAATTTGACTTGTAGGAAAGATTGTGTACAATCACCTACAAAGGAAGGACAACAACATTTATTCCAGCAACGAAGTTCAAGAAAACTAGCTATTGAAGATATTGAAGAATATAAAGTTCCCAAGATCCAGGATGCAGTTATGGAAGGATGCCATGATCGAGGAGTACCAGTCAATCATGAAGAATAATGTCAGTTGGGATGTGGTCCTGAGACTAGGAAGGAAGTTTGTATTGACTTCCAAGCGGATCTACAAGTTCAAGCATGCTGCATATAGTAGCATAGAGAAATACAAGGAAAGGTTTGTGGCTCGTGGCCTCTCCTAGAAAGAAGGGGTAGATTATTAAGAGACCTTTGCACCTATAGCCAGATACACTTCCATCAAAACAGTACTTGCTCTGGATGCAGTGATGAAGTGGAAGATACACCAGATGGATGTCAAGATAGCTTTCTTGAATGGTGTAGTCGAAGAGGAAGTGTATGTGGAGCAGCAACTTGGTTTTGAGACACATGATAGGGATTCATATGTGTGAAAATTAAAGAAAGCCTTGTATGGCTTGAAGCAAGCACCTAGGACATGGTATGGCAGGATAGACAACTTCCTGACCAGTTTGGGATTTACCAAAAGTAAAGCAGATTCCAACCTTTACTACAAGGTTGAGGAAGGCAATCCAGTGATACTCCTATTGTATCTGGATGACCTATTTGTGACAGATGAGGATAGGTTGATTGATGATACGAAGAGGAAGCTTGATTCCTTGTTCGAGATGAAGGACTTGGGTATGATACATTACTTTCTAGGTATGGAGGTGTGGCAGAGTGCATATGGAATCTTCCTTAGACAAGGGAAGTATGGAGCAGAGATCCTGAAGTGGTTCGGGATGATGGACTGCAAGGCCATGTCCACATTTATGGCATCGAACATGAAACTATTGAGTGATGCTTCATTAGGATCGGTTGATGCCATGACATATCTTCAGATGATTGGGTCCTTGATGGACTTGATGAACAAAAGACCAGATATTTTCTTTGCGATGAACACTTTGAGCCAGTTCCTGATGGATCCTAAACATGTTCACTTGATTACTGTAAAGCATATTCTGAGGTACCTGAAGCGTACGATTGATTATGGGCTCAAGTATGATGCGAATCAAAAGTTTAACCTGGAGGGTTATGTTGATTTAGATTGGGAAGGAAATGCTGTAGATAGAAAGAGCACTTCAGGATGCTACTTCAGTATGGGATCAGGTGTGATCTCTGGGCTTAGCAGGAAGAAATTCTACGTAGCACTGAGTATAGCCGAAACAGAGTATGTTGCAGCTTGTTTGGCTAGTTGTGAGGAAGTATGGATAAGGAAGCTACTGTCTGATTTATTTGATCTCCAGTTGGATGCTACTTTTATCTATTGTGACAACCAGAGTTGTGTGAAGTTGTCAGAGAACTTGGTGTTACATGACAAGTCGAATCATATCGAGATAAAAAATCACTATATCAAGTATATGGTGCAGAGAGGAGCAGTGAAGCTCCAGTATGTTCCAAAAGATGAGTAGATTGTAGATGTGTTGACCAAACCACTAGCCAGAGTGAAGTTTGATTACTTCAGAGAGAGGCTTGGTGTTCTTCAGATAGAAGATACTTAGAGGAGGAAGTGATGGGACACATTTGAAGGAGCCATTCCAAGCATGGTGGTAGGGAGATATTTCCCATGGCTATGGATGTAAGTGTTGTGTGATGAGCATCAAGATGATGCTCCGGATGATATGCATCAGGACAATGCTGTAATGATGATCAGGATGATCATGTGATGATATGTATAAGGACGATGTTGTGATGATTATCAGGATGATCATGTGATGATATGTATCAGGATGATGCTATGATGATGATTGGGATGATCATGTGTGGTGAGCATCAGGTCAATGCTCCAGATGTTTTACATCAGGATGATGTATTGTATGATGATGATCAGGAGGATCATATCTGATAAGCATTAGGTTGATGATGATGTGCATCAAGATGATGCACTGTATGATGATGATCAGTATGATCATGAGCATCAGTATGATGCTCCATATGAGGATGATCAGGAACATCATGAGTATCAGGATGATACTCCGTGGCCGTGGACAGGTTGTGCAGGTGCATGTGATCAGTCCTAGAGATCCAGACAGGTTGTGCTAGGCACATAAAAGATCCTCGGATGCCACTTCAAGGTTTTGTTGATGCACGTAATTAGCCCTGAGGATTCCACATGATGGCCATATATGAAGAAGACCTACAGGAGACTAGGCCTACAACCAACATGAAAAAGGTATGGCTTTGTAGAACTTCCTATGATGAGAAGAATTGAGAGATAGCACTGTGATCGATATGAAGAGTACAATAGTAGTGATGATGATGCTCCGTGATCAAGTGACGATGATCTAGCTCCATAATTGAAGACGTGTACCTATATGTATTGATAACCTGTGTCAAGAGAATACCTTCCTAGTTAAGAGGGAGTGTTGATGTATTTGTAACTTCGGAAGATATTCACTTGTATATTGTATCCCCAACGAAGATGTATTATTCCTTCGATTGGAAGTGTCGTCATTTGTATTTGCAAGTGTCGCAAGTTATATTGTAAGTGTCGTAACTTATATTTGATGGGTTATTAGATCACCTTAAAGGGTTCAGCCCAGTGTGGGTTAAAGGGTTATTAGACCACCCTAGTGGGGTCGGCCCAGGGACAAGTGGTAATGGGTTATTAGACTCTCCTAAGGGAGGTCAGCCCAGTTAGAGTAAAAGGCAAGTCAAGTCATTGTATAAATAGAGAGTGTGTGTCTCTCATTCCATTCACTCATTCACTCACTTCGCATTAGTGAGAGAGAGGAGGAGTGCGCGCTAGTGGAGGAGGAGTAGTTATTGCAAACATCTATATTTTTGGAGATTCATCTTGGTGATCATTGTATTGGTGCTTATTGTATCTCTGAGGAAGTTGTGGGGTTTTCCACCTTCTTGGTTTTCCCCAGTGAAATGCTTTGTGTCTCTTCTCTCTTGTGTTCGATATGTTGTACATGTTGTTCTCTCAGTTAAGATCCCAGATCTATTAAATTAAATAATGAAAAACTAACAACATGAGCACTTGACATAGCCCTTCAATGCAATCATCTGTGCACACTACAAAATCATTAGATCTGCAATCTTCCAAACAGGAGCGTTGGTAAGCAACTTCTTTAGCTGCTGAAAATTTTTCTCACATTTTTCAGACCATACAAAATCGAAATTCTTCCTCTACAATGATGTAATTGGTTGAGCTATTTTGGATCATCTTCGAATGAACCTTCTATAATATCTTGCAAGACCCATAAAAGATATAATATCTGTAACATTCTTTGGAGTAGGCCAATCCAATATGGATTCAATATTTTTTGGATCCACTACAATTCCTTCTTCTCAGATGACATGACCCAAATATTGTACCTTCCTTTGATAGAAGTCACACTTTCTCATCTTTGCATACAATTGGTGTTGTCTAAGAACTTGCAACACCATTCTTAGATGTTCGTCATGCTCTTCTTCACTCCTTGAATAAACAAGAATGTCATTCGAGAACACTATCGTAAACTTATCCAAATACTTGTTTAAGACACTATTCATGAGACCCATGAATGTGGCGGGTGCATTATTAAGACCAAATGGCACCACTGTGAACTCATAATGTCGATATCTTGTCCAAAAAGTTGTCGTGTGAATATCTTCTTCTTTTATCCTCACTTAATGATAGCCATGCCTCAAGTCAATCTTTGAAAACACTTTAGCTTCCTTCATTTTTTCAAACAAGTCATCAATTCTTGGAAATGGGTACTTATTCTCAACTGTCATTTTATTTAGATACCTGTAATCAATACACAACCTTAAAGTCCCAACCTTTTTCTTCACAAGTAACATCGGTGCTCCCCAAGGAGATACACTTGGCCTGATATAGTCCTTGTCCATTAATTCTTGTAACTGCATCTTTCACTCTATCAATTCTGGCATGCTCATTCTATATGGAGCTTTGGAAATTGGTGCTACCCTTGGAACAAGATCGATGGTAAAATCAATATCTCTCTTTGGTGGCAGTCTTGAGACTTCATCTAGAAATACATATTTGAACTCTTGCAACAATTGGAAGTCTTCTATCCCTGGTCCTTAATCCCATGATGAATCTGATATGTGAACTGCATATAATTGGAAACCCTTCTTGTAAAACCTTTTCAACTATAAGTTTGAGATCTGTCTTACTGAAACTTGGTTGGGAATTCCTCCTACCAATATTGGTGTTCCCTCTTCATCAATGCATTCAACTACCTTTTAATAGCAATCTATCTTGTCTCTATTCCTTTCCAACCAATCCATACCTATTAGAGAATCATAAGATCCTAATGGTAGAACATTCAAATTTACTTTTGTGAGGAGTCCATTCAACTCCAGGGGAACTCCATCACTACTTCACTCACCTTTCTCTTGGTCCCTGTGGCTAATTGAACTAGCCAAGACTTATTACGCTTCATATTTCTAAGAGAACAAGCTTCAACCACTCTTGGAGAAACATAACTATGAGTAGATCTTGGATCAATCAAAACATAAATAGATTTCTTAGAAATATTACCTTCAACGTCCACCATTGTTTATTGATGGTCTTCTTGATGATCATCCAGCACCGCCTCAATTCAAGGTGCTTCCCTCGCTATATATTCCACTGTAGCTGCTCCCTTTAAGTTGTGCAAGCTTAGAGGATACTCCCTCCTATGTGGAAAGTCTCTAAGCATGTGGTTTCCTCCACATCCCCAACAATGAAGTGGCCCTCTTGGTACTTTTTATGCTACAAATGCTGGCTTGTTTCCACTTCGTGCTTCCTGTCCCTATGGAAAATTTATGGGCTGATTTTTTAATGGTGTCTTGAATCCACCTTTCCTTTGTTCGAACCTCACTCTTGGATTTCTTTTCCATGCTAGGTGAACCTATGATTTTCCTTTTCTCTTCTCATAGTAGTGCATTGCCATCCTAATGGCTTCATCAAGACTTGGTGGATTAACAAACTCAATCCTATCTCTGAAATTTTGAGGTAGACTTCCAAGGAAGCATTGTATTTTTATCCTTTCATCCTTGATGTAATCTACATACCTCAACAACTCCAAAAATTTGTGGACATGTTCTTCCATGGAGTTATGTCCCAACCTGATTTCATTGAACTCGTTCCTCTTGTTATCATAATACCTAGCAGAACTGGCTCAACATTACATACAAACTCTGACTTTACATTTTCATGAAGAGAAACATGTGAAGCTGATGTATCATACTCAGAATCTGAATTGCCTTATGATGGAGATTCGTTCTCTCGAAACTCTTCACCATTCTCAAACTCTAAGTCCACAGGCTCATATGAAGAAGTACATGAAACTGACTTATCATCGATCCCACCCTTTGAGTATGAAGAAGTGGAAACATAATCAGACATGTAACCATCATGAACCTGCTTTTGGAGAAGCATGCAAATCTTTGATATCTCTCTTGGAGTTGTTTCTAGTGAGATATTTTTCAAAAGAACCAGAACCAAACGAAGATGGAAGATCACTAGTGAATGTAGTGTTGATGGCCCCTTTTTCCATGGGTTTTGAATCAATAGGTGCCAGATCTTCAAGTTCTTTTGGATATGGATCTGGCATTCGTAATTCTTTAAGAGTCCTCTTTTTCTCAGTCTTCTTAGATCTATTTTTTCCTTTCAAGCAACCTTTGCATGTGCCATGAGCAATCTTGCTAATCCTGCTATCTTCATGAGTGTGAGAGAAAAGAGTAGATTCCTTTGAGAGAGGTAAGAAGTGTGAGAATTCATAGAGCTCAGACTCATGATTTGAAATACCTTTTGAAATGATTTCTCCTGAGACCATGTCCTATACTTCGACTTCATTTGGAGAGAAGATTACTCTCTTGGGCTTTCCAACATGAGTCATTTGATATACAAAGAGTAAATTTGCTGCAAGAGAAGGAAAATAAAGCACATTAGAAAAATGTCCAGAGTTAAGATCAATTCTTCCGATACCTTGAGAAGGAATTTCTGAATCATTTCCCAATCTGATGGAAGGGCATTTTGCGCTCTCGAACTTGGAGAAGAGACCTTTGGAGGAAGACATGTGTCTTGTGGCTCCCGAATCTATAATAAAAGAAGAATCTGATTTTGCACTTACCATGAGAGCATGGCATCTTTCTTTACCTTCGGATCTATAAGATTCAGGATCAGGGTCTTTCTTCCTTGTATATGCAGGAACAGGAAGATTGTTCTTCTCGATTTTTGAGCCATCAAATCTATGGCCTTCTTCATACAAGCACTCTCAGGATGAATGCCTTTAAGACAATAGTTGGAATTTGGTTTTCTCTTGTGAGAATGCTTGGTATTCCTAGGGTTTGAAACCCTATCAGACTGATATGGACTATTTGTAGGCCTTGTATCCTTAAATTTCTTGCTAGAAATATTTTTCTTTCCTATATCATTTGCTCTCTCTGCAACTTTAAGGGATGAATCCAATTTGGGCATGATAATTCCCATTGAAATAAACTTCTCTTCCTCTTGGGTAAGAGATTGTGTGAAATCATCAAATGAGGGAAACTTCCATCTTGGAATGGACAACCTAACTGACTGGAAAGTAGAGACAAAAACTGATAAATTTTCCCCCAATTTTGAGAGAATGGTAAGTATAAGATGCTTATATTCCTTCACTATCTCATATCTTTTCAATTGTGATGTCAAGCTTTTGAACTTGGTGACAAAGTCATTGATAGAATTGAAGCTGCTAGGACTCAGACATATGAGCTCATTTTCCAATTTGTGTGCCACCATATCATCCTTTGGACCAAAGAAAGATTCGAGCTTGTCCCACACCTATTTCGGAGATGTAAGATCAATGACATAAAAGTGTAGTTCATCAAAAATTGCGAGAAGGAGGAGATCAATTGCTTCATCAAGCCGATCCAAGTACTTGGACTTTTCAACTGCACTAGTTGGTTCTACCATCATTCCGTTGAGTATTCTGGAGAAGCTCTTGGATCTCATGAACAGAGCCATCTTGGCTTTCCACTCAACATAGTTGGAAGATGTAAGCTTTAGATCCATCTAAACAGAGAAAGTCAAATAGTTGAAGAAGATTCCGAATGGGTGAATAAACCTACAAAACAATAAAAGATGTGCTGATGGAGAATGGTACACTTCAACTGAACACTACCTTAAGGACACTTGGCACATGGAATAAGTCCTTCACACCTGGCTAGACCTCCATGGATTTCTCCAATGAAATCAAGTAATAGCACCAAGATTTTCTGTGGAAACTCAGAGGCTTCTGGTGCACAAGTGAAAGATAGCTGCTCAAAGAAATGTTGCAATTGTTCTTGCTGCAACTACTGCAATTCGAATAACTGCTTCTTGCTCTGATACCATGTCGTAATATGCAATGACCTGATAGCTGTAGCAACTCACAATCAAACTCACAAATACTTTGCAAAGAAGAAGAGAAAGATACACTCAATGATCACTCATAAACACAGTAGAATAGAACATAATCTCAGTATTATACAATGAATAAGAATGTAAGTGAATGAGTACAATAGAACAATAAGGTGCATAATATAGGATTCGAATAGGTCAGGTAGGGCATTCGAATTCCTAACTTAGAGTGTGGTTTGAATGACAGTGGAGTCGTCATCCATTCAATGTATCAATCATCAGAGGTAATAGTCAGTCAACTGAGTCTAACTGAGTGAAGTAGGAACTAACTGAATGAAGGAGGCTCAGTGGAGGGCGCATGACGAGTCTAACTGAGTGAGGTAGGCATGAACTGAATGAAGGAGGCTCAATGGAGGTGCATGAGGATCTAACTGGAGTCAGAATGGGCAGACTAGTTTCACTAGAGGTCTATCAGAGTGACATAGTTAGTGGGGGAGTGAATCTAGCGTGAAATCAAGGAAGAACTGAGAGATAACTAACTGGTAGGTAAGAAAGGAACCTAACTGGCTGTGGTAGGTGAGAAAGACGCATTATCCATGCAAAAGACTAGAGAAGGGCACCTTTGGTAGCTGGGAGGTTCCCTGGGGGCTCTAGACAGGTTGTGGAGTCCTAGAACCAAGCTCTAGGAGCTGGGAGGTCCACCATGATGACGACTGGATGCATGTAGTGGCATGCAAATGCATGCAACATGCAGTTTTTCATGCAGGTAAAGAAGAGCTAGAAGCAAGCTCTAGGTGCTGGGGAGACCACTATGATGATGACTAGATGCATCCAGATCTGCATGCAAGCATGAAAAATACAAAATGATGGGGATAATATTCCAACACAAACCTCCCTCTTGGAATTCTTTTCCATGTTGGGTGAACCTCTGATTTTCCTTTTGTCTTCTCATAGCAATGCATTCCCATCCTAATGGCTTCATCAAGACTTGGTGGATTAATGAACTTAATCAAATCTCTGAAATTTTGAGGTAGAATTCCAAGGAAGCATTGGATTTTTATCCTTTCAACCTGGATGTAATCTACATACCTCAACAACTCCAAAAATGTGTGGACATGTTCTTCCATGGAATTATGTCCCAACCTGATTTCATTGAACTCTTTCCTCTTGTCATCATAATAAGCTGATAGGTATTTTTCCTTGAAGTACGTTTTAAACCACTCCCAAATGATCCTCTTTTCACTGATCTTCTTTACATGCATGAGGTGATCCCACCAAATTGAAGCTCTTCCATTTAGATTGTAAATCGAAATCCTAGCCTTTTCATTTCCTGAATAATCATGAGTCCTGAAATATTTCTTCATCCCAAGAAGCCATGCCTCGGCCTCTTGTCCCGTCTTACTTTCCCTTTCAAATGTGGGAGGCCTTTCCTTCCTATATTATCCTTGTGGAATTTCCTTGAATTTCCTTCTTCCTTCAAATTTACTAGAAGTATGCTTTGGGCTTCTTTTAGAATATCTGGAGTCACATGACCTGCTGGAAGGAGATCTTGAGGAGGGTGTTCTGTGCTTTTTTCTCATAGAACTCTTTCTTGGGCTTGGAGTCCTCTTCCTAGAACAATCTCTAGAGAAAATATATGCATCTCTTCATTCTTGGCCTACATTGCTTGGGTTGGACCCAAGTTTTATCCTTTGCTGCATATCAGTGAGGATCTGCAAAATAACAGCATTGAGATGGTTCTGTTCTTCCTGAGCCTTCAACAATCTTTCATTAAATATTACCATGGTTTCAAGCAAATTTTGAGGAGTTATCTGCTCCCTTCTCCCATTGGATTCAATCTCAATGTATGCTTCTTGCACATTCTCTCCTACCACATCCTCATCATTCTCATAAGGATCCTGGGAATCATTCATGGTCACCATTTCTTTGGATATTCTTGTCCCTATATGTTTCCTCTGCTGCAACTATTCAAATATTATCAGATGCAACATTGGGCATTATAGAGACATTTATTAGATAGCTTATTGAAGGAATATAAAACATAAAACATCCACATTAACATAAGTAAGCAAATGGAATAATTCACAGAGCTGTCATGCTTTCTTTCTTTGCCCCATCCATGCAATTCTGGAAATTACTGATTTGAACAACAACAACAATAATTTTTTTTTGTCAAAACAACGCCATTGGCACTTTTCTATCTGTAAACTCATTCATACTTCGGCCCAATCAGCCCTAGTGCTACAAAATTGGGCTATGATACCATTCTGTCACATCCCCGGTCACCTCAGTGCTCTTTAGAGGAGATGGGAGATAACCTGTGAAACCACTGCTAATTTTTTTTATCCAAATTCCTTAACTCTGTAAAACCATCCTTAGTCCGCAATACGGAAGCCGCAATGCGGAATTCAGAAATGCAGAATCAAAACACACAGTTTCGGAAAAACATGTCTCCAACTTCCGCAATTCGCAAACTGCAATGTTGAAATCGGAAAGGCGGAACCACAAATGCACAGTGTTGAAGATTTACCCCTCCGACTTCCACAATCCGAAATCCACAATGCAGAACTCAGAATTCGGAACACCAAATTCCACTGCTACAGAAAACTTCACTTTTGACTTCTGCAATCTGAAATCTATGTTGCGGAACTCAGAAATTAGAACGCCAAATGCACAAACCCGTAAAAATTGCTCCTCTGACTTCCGCAATCCGCAATCCGCGTTGCAGGACTTGTAAATCGGAATGCCAAATTGGTAAATACGGGAAATGTCACCTTCCCGACTTTCGCAATCCGACTTGAGATACTTGGAAATCGTAACTCCAACTTACAACTATGAAAAAATCACCCTTCCGACTTCCGCAATCCGCAATGTGGGTTCGAAAAGTCGGAAGCTCAATTGCACAACTTCTTAAGCTGATAACTTTCTCATCCTGAGGTCATTTTTGGAAAATATGGTACCGTTGGAAAGCTCTTGGTGAGACCTATGCAATTATGTGATCCCCTACAACATATGATAACTTTGAAATTTTCATTTTTCCAACTAAATAATTTCCCCAAACCTCCTCAATTCCTCTTTACCCATCTGCAAAGAGCTCTGATTCATTCTATCATGGCTCCTCCCTTCATCTGACCCACATATGGAACATGAACCCAACAGGGGTTTCCTATTTCCCTCCCCAAGTCCAAGTTGTGCAATACAACCCATCTAGAGGTGTGTGTAATGTATGATAATCCTCATATTGAACTAAGTCTGATTAATGCATCTACAACAAGCAAGACTAACAACACATTTAACAAAAGCAAATGGTGATACAATCGGACATGAATCAGCCTCCTACTCAGGATTATGCACAAAATTCCTATTGATTTATCCCGTGAGGTCATCCATTCAATTGACTCGAAATAACAAGTAGACATAACATAGGAAATTAGCATAATTTATAACCACAGAGAGCACTTATCTTTAAAATGAAGTTGTCCAAGCAACTAGCTAAGTGAGAGCAACATTCCACTCAACCATAGGTCTCTGTCTAGCCTATATTCTTTCAGCTGAGAGACCACCCCCGAGCTGAGTTGTGTATCCACTAAGGAGGGATAAATAGGCTCACTCACAACCATGGTTTCTCACCAACAAACATGCTAAGCCAATACACAATTGGGTTTATCAAGAATGCAAGAGATAAGGTAGGAGGATGCTAAGCTAGTGAGATTAGCCATAGAGCTACAGGCATATCAAACTACTCATATAGCCTTGGGTCAAGTAAAACATATCCCATATTCTGCCATTTGAAATTTCAAGGGTTCCCGCACTCCATCGCTCTCATGAGCTGATTTCTTCAACTACTTCCTTACACATAATTAAATGTCAACAAGGAAAGTCAAATGGGTTCTCAAGGTGACATTTGGAAGTATATGGTTCAATCCCACGGCCCCCTCACCTCTCCCTAGTGGATACACATGGCCTCCTCTTATTGGTTTCCTCCATAGCCAGTTTCTGGTATTTTATTGCAATATTAATATTTACATCATTTACAATGTTCCATGGCTTAATAGCACATGGATAATAGAATATCAAATACTTTCATTTTGAATAAAATCCTAGCATCCACTAGCGGGGCCTTAGCCTTGATCTCCACACTAAGGAAAACATACATCGCATGTATATAATATTTACATTGAGATCCAATAAAACTTAAGGGTCAAAATAGGGGTATTACAGTTAGAATATTAAAAACCCATTCATACCCATTCCATACTTAGGAGATAGATTATTAGTCATTTTTTGTTAATTCCTAGGTGTTGACTAGGTAGTTGGATAATATTTTTTATTAGTATGGAGATTCTGGATAATATTTCCTGATATTTTGTGAGATTTTATTTCATTCCTGTATTAGAAGTGCGATATCCTTCTTTTTACTGCTTTTTATTGTTTTTGGTGAAAAGTTAAAAGCTAGTTGACTTGGCTTTAGCAGTTTTTTGGCAAATCACCATCCATGATATCTCCTCTCTATTAAATTTGTACTTAGGATGATTTTCCATCCTACATCACCCTCATACTCATAATTTACCAGTTCGTGGGCCTTTAAGGTGATTTGGAAATCTCTTTTTGCACCCAAGGGGTTTTTCATCTTTTTAGTAAGCTTGCTTTTGTGAGGATTTCAAATTCCCTCTTTGGATTTCAAATATTTGATGTAATTATATATTTGGATAGTGATTACATTGCCGAATTTTTACTGATGTATACTTATTGAATAGAGTTACACAATTTGCATCATATTCATGATTGTCTTATGTGTTCTATGACTAGTTTTTGCAATGCCATTTGTCAGATTGTGTAATTGCTTGAGTAGTTCTTGGTGTGAAAAAATATTTTCACATTTGGGTGGTTAAAAAATAATTCCAGTTCCTTTTCTTTATGTTGGGTCAATGGGGTTTTGATAGGGCTTCAAGGGAGTTGATCCTAGTCTAGGATATTTGATGGAATCAAGGATAAGGTGTACAAGCAATGGCTCTTTCACCTTGCTTTCCTAAATTCTTGAAATTTGCAGTGAGGATTTGCTCAAGTAGAAAAACACTTTGAATATGGAGTTCATGGTTCTCATTGGTAGATTTTTCATGCATATAATAGACATAGATAAATACACATAGAAACAATTCACATCAAATGAAAAGTGATGGACAATTGAAAGAGTGCTACATCATGAACTAGCGAGTATAGTTAAAGCATCAAAGAACACAACCAGCACAACTATAACCTAGAGGTTTTACCCATTGTCACCTTGATAACCACCTCTGTAAACGTTTGGTTGGCTCTTCTCCAACTCAAGGGGGGATTCCCTAGATATGATTACTAGGCTATGGCAATGAGAGCACAAGGTTATTTTGAAGAGTTAGCCCTAGAATATCAGTTTTTGGTCTTTTTTGTAGTATAGGACATAGGTGATGGGAGGGTTGTGAATATTAGTGCCAATCTCTAGGGAATATGGAGTCCTAGGATGATCCTCCTTGGGCCTTGCTTGAAAGTGTTTGACTGGAACCTACACTAAACAAGACAAACTCCCACCCGAAACTCTTGAAGCTTCATACAAAATTTACCAAGTAAAGGTGGCCTTATCACACACCTTCAATATGGAAACCTATATCACCCATAACATATGAAAGCTTGATTAGTACCCCTCATAAGATGCCAATACATAATCAAGTTACAAAACTTAAGCATTACATACGTATAGAATATTCTTACACTTAACCAATGGATCAAGATTTTCTTTTCTATGGAATAGATTATGATACCTTACAATGCCAGAAGATACAAGATAACTGAATATTTAGCCATCAAGAAAACCCAAGAGAAGAAATCATTTACACTTCAAAATTCCCCATAAAAGATATGTCAATTAGGATCCAAAAGAGAGAGATCTCTCAAAATACAACCATGATTTCAAATGAGGAATTGTCTCTCTTTATATAGGAGATAAGCCTAACTTCCCTTACAAGGAAAATATTATTAAATCCATAGATCTAGACTAGGGTACCCGGTAAGAATTAAAATACAACAAAAATCCCACTAAACAAGTAACTCCTACCAAATTACAATAAAATAGTGGTCAAAGTCACAAGTACAATGGTTGGACTTACAATAGGACCCCAAAAGAAAGGTGCTTCCTTAAGTGAGGGCTCCAACAACTAGGAAAGGATGTCAAGGTATCCTCCAAAGGATTTCTGCAAGGGGGTGCTCCACCCAATTTTAGGCCGACCTAACTTGTTTCTTTAATAAAAAATATTTAAATATTCTTATGGGATACAAACCCAAACAAGGAAGGGCTACCAAGCCCCAAGAAAAATTTTAGGGGCAAAATTTAGCCTGTGGGTTATTTTTCCATGTTTTTTTCGAAAAAAAGATTCACCAATCTGCATTTTTTGAAGCCCTGGTTCGCTCAATTTTTATGGGGTAATTTTTTTCACTCTAAAAATTGCCAAATTATTATATAAACTGTATAAAATCCTTAGAAATTGAAATATTTTTAGAAAAATATCGCCAAATATTTTATAGTTGACATTTTAAGAATTGGTAATATTTGTCAACGTTTATACACATTTAAATAAGTATGGATCCTTAAAATTTTCTTTGCCAGGCCCACTTTTGCAAACATACCCAAACAAGGAAGGGATACCAAGGCCACTTTTGAAAACATAAGGGCTTCATCAAAATTCAATGTCGGATTGGACCTACATACCTATCAAAATTAAGGAGCTGAGTGGGAGGATAATAAGAGACATAAATTTGTTTAAGCAAAGGAACCATGTCATTCCTAATAATCTTCAAATGGTGTTCATCACTTATGGAAACTGCACAGTTGTAGTAGATAATGGGTCCTCTATGTATAGCAAATCCTTCTCTTCCTCGACCAATGAATCATCCTCGTCCTCCTTGATTGTAGTCTATTAGAGAGTTATTTCATTGTATCACACCTTATGGTCCAACCTCCCCTTGTAATATGTATGTGTTTGAAGTGCACTCCCTCATGAGGTCTAGTGTGCGACAATCCTTCTCATCATGTCCCACAAATTTACAAAAGTTACAAAAATAAACTTTTGGGAGTGCTCGCATACTTCTATAAAAAAGGATAAGTAGCAAGGGGATGATTCCATCTACATATCTCACACCATACCCCTAATCCTGTGGGAAAGGGATTTAGAGCTCCTATAGAAAAACACTCTCTAAAGGTTGGACACTTGTTCTTATGTTGACCTTCCTTTCTGCAGGTTGTACACCATACCTCATTGCACTTTTCCTTCCCTTTAGAATTCTCTTGCAGTTGAATCGCCAATGCTACTAGCTGCGACTAAACTTGAGCCATCCCTACTCCATTCTCTTCTACAGGGGACGCTTCCAACTTCATGACAAACTCTAGTGCATCTGACTACGACGTAATTTTCTGATATGTCAAGAAGCAATGTACATGTGGTAACAACCCTATAATGAACCACTACTTATGTTGCTCATTTTGGATCTAGAAGTTCATCTTGTCCATTAGTACTTTGAACCTCTTATCAAAATCCCAAACTAATTCATTTACCAACCGCCTGATCTCTTTCATCTTTGTAATGCATTGCGACTTAGACTTTGGTTTCTTGAATTGTTTTAACAAGGCTTGTTTGATGCTATCCAACATTCTAGCTTGTGTAGTGGTTTTATAATTCATGTACTAGTTCAACGCATGATCTATGAATGTTGATACCAGCTACACAATCTTTGTATCCTCGTCCTGGATTCACTTTACTTTCCATATTGCCTCAAAAAAAAAAAAATACTAGTTTGGATCGTCTATCTCCACTCCATGGAAGACAAGAATCCTTAAAGTGGGGTATATCCTTTCCATTGTGCTCTATGTGGTATTCCAATTTGGTACTTCTAACTTAATCTAACTTGTCACACTACCTCCACTACTTTGGCTAGCTTTACTATTATTACTAACTGCAAGTGACAAATTTTCAGTTCTTACCTCAAATATTGGAGACACACATGGGGTCGTGGGTTTGATGCAGATCCTAGCCTGAGAATGGCTATCTTTTTCGGTCATAGCTAATGGTCTTCTCCCTTTTCTATGTATAATATTCCTTTGATCTGGAATCCTTGGTAGATGTTTCTTTTTTCAAACGCACTGCATTATTCCTCTATCTTAGTCACAGTCCTCTTCCTACTCTCTTTCTAGATTTTTTTCCACTGTATAGTAATCCAGTATCTTCTACCATTGCATCTTCTTCTTCTCTCAACATTCCCATCTCATCCTCTCTTCATTCATTCTTTACTCCTTTTACTTTGACCCTCCTCTGGTAAGTTCCCAATTCCCCTATACACATGGATATGCTTAGCTACTAGGGTGATTTGATTCCAATATCATAGTCATTTTGTCACAAAGCAACATCTTGACCCAAGTATACAATGAATTCATATATATTCCACGTGGAACCTTAAAGAAATCCCTCTCAGTAGTGTTGTATGATTCGGTACAATATATAGGAAACTCTCTAACACAACCCCTCAATACACTATCCAACTAGAAATCCAGTGTGTGCAAGATTGGCTACTTACAGTATTGACTTGTCGGATCAGTTCAAGGGTCCAATCCCTATGTCTCACAATGCATAATGTTGGGTTCTATTCAGCTAACCTTAAAAGCCACTCAAACAGTATTATAGGGAAATCACCAAAAACAATATCTTGCTAATATGTGTATATTTACTTTTGTAGCCACCATTAGGGTTCTTGTTATGATCTTTGAAAAATTTGTAATCCCTCGCTCATAACCAATCTTGTATCTTTTTCTTAGTTGGCCTCCATGCAACCATTAGTTAACCTCCTCCTTCCCTTCAATCGTAGATCTTGGTCCTAATGATGAAACCTATTGTTGGTGCATAGAAGGTAGACCCAACTTATAATTTAGATGCACAAACAAAACCCTAGATACCGACCCTTTCGGCACCACATGAAAGTAGAAGAAATCTCACCTGATGTATCTATGGGGATTGTAGGAACCAAGCTTCTGCATAATTGAAGGAATATAAGGAATTCATCCTATTTATCTATCATACATTCACCTTATTGTGCAGAAATAGATAGCATATTCATAGGGACTGATAACATCTTCAAAGGAGTAATAGAAACAGAACATCCATCACATCAAACACATAAGCTAATTGCTCCAAATAGGTTCATTTCTATATTGTTATCATTTTTAGAAATAGCTTACGAAACAGGTGTACTATGCATGAGATGTCCATCACATACCCAGAAATACCCCAACATTCCATAGCATGGCACAACTACTATCAAAGCAACTACCAAAAGAATAACCATTATCCCAAAGATCCTTTATATGTTTATACATTTCAGAATGGGATGAGCTCATTACAATGTGAACACAACTGGCCAGCTACTTCTAACTAACTTCCACCTTTTTTGCATGTTGGTATTTATGCTAATCGGATCATGCTCCATCTCCTTGTGCAGAGTTCCCAAAACTGGTCCAAAAACATGCTCCAACCATAATCAAACCAACTTAGCTAGTGTAGGACTCTAAAAGTCATGCACTGATCTATGAAGGAAATATTGTTCAATACTAATGGTCCCGTGTGAATATTTTCATAAAAGAAATGAAATATTCCAACAATGCCACTAATATCGTACTCAATGGATTGAAAACTATTGCGAACACCAGTCCCCTCTTTTGTCCGTGTCTCATTAGAAGAGACTAGATTGTATTCAATTCTAGATCAAGAAAGGAGAGTCCTCATAAGCTATATGATTGGGTAATAATTTTTAGTTTTAGTTTTTTCTATTCAACATGTGCCATGAAAGACACGACACATCTCACTCATTTAGGCTATAGAAAGTGCCTCTTAGCGCAACCAACATAGTCCCATCTTCACTCTGGCTATATCAAGTGCTGAGAGGGATCAAATTGTTTGAGGTGCAAACCTTTCCTCATGTTTAGGACTCTATCAAGGGATTTGATCCCTCTTGACTCTATCTAGTTAAGATAGATCTATGCTTGTATAATTATTTAATTCAAATATTTATTTTTTATTGTATACTTCAGTGCGTCTTTTTATTATATCTATTTATTATTAATCAAAATGGCAAAACATTTAAATCATTAATATTTAAAAAGTAAAAATAAAATATTTTCAAATAATTCAATTAAAATATTGTTATAACATCTCTTTAAATGATTAGATAACCATTAAAAAAAATTCAGAAATCCTAGATCTTCTCTTTATTATTTCCTTTGAAAAGAATAAGAGAGAAAGCTTTTACATTTTTTAAACTTTCTTTTAATATGAATATGATTTCTTTACCCAACGGTTAAAAGAATTCCCAAATTTATTATAGAAAAAACTTTAATAAATTTAATCCTTTTCTTATTTGATTTTTAAAAAAATTAAAAAAAAAACTTAAAAAAACAAATGTGTAATTATTTTAGAATTTGATTGATCACATTGCAATTAAAAATGAATTAATTATTAAAATGAATTTGGACTTACATACAATTAAAATCGACCATATCACAATTGAAAAAACCAAATATTTATTAAAATGAATCTACGTAATAGCATACTAGACAATTATTTTTTGAAAACCTTAATAAACTTTTTGTGTTTTGATTATTTAATATAGATCTAGAGCTCCTCGGAAACATTTGGAACATTTGGATCTGGAACAATTCAGAAACACATCTTTTAACACCATAGAGCCTTTTGTGACAGAAGCTTTTGTCCTGATAGATTAGCTCATTTAATCGCGTCCCAGGTTGTAACAGTGGCTGTGTAATGTCAACATTGGTGTGTCATCATGGAAATCCCAAATCATATTATTGTTGAAATGTTATGCTTCACTTGGATCGCACTTTCTCTCATCATCTTGGTGGTTTTGATGGTTTTCTTCTTTGTTCCACATCATACTAGACCCACCACCATAAATATAACACCCAACACACTGCAAACATGTAACATGACAATACAATTTCAATTAGCTTTGTAAATTTTATTTACAATCACAGTGCGTGAATTGTTTTGAAAATGAAGATTGGCCAATGTAAGACATCCTATTACACAAAAAAACTCATCATCATGAGTTATGTGTCTTTCACTTTCCATGATTCCTAAAGCATTGACCATAAATTGACCAAAGCAAGGGTGCTCTTCTAGTGGTAGATCGAGTATTCTTCAGTTAAGGCAATGATTGTCTTATTTAAGAAGTGTGTCCCATGATCACTCATAAGAATCATTAGACATCCAAACCTTGTTACAACATTTTCAAATAGAAACTGTGCAGTTGTTTGTGTGTTGCAATCCTTTACTAGTTTTCCTTCATCCCATCAGGTTAAATAATATGTCATGGTGATAATATATCTTTCTCTTGACCACTTCGTAAGTGGATTAATAGGCCCAAAAAAATCCATCGTCCACTTATCAAACGACTGTAACGTTACCTGGGGAATCGAGGGAATCTCATCCCTCCTTGATGGCTTCCCCACTCACTAGTAGACATCACACGTCTAAAAGTATTCCGTAGCATCCTTATGCAGAGTAGGCCACTAATGACCTTCGCGCAAAATCTTCTGCATGGTCACCTTCCCTGTGTAATGGCCCCCAGAAACACCTTCAGGGGTCTTTTTTAATATACTAGGCCTTTAGTTCTCTAAGACACATCATTTCAGAATCCCATCTGCACCTAACTGATACAAATTTCCAACTATGAGTTGATAGTCTACTGCGTTTACGACTAGATGCTTCTTCTACGCAACCATATACTCTGCTAAAGCTACTCCGGTACTCAAGAACTGAGCAATTTTTGAAAATTAGTCATCAACCATCTGAACTGAAAACAAGTGCACATCCGGTAGATTGTAGCCTATTTTTCCTACATCCTCTACGATTTCTATGCGCAAAAACTGGTAAGGTACTGAGTTCAATTTCCTTTGTTTCACTACAACTTCAAAATCATACTCCTGAAATAATAGTAACCGTCTGCATATCCCCCCCCAACATTGTCTTGTTGACAAGGTATCGCAGCGTAGAATGGTAAGTGTACATATTTAAGTGCAAACCCAACAAATAGTGTCTAAACTTCTGTAACGCATACACCATCGCCAATCCCTCATGCTCTGTAGTGGTGTAATTATTCTCCATAGTGGATAAGTTTCCACTTGCAAATGCAATAGGGTGATCTAAGTCCCCTTCCCTTGGTTGTTCTAAGACTGCACCCACCACTATGGATGATGCATCTACATGAACATGAAAATCCTTCTTCCAATTTGGGAATACCAAAATTGGTGTAGTCACCAAATTCTGCTTCAACATGTCTAAGCTCTGCTGACACTCCTTGCTCCATTGAAGCTTGACATATTTTTTTCAAGATATTTTATAGAGGGGCTATAATCTACGCATAACCCTTGAAAAAAAATTTGTACTTTGGAAAACATTGCGGGTTCATTCTTCAGGACAAAGGTAATTACTGTATACTGGTAGCATCCCCATTCTGTCACAAAAGTTTTCATATGCATATCCTCCTTTGCAATATTTATTTGATGGTAACCATAAAATCCATCAGTAAATGAATAAAATTCTTGTCCACGCACATTCTCGAGGACTTCATTTGTGAACAGTGTGGGAAATGGATCATGTAGACACACATTGTTTAGCTTGTTTAGATCCACACAAATTCTTATCTCACCTATCTTCTTATCTTGGACCACCATCAGACTTATCCACTATGATTCTTCTAGTAGTTCTATAATTCATGCTTCCAAATATTTTGTCTATCTCAGCTTTGACTATCTCCTTGTAAACCAAATTCAATCCGTATGTTTTTTGTCTCATTGGTTTAGTATTTGATTTCATGGGGATATTCATTTCTCCTAGCTCTCCTACAATTCCCTTCATCTCTGAAAACTTGGTAGGGAGAAGATAGTGACACTCGTGCAGTAAATAAACAATCTTAACTATCTCATTGTCCCAATAATATCCAATGTTGGAAATCTTTTCTTTGTGCCAATTTTAACCTTGCAGATATTCAATGGTTTCCTATAATTGATAGATCCTATATTAGCTCCCTCCACTATCCACTCTCCCTTGGTCTCTGGGATTTGTAGGTTTCTTGGATTTTCCTCCTCCAATCATTCTTGATTGACATTGTAATATTCCAAAACTTCATGCATTGTGGGATGAGGTAGATGCACACACCGTAGGTGTCTTGACTCCATTATATCTCCTAGTACAAAAATATTTTCTTTGATAGCCTACAAGTTTGCATCTACTACTAGAACTTCATCTTCAAAACTGAAGGCTACCTTGAAATTACTAATCATCTCATCCTAGTTTTTTGTAACTCTTCACATCTCAAGATCAATGTACCAATTCTTTGGTATAGTCTCAATTGTGTGCACAAATAGATGTGTTCATTCTTGCTTCAGCATTGTACAACATGGTTTGATGGGAAACTTAACCTTGCATACTTCTGTGCAATATATTCAGTACAAAATATAACATGCAACAACCTTTTTCACTGTTGCCACTCACTCATTTTTCCTTATGAACATCCCACTAGTATGGGAGTGTTGCTTTCATTGCGACATCTAATGCTAACAAAATTTGCTAGTTTTGTATATGTGCTTCAAAATTTGTTACAAAATAAGCTACATCTGTTAATTCATCATACTTTAGTGGATAACATACCTCTGTCCTAATACATCGTAATGAGGTAATGATGCTTGCACACCTTCTCATATGAAATTTGTGCATTCTAATTTGTTGCCAGTATTCAAAAGCTTCTTTAGAGTCCGATGCGCAAGACTAAAGCTGCACCAATTTATCACTCCATCAATAGTGGGATCCACATAATCCTCCATCATTCTATTCATGTTGTATATATTTTCTAGCTCCCCAATCTTGACCGGTTCTACATACATTCTCCTGTAATGTCCCCCTCACCCAATCCAACCATAGGGAGGGAACGTTGGCCAAATCGAGGCTTTCAAATTTCGCCCCAAGTTCATAATACGTTTTTCAACAACGCAATGTGTGAAGAAATTTAAATAACATGCACAATGGTATTCAATTCTATCCACACACACATCTAATATGCAATTATAAGCATAAACATTATAGGCATCAAATAAAAATAGTTCAGATTCAAAATCATAAGATTACTTATCTTTATCCAACGCAGATCCAAGCAATTCTTTGTGTAAGAGTGCTTTTCCACCCAACCGTAGGCACTCTGCCCAGAATATACTATTTCTGTTGATGAGAGGCCACCCCCAAGCTGGGATATGAGGCCACTAGGGCGAAGGAAACACCTACAAGCTTCTATCTCTCTTCCCACAACCCATTCTGTTGTCCGTGCTTAGCCAAATGCTCCTACAAAGCTCTACAAGGTCCTCCTTTAGCTTGAATATGTGGCTTCTCAAGAACCTATGAGCAGCAGAACTCACGGGTAAGGGTTCCTAGCTTGCCCAACCTCTCTGCTCACCTACAGCCAACGAAACCCACTTCCCAATCTGCAAAATTGTCTCCAAATTCGAATTTCTGGGTTCAAAACAACATGGTAAGTTCATGGACATCAATGGAAAAGCTCTGCATCCTCTAAACTTACATGAAAGATTGAGACAAATGAGGTTTGACTCTAAAGGATATGGAAAAATCGTGAAAAGACAACTGACATGAATTCTGGAAGCTGCAAACTGACTTCTTCCATGACATAACTATCAAAAAAGTGCAGTCAATCCCATGCTACAATCACTAAATGAGGTGACTTTTCCCACCAACCACACACATGCATTAATGATTGGAAAATGGTCAAAAAAGGAGATAATTGGCATATTCTCAACACATGATAGAATTTTTGTGTGATTTCTAAGGTTGACACTTGGCAACATAGGATTTGGTTTCCCATAGGCCCCCTTCCTCTTCCCCTCTGCTGGAATCATAGCCCCTTTGGTGCTCCTTACGCAACCATTATTGGACCATTTTATTATGTATGCACATAACATTTACATATAAAATCCAACCAAACATTCCAAATAAATTATAACATCATACATGCCTATTCATTCACTAGTCAGGCCTTGAGCTCCGCACTAGGAATTCACACTAGCATATTTACATCATTTACATTTTTAATGCAATGGGGTCAAAATCAGGATATTACAATCCCCTCCCCCTTGGAATAACATCATCCTCGGTGTTCCAATACTTAGGAATACATACACACTTTACACATGTCCAAAAATTCACAAAATGTGGCAGGTCTATCTTGCATTTCATCTTTTACTTTGACCTTCCAGGACCAAGTGCATGGTTTCAACAGGCTTCTCCTACTAAATTTGACCTTCCAACTGATCCACAAGTTTGGAAACTTTGTGGATACAATCCTTCTTGCTGTCCTTTGTTGGGCAGTTGCGGAGGTAATGATTTCTTCCGCATTCCCAACATTTCAGTGGTAGATTTTTCTTTACTTGCTCCTTTTTCCTGGAGTCTTCTAGCCTTGAGTGTTTCTTAATGGGCTGATCGAATGAATGCTTCTTCATTGATCCACTTTCCTTCCCACTATTGATTGCTCCCAGAATGATTTTCACCTCTCTTTGCAGACAAATAGAGTCCTGCAAAACCTTGTGGTTCATCTCATTTTGCTTTTTGTAGCTTGAACATCTCTCCAAGATTTTCTTGGGTCTTGGTAATCGTTTGAAGAATATTTTCATCCAAATACAATAGCTTTTGGTTTGTTTCCATGGTCAACATGCATAGCTTCCTACACTTTGCTTGCTACCACCATTGGTCTTGTAATAGCTGCAACCAATTGATTTCAATTTCTCACCTGTGAAATTCAACATTGCAATTCTTGTTAGGCCAAGCATAACATAAACATTACAAATCAGTCAATTATTTTCCCAACTGACATGGAGAGCCCATGCTCTATTCATGAAACTTCCACAGTTTTCATGCTTTCCCAACATACACATGAACTCATTCATGTTCATCCTTTCACAGGGAATTAACTATTTCAACATTCACAATTATTTCAAGCAAATAACAACAATCAACTTTCATCCATAACATGCATTCCACAATTTACGTTTTCTAAAATGCATCAATAAAAAAGGAAAGAGAAGACTAAGAGTTTCCCCCTCTTAGTTTTGTGCCAATCCAGAGCCACACCACCACTGTGGTTACATGCTCCTTAGCTTTTTCACTTCAAGGTGAATCCTTTTCTTGCCCTTACATGTTTTGGTGATGACACTTAATGTCTAAGGTCTATCTAAGGCTTCTCAACTAGGGAACATTTCCCCATTGTTGCGTACAAAACCTTTGGTTGCTAGGACCCACACAAGTCCACTAGCACCACTTCCATTGTTACTCATACTGAGATTCCTGGGAAATTCACATGTCTGAATGCATCCCTAGGATGCCTTCAAGTTCTTGCTTCCAGTAGCACCTACACTCAAACATTGAGTCCATTCACATGTCAAGTTCATTTTTCATAGGGTTTATCTCTAAATAGGAATTTAAAAATCATGTACACACATATATTGATATTAAATAAGCAAGAATCTACAAGATAACCAAATACTTATCTGTATTGGATGTCTTTACTTTATTCCACAGGCTCCTTCTTTGCTTTACAAGCCTTGGATCATCCGTGGATACAATAACGAATGTTGGGCCAGCACGCAGGATGGCCCACAATCATTTGAATAGGAAATTCCAAGCCATTACGCTAACTGTATTTATCAGGCATCCCATTTATTAATATGCTAAGCCAGTACGCCGACTAGTTTATCAAGTATTTAAGGAATGTTTGGCCAGCACGTCGGCTTCTCCACAACATTCAATTCCCAACCAGTGCACCGACTGGATTTACCAAGCATTTATGGTGCCTTCATCAATATCACCACACGTTCATACACACAACAACCTCTTCACAAAAACCCTCACAAGAACCTTTCATACACAACAACCCTTCCACCACAACCCCTGACAAAACCCTTTTCACTTTGCGTCTTCAATGTGCAACACCAACTTGCATCTATTTAAGCTGACAACACAAAATGGATAAACAATTTCATTAGTATTGTTGCTCTAAAATTGTAACCATATTTCATAATATTCACTATCAAGTATTTAAACATAATGAATGTGTCCATTCCCTTAGGGTGTAGTCAATATTGACAACCCTATGATAACCCAGCACCACAAAGGTGTGCACTCCTTTCCGATGTAAGCCATGTAGGCCCTAATCATACTCAAGAAATATGAAATAATATGAATAAAATAGAACATGTGCTGCATATTAACCCTAATAATTAGACATGCATGTTCTTAGCTAGGGTTATAGAATACTTATCCCTTTTCAGATGTATATTTTATTCATTCGTGAGGAATGGGGGCTCCCTTCTCTGAGTTGACAGTCCCTTGGTTTTCCCACCTCAATCCTTTTCACATTCCATAACCCACATATGCCTTCTTGGAATAATTTTATCATCTCACTCACATGGTTTTACAACATGCAGTGCAGCTAAGATGTTATCAAAATTTACAATGGTGTTTCACCTGAAACCCATTTCCAAAGCATGGGATCCTTCCCATGGAGTTTTGCTTCTGTAGGCCATCACACATGGTATTCCTGCAATGTGTCTTCCTGACACAATCCTCAAATAGCCAAACAGTCAGCAACATTTATCAATCAAATTGAAATCTGATTTCCCTAATCAGTCAATGGCATTAATAATTAAATTCAAACATGAATTTACAATTCTATCTCCTACAAAAATTGATTTGTTTAACCATGAGGCCATCCATCCTCATATTGTTTGGCTCTTGTAAGTGGTATCACTCTGTCCATTATGGTTTTACACTTGCTGCCATAACATGAACAACCACCTACAACACATTCTCTTGACACAGTTCTAGAGAAGCCAAACAACCATTAGTAATTATTACCCAAATTTCAAATCTGAAAATTTACAAATATGTTTTCCTAAAGAAATTAGATTTGCAACCATGAGATCCTTCTCACAATATTTGTCCTTTGCACATGGTAGGTTCCGGCCTTTATCATGGAATTACCCACATGGCCATGCCCAAGACAATCTACCTAAAATCTAGAATTTCAAATCAGTCCAAGCACTTGGTCAGTTTTCATGCATATAACATTTTCATTATTGCAACAGTCACTGAAATGTTTTCAGGATTATACATTCAATAATTCAAACACTTTCAACTGTTAACATTCCAAATGAAATGAAATATATATATATATATATATATACTTGATATGCATCATTATCACAGATAGAATTGCAAGACACAGTCACATTATCCCTGCAATTTAAGTGAAACTCCAATATTCATTACTTCACAGCCATATTCCTTTTATGCAACTCTGTCATTTCAACAGAGCACTCTGGTAGACCATTAAACATGACTACCTTCTTTATGCAATCCCTCTCATCCATTCATATCAACTCATGAAATGATCTCAGGATTGAAAATATTCCACCATTTCATCTATTATGTAATTGCAATGAAACATATATATCACAACCATGCATTCACATAATGCATCTCAGCATGTGCACCCACACATATGCATGCATATTCACTGCATTTACATAATCTTTTAATGTGCACTCACTCAATGCCTTCTTGCATGGATTCATGAATACCATAATGTCATGTCATGCATTCGACCATGATGTTTTGGAAAGTATGGCTATTTCCTCAACACATCACCCAACCATATCCCCAATCACATGGTTAACTATTTGGGTGCCTTCCTTCTCCACCCGAACAACTCGTCAGGAGTTTACTCAGTCCTTGGTTGTTGGCAAAGAGGTTTCATCCAAAATTAACACCAATAGGGGGGTTCATGGGATACTTGTGTAACAGTTTAGCATTACCATTCAAACCAAATTATGGCCTTAACCATGACTATCTTATATGGCATGAACTACTACAACAGGACCATAAGTCCTCCCTTGCTTTGGTTCTTAAACTCATAACCAACATACACAAATGGCATGATATAATTTCATATGAATGCATTGAGGTTTCTAAGAAACTATAGAGGGTAATTCTCCTTACCTTCGCTTTCCCAAACCTCACCATACTTGGTAGGATTACAATCACATTCAGGCACTCGGTACCACATGAAATCCAAATCAACATAGTTTAAACATAGTTGAAGGGATCTTACCAAATCCTCTTTCAACATTCATTCAATTAGGCACAAATAACCATTACCTAGATGGTTGTCATTAACATCACTTGATGTTACCTGATTAGTTGGTATATTACCAAGGACTACACCATCCTTCCACCAAGCCCATGTTCACCGATTTGTTGCACCATCCTTTGTTCATAAGGTTGCTGGTCACATGCAACAACATCTTCAACATCTTTAGCCATGCTTTGGTTGTCTTTGGTCCTACAACCAATGCAAACACCACTAATTATTAACAACCATAATAATTATCATAAGTGGCTCATTGCATATGTAAAACTTCACTATTTTACCAATATGCAATATCATATACATGCACAAACACCTTCATATGCACTATGCAATATCTATTAATGTGCCAACTAGTGCATATTCAGATCATCTGTCTGATCTATTGTATTTTTAGCATTCCTATGCCATAGTTTTATGTATGTAAAACTCGTAAAATATAAATACAATAGAAAGAGAGGAGTTAAGCAATTCTCCCTTTCCAATCCCCATCATGACATGGAGATCCTCCTCCACATCACAGTTGATACTTTCTTTCCTTTCTCATGAAAATATTTTCCACAATTCTGAACCACATACCTGATTCACACATGGGATGCCTCATTGCATTCTCATAAATACACAAAATAATTTCCATGCATTATGGAGACAATTCATATTGACAATTTTTGTCTTCCACAAAAATTTCTCACACTCAACGACATATGAGGGGGACGACAGGGGTCAAGGGCGCTTGCGGGACATATGACCACCCTCATTCTATATATATATAAATCCTTTGATTTCGCACAATCCGGTGCATAAGATCGACTTCATTTTTAAATTTTGAACACCCAGAAATCGATTGTGAAAAACCCTACTTTCTATGCTCTGTACATGACCCCTACATTACCTTACCATGTTCAAGCATAAGCAGTTTGAAGGTCCCACAAGAGTGGTTCCCTGAAACTGCTTTTACGTGCCTAAACGCATGAGAGAGTGACACGTGGATGGGCCAGTTTTCTTTCAGGGATGCAAAAATAGATTAAACTTTGTGCACTTTCATGGATCTGAACCAATCTCAGCCGTCAATCACATCTACGCGATCCCCCTAGACTAACATGCTTGACGTGGGTCCCATCACCCCTGACAACTCCGCACATCATGTCTAGATGCAACATAACATTACTGTTTGTTGTCCAAAAGCAGTTTCAAGGTTCGCAAAGAGTGGTTTCTTGGACCCGCTTTTGTGATCCGGAATGGATGAGAGAGAGACACGCCATCGAGCGGTTTACCACTTCAGGGGTGTGTTTCTCTACACAACCTTCGTACATGTTGAAGGCCCCGAGACACTATGAGTCATTGATTAGATATGCATGATCTCCGACAACTAAAATGACTGATGAGGGTCCCATACCTTTTGACATTTCTACCTATCACATCTCCCCACGTCACATCAGTTCCTTGTTGGACCTAAAAGGTGGTTTTGGGCTCCGGAAGAAGCTATTTTTTGAGACCTCTTTTATGTTCCTAAATGCACCAGATGATGACATGTGGATGGGGTGGTTTTCATTCAGGGCCATGAAAAAAAATTAACTTTCATGCACCTTTGCAGGCCTAAATCATTCTCAATCGTTGATATCCCTTGTTGCTCAACGGCCAGATCTTATCTGCCTTCACACTCCATCCCTTACGGTCACCTGCGCATACATATATATAATGTGGTTGGTCCACACCACACCCTCTACCCACGCAGCTTCTCCATGTCGTACCTCCTTCCCACATGGATCCTCCACATCACCCTGCCACCTAGCACTGGCGGGGCCCAACTAAATCTTCCCAATTTTCTAAATTTCAGATTTAGCAAGGTTTGATTGGGAAATAAGGGGGGAATTTTTGAAACTAGTTTCAACTTACTCCAAACCCTCAACTGACATTTAACTGCCATTTTATAGAAACAGATTTCCTACATAACCAGTTCTGTTTTTTTCCTGTAAATCATGATTTATGGCCCATACATATCCGACATTGGAACTAGAAGCTTTGATACCACTCTGTAACATCCCCCTCACCCAATCTGACCATAGGGAGGGGATGTTGGCCAAATCTGGGGTTTCAAATTTCACCCCAAGTTCATAATACGTTTTTCAACAATGCAATGTGTGCAGAAATGTAAATAACATGCACAACGGAATTCAATTCTATCCACACACACATCTAATATGCAATTACAAGCATAAATATTACAGGCATCAAATAAAAATAGTTAATATTCAAAATCATAAGATTACTTATCTTTCTCCAACACATATCCAAGCAACTAGCTGTGTAAGAGCGCTTTTCCTTCCAACCATAGGCACTCTGCCCAACATATACTCTTTCTGCTGCTGAGAAGCCACCCCCAATATGGGCTATGAGGCCACCAAGGAGAAGGAAACACCTGCAAGCTTCTATCTCTCATCCCATCACCCATTCTGCTCTCTGTGCTTAGCCAAATGCTCATACAGAGCTCTATAGGGGCCTCCCTTAGCCTCAATATATGGCTTCTAAAGCACCCACGAGCAACAGAACTCATGTGTAAGGGTCCCTAGATTTCCCAACCTCTCTTCTCAACTAAAACCAAGAAAACCCACTTCCCAATTTGCAACATGGTCTCAAAATTTGAATTTTTGGGTTCAAAATAACATGGTAATTTCTACGACAACAATGGGAGAGATCTACATCCTCTAAATCTGCATGAAAGAATGAGACAAATGAGGGTTGACTCTAAGGGATATGGGAAAATGGTGAAAAGAAAACTGACATGATCTCTGGCAGCTGCAAACTGACTTCTGTCATGATAGAACTGTCACAAAAGTGCAGTCAGTCAAATGCTACAATAACTAGATGAGGTGACTTTTCCCACCAACCACACACATGCACTAATGATTGGAAAATGGTCAAAAAATAAGATAATTGGATTATTTTCAACGCATGACAGAATTTTGGTGTGATTTCGAAGGTTGACACTTGGAAACATAGGATTTGGTTTCCCATAGGCCCCCTTCCTCTTCCGCTCTGGTGGAATCATAGCCCCTTTGGTGCTCCTCACACAGCCATTGTTGGACCATTTTATTATGTATGCACATAAAATTTACATATACTCTAAGTCGTCATGCCAACCAAACAGTCCAAATAAATTATAACATCATACATGCCTATCCATTCACTAGTCGGGTCTTAGCCTTGAGCTCCACACTAGGAATTCACACTAGCATATTTACGTCATTTACATTTTTAATGCAATGGGGTCAAAATCAGGATATTACATTTCCCTTCTATAGGGTCCAATGGAACAATGATCCTGAAATTCTGCCCTTCAAAAATCATTTGTCTCTTCTTCTAGTCAATAATGGCTTGATTCACAAAATCCCATCCAAGTCCCAATAAAGTGGGATATGGTTTATTGTCATCTACAATTTCAATGAATTCAAAATCGACAATGCTCCACACCCCATCCACATAAACAAGTACTCATGTTAGCCTTTGAATTGGAATAATTATGTGTTGGTTGGCTACTCCCAATTGAACATTAGACCAGATCAGCTTTGTCCTACCCATCATTTCCCACATCTTCCTCAACAAAATATTTACATAAGAACCCAAATCCAAAACAATGTATTCCATGTTATAATTTCCTACTTGCGCACTCAGGAGAAACTCCCTATTTTTCCTTAAGTTGCAATGCACCTGGTTAATAGTAACAGGTTCTTCCTTCTCTTGTGTACAATGATCGATCATCCAACATAGTATACCGAGAGCATATTCATCCTTTATCAATTCTAAAGAGCTCCTCAAGAAATTTCTAAGAGTACTTACCTTCTCACCTGGACCCTCTGGAACTCAGTAGTCATAGGCTGGAGGCATTTCATACATAGGTGGTTTATCATATACTTGTTGCAATGATGATGCTCTCAAGTATGGTCTTAGCAATATTTCCTTTCTTGCTTGTAACAAGTCATTGTGCAATCCCTGAAAGTTGTTATTAGTTGTTCTAACTTTGTAGCATCGTCTTGAACTTGATTTTATTTCCATATCACTTCAAATAAAAACAAGTGTTTATCTGGATCGTATATCCATGATCCATGGAAGATAGGCATCCGTAGGGTAGGATCTAACCCCACCATCATATTATACGCACTACTACTACTGGGTGTCATAGACTATGTCTAAGAAGTTGATTTATGCCCACTACTTTGACTACCATTACTAAATTATTACTAACTGGAATGATAGACTTAGATTTCTTACCTCGGGTGTTAGGGATGCACACGGGGTCGTGGGTTCGACATAGATCCCAATCTAAACATGGATACCTCCTTCTAGAAGAATGAGTTGGTGGTATTTCTCCTTCTCAGGGTGCGACAATTTGTCGATATGGAATCCTTTACAAGCATCTCTCCTTGCACACTCACTGTGTTGTTCCTCTACCTTAGCCAAAATTCTCTTCATACTACCTTTCTGAATCCTTTTCCCACCACATAGTAATCCAGTCTCTTTTACTAACGCATCTTATTCTCTACTCAACAGCCTCATCTCATCCTCTCTTCATTCATTCTTGACTTCCTTAACTCATATCATTCTCTGGTTATCACTCAGTTCCCAATGCATGCATAATTTCTTAACTGCTAGGAAAATCTAATTCCAATATCAAAGTCCCTTTGTCGCAAAACAACATCTTGATCTAGGTATATGGTTATTTCAAGTATCTTCCACATGAACCCTTATAGAAATCCCTCTCTGTTATGTTGTAGGATTGGGTATAATCTACGGTAAACTCTGTGATGTATCCCTTGAAAACACTATCCAGCTAGTATTCTAAAGCGTGTGATATCAGGTTACGTACGATTTTTACTGGATATATATGTTCTGGTTTCCGGTTCTCTAGACCATCAACATGAAACTACAGATTCTACTCAGCCAACCTCAATAGCCACTTGACCAAGAATATCAGAAACTCATAGAAGAATGTTGATATACTTCTCCAACTAGTATTGTTTACTAATCCAAGGGTTTTTATTCTACTCTCTAGTAAACTCGTAGTCCTTATCCTTCAACCAATCTTCTATCTCTTCCTTCATTGGTCTCCACGAAACCATTAGACAACTTCCACATTCCCTTCAATTGTATATCCTAGTCCCAACAACAAACCATTTGTTGGCTCGCAGTGGGCAGACCTAGGGTTCTGCATACATTCAACAACAAAACTGAAGACATTGGCCCTTTCGGCATCACCTACAATGTAGATTAAGTCTCACATGAGGTATCTAGGGGACTGCAGGAACCAAGCTTCCACAATGTTGAAGGGATGTGAATAATTCATTCTATGGATCTTAACCATTCATTCATGTATTGTGCAAAAACTGTGTAACTCAATCATAAGAAATGCATTCAAAACAACATAATAGAACATCCATGTGTGCATCAAATACAACATTTATCACATTTAACATAAAGGAAATATCATTCATAACAGAGGCATTTCATTCATTTCATTAAGGGAACAATATTACATGACCCGTGTAGCACGCAATACCACTCTATTACAAATTCCATCATTGCCCAACAAATCAGTGGCTCATGACCATACAACATATCAACAATATCTGAGCCAACACATACCCAAAAATGCAGCAAATGTTTAACCCAACATCCTTAGAACCTTTACATATTTACATATCACAACATAGGTTGAGCCTATTCCAAAGTGGCCACAAACATCTAACTAAATTATAACTAACTTCCACCTTTTGCGTGGTTTGGTCCATTCACTGAGTTGTCACATGGTCCATCTCTAGTGTGCAACCTCCAAGATAGGGCCAAAACCCACTCGAACAAGTCAAAGCTTTGGCACAATGGCCATCGCCTACTAGTTCTCTTGAATTGAAATTTTTTATGGGCAGCATTAACTTCTGCAAGAAGTTTTTCTCACATTTTTGACATCTTTCTTGCTCCTTACATCCGTTATCCAATCAAACTTCCTTTCAATGGAATTCTATAGCCGCACTTTAGTTCAAAAAAACTAAAGGATACCTTATGGTCAACTCGTGTACTTCATTTACCATACATGTCTCAACCTTTTGATATTGAAACAAATGCCTCTCAGTTTTCCATTGGGGTAGTTCTTAAACAAGGAGGCCATCCTGTAGCATACCATTTTGAAACTCTTGCTAAGGTCAATCTTAATTACAACACTTATGATAAGGAATTCTATAGTTTGATTCAAAATTTAATGAAATGGCACCACTATATTTTGGGGAATAAAAAATTCTCCACATAGATCACGACCCCCTCATCTTCATTAGTTTGAAGAGAAAGATTCAAGAGCAGTGCCATTTGAAATGGGCTACCTAAATCCATCAAATTCACTTGGTTATCAAATATAATAAGGGTACTTCAAATAGGATGGAATTTTTATTAAGAAGGCCTCCCACTCACATCCTGCAAATTATTTGGGTACATTGTACAACTTGTGATGCTTAGAAGTACATGTATCCTACTGATCCTTTCTTTGGAGACATTTGGGAGGTTGTCCAATGCCCCACTGTTATTAACCAAACACCTTTCTTAGACTATACTATCCGTGAAGGTTGGGTTTATAAGATCACTCAGTTATGTGTTCCTTAATGTGAAGATTGCCTCGTCCTCATTCCTGAATTTCATGCATTTTCTTGTAGTGGCCATTTTGGTACCACAAAGACCATTCAAATTCTCCAACATCATTTTTATTGGCCTTCTCTTGCTAAATAGGTGGAGCATTTTTTTCATGCTTTCCCCCTTTGTTGTCAAAGCAAGCTCTCTAATCGAAAACATGGTCTATACCATCTTTTTCCCATTCCTTTATTCCCTTGGGAATCTATCTTAATAGACTTTCTAAATGGAATCCCCACCACTTTCCATAAACATGATTTCATATGGGTTGTTGTATACTAATTTTCTAAAATGGCAGTTTTTCTTCCATGCCATACAACCACTTATGCATCCCACACTACTGAATTATCTTTTCATCATATTCAGACCCACTTTGGCCTCCCCATCAACATTATTTCAGACCGTGATTCTCATTTCCTCAATACAATTTGGTGCGCCTAATGGTATCTCCTTGGTTTTTAGTTTTGTTATTTCATTTCTTTCCATCCTCAATCTGATGGCCAAACCAGATTGTAATATCCTGATTTTGACCCCATTGCATTAAAATGTAAATAATGTAATATTCTTATAAAATCATGATGAGGAGCTCAAGGCCAAGTCCCCTCCATTTATTTATTGATGCATATGGTTTATGTGCTAGCCAGGCACAATGGAACTGCAAATATCATGTAAATATGCATTTTAATAAAATACCCACAACTAGGTATGCAATGCAACAAGAGATGGGGGTACGATTTACAAGGAATTGGAAGGGAAATATTCTAACCCTTGGAGCCAATCAAGTCAAGCCAAGTGTCAATGAGAGAACCCATAAAACCCTCAACTACCCATGTTGACTTTTGTACCCAATCATTCATTTCTCCCAAGAGTTGGGTGAAGTAGTTAATGCCTTGGGGAATGGAGAGGTATGGTTGTGTAATGTCGGGTATGGGAAAGCCACCCTTCATAGAAAATCGTGTTTGAATTCTTGGGAAAGAAAGGAGACACGAAATTGCTCCCCAAGCCATTACCCATCAACCAGTTTTGCCTCTCTCACGTTTTTGGAGCTACCTGGGCATTTTCCCTCCACGTTTTTATGGTTTTCCCTTGTTTTTTGGTTGGGAAGAAGGCGGTTTGGGTCTTGCAGAGCTGCTGGGAGGAAGGGAGCTCGATTTGGGGTTTCACTGATGTCGTATTGGCCATTCAAAATGCTCATAACCAGTGGGAGAAATCAAGTTTCATCCCTGGGGTTGAGTTCCTCTTCCCATAGTCCGTTTTCGGTGTGCCCACGATTTGGGGGAAGCCCATGGCCATCTTGTTTCAAAATCCCACTGCTACAAAAATGTGTATCGATGCCCAATAATTGTGCTTGTTGTGTGTAGATAGAGTAGGTTGGGGTATGGGTTATGGGTATCCATTGTTTCGGTTTGAGCTTAAGTGCAAGCATCTAGAAATGAAGATGGTTCAGATTTAGCCTGATAAACCCAGCTATGGACTGGATTGGCTTAAATGCAACGAGTATTTGGCTGTGTATGAGCTTGAGTGTCCCCTTTTCCTTGTAGAAATCATGCCAAGCTCGGGGGTGGTCTTTGAGTGATGAAAGAATACAGGCTGGGCAGAGACCTATGGTTGGGTAGAACGTTGCAGTGACATGGCTAGTTGCCTGGGACAACTTTACCATCAAGATAATAATTCTTTATGTGTTTTTACTTCTGCAATGTTTTAATTGATGATTGTTATTGATATGATGAATACGTATGGAATGTGTGTGGATGATGTTTTACTCCGCTGTGCATGTTTGATTTGATTTGCATCTGCACACATTTGTTTTCTTCATATGAATCTAATGAAATGGGCTGAGTTTATGTAAAATCCCCAGAATTTGCTATCATGTTCCCTTCCTCGAATTGGGTCCACGGAAGGGGACGTGACATGAAGTATATTATACCTTGGTCCATTCTCTCCACATTCATTTTTCCAAGAATTGTCAATGGGATTCTTACTTGCATATTATCTAGCATAGTTATAATTGGGCCACTCACTCCTCCACCAATCTCTCACCTTTTGAAGTCTGCTATGGTTATCAACTGTCTACTCTTGTTGACCTTCCTCTTCGCCTTTCCCCTTCTAGAACAACACATTGACAACATGAGAAACTTTTAGCACAACACTTTATTCAAAGCTTTCCTAAAAAGCAGGAACAAGATTCCAATGCTCTCAAGGATTCCCAAGGCCGTGCCAAATAGTGCCATGATCGTCATTATACTACTATGTATTTTTATCTTGGGGGATTGTGTTTGGATTTTTTTGTACAAACAACACTTTAAAAGAGGCCACCATAAATTGCATCCCCTTCGCTATGGGCCGTATACTATTCTAGAATGCATCGATGAGAATGCATACAGATTGGACCTTCCATCTCGGTTGGGTATGCATGATGTCATCAATGTTAACAACCTTAAATTGTTTGAGTCTCCCCTTTTAGAATAGGCTTCAATTATTCAACACTTGGTGGATAACATTCATGAGTTTCAACCTCCTTTAGCTACCGACACCATTCTAGACACTCACATTCGCACTACCAGCAAATAGAAACACACTTCCTATCTTCTGGGTCACAAAGGACACACACTAGCACATGCCAAGTTTTTTTCTTATGAGGATTTGCAATGTCACTTCCCCTAGCTCATGGTGGAATTTGGGATGCATTCGAATTTAAAAAGGGAGGAGTTTGCCCCCCTTGAAGGGTGACCCCTTCATTGGATCTTCCTCATGAATTTTAATGCTTTTCATAGATTAGAGCTCTCTCCTATTTACATGGACTATGTGAACTGAGATTTATTATTTCCAGTTAATAATTGGGTTAAATATGCCTTCTCTATAAAAGGCATACCTACCTCAATAAGAAAGTTGATAATCACTCCGCCTAAAACTCCCTATCGTTCCTTGAATCTGAAATTTTACTTTCTTGCCCTTTCAACATATCTTCAAGGATAAAAACGTGGAGGCCAACATTTTGTAGGAGTATAAAAAATGTGGGAATGCTTTTATGTATCTACAAATGTAATTTTGTAACTTTTTTTTGTAAAATAATATAATTTTATTTTTTTCCTCAAAAAAATATCATTATATCACTTGATTAATTCAATAGTATAAAAAATATATAATTAAATCAGTGTGTGGACGAGAATAAAGCAACTTCATTTCTACATTAACATTAATGAGATGAAACCAATTTTATCAAAGAGGTTCTTTATTGTTCACTTACACTACCTCATAATTCAGATAAAGGTATTTTATGCATAAAACAAAGTGCAATTAGCAAGTGCTTGGGTTAATAAATTACCATTAATGAGATAAAACCAATTTTATCAAAGAGGTTCTTTATTGTTCACTTACACTACCTCATAATTCACATAAAGGTATTTTACGCATAAAACAATGTGCAATTAGCAAGTGCTTGGGTTAATAAATTTTGTTTGAATGAGGTAAGTATGTGAATCCCATCGATATGTATTTCTTAACTAAGATGGAGGATTCTTTAGAAAAGTCATTTCTATAAAAGAATCATTTAAACGACCATTACCAATTAAGAAACACTCTCCTTCGCAATAAATATAATCATGGTGTTCTTCTAACTTGCAAGACCAATGGTGTTGCTAACAAATTCCTTCCTACATGCCAAAAAATTTACTTCGTCTTATGTAATAACATAATTCCACATTCTTTGTTTCCTTATTGAGATTTCATTCTCTATGTTTCCATGATGATTGGTCTAATCATTGCATTAGAGTGTAGATATATTAGATGATCGAGTTTAACCTTGCTATTTTGAAGTTCATATTTCCTTTTCCGAGTGAAATTTATGTGAGTGATTTTCAAAATTTTAACTTCAAACCCATGGTATATTGACAACGTGAAACATTTACTATTGAAATCATTTTGAGTATCCAAATCCATGGTATAGTAAACTTGGATTTATAATGAGGGAGCATATTGAAACATACAATATTAGAAGAACAAAGAGTTGTATATAAACAAAATTAGGTGAGTAACAATTTATAAAGGAGGAAAAAATATAGATTACTAATACATATGAGCTTATAGAAAGTTTGGAAGAAGTTCTTCAAATTTTATGACATATTCATAAATTTTAAGATATCTTTCAAAATTTGACATATTCATAAATTTTAAGATATCTTTCAAATTTTATGACATATTCATAAATTTTAAGATATCTTTCTTGTGAAATAAATAGTATTAATACATGCAAACTTGTGAAAGGAGTTATTCAAATAAAAACATTAAGATATGGTCATACTCATAAACGTTAAGATCTATTTTTTGTGAAGGCAAAGAGCACTTTATGGGTTAGAAACTTTAAAATGAAATCTATTATTTAGGACATGATAAATTTAATGATATTAAAATAAATAATCACAAAATGGTAATGATAGTGAATATAAGAAAAACTAATTTGTTAAAAAGAAATTTGAAAAACATCGAAAACAAGTTAAGTAAAAAAATAATGAAAATGGAATTAACCTTTATGATCTTGCTAGCATCATTATTGCAACAACTCTTGGTTTTCCTATAGTTGGAAGCATGATACTGTCACGTCCCCTCCCATCCTACCAGCTAGATGGAGAGGATCGTGAGGTTAAACCGGGCATCCAGCCCCATACATTAATAAACAGGCATTCAAAATTAAAATAAAGATATACATATGAAAGTGCATAATAGACGTGATGCTAAACTGGGCGTCTAGCCCCATGAAAATTTTAACCATAAGCATTCACATAATATAACAGAGACATATGGGAATGTATGATTTTAAGAAAATCACAGCGGAATATTAAGAATTGCACATCCATCATACATTTAAGATGTTCATCAAATAAGTAATTGCAAGTTAACACAGGAGAATACTTATCTCAATAAGGCAGTCCCAAGCAACTGGCTATGCAACTGCAACGTTCCACCCAACCATATGCTAGTTGTGCTTATCAACCTCTTGATACAACTGCCACCCCCGAGCTGAGCATGATTGCTACAAGGAACCAGGGAACAGCAGACTCACACATAGCCAAGCATACACCAAGATGAGCCAAGCCAATCTGCAATTGGGTTTATCAGGCTGCCAGGAAATGGGTAGGAAGAATTGCTAAGCTAGTGAGCTCAACCACAGAGCTAGGGGTACCCCTCCCAGATCTATTCAGCTTGGCACTCACAATGCCTACACATCCAACACAAGGAAGTATTCTCTTCACTGCCACACAGTCCCTCAAGTCATACCTTCCTTTCTAGTGCTCTCAGGGTGTGCATAGAAAAGTAGCCAGCCCTCTTGATCTTCTTGAGAGGTTACTCCCTACACTAGGTTTATCAAGCCAATTCTGTCCACTACCACTCCAGTTTCTTGCTCCCAGGGTCAAAACAAAACAATGATGCACATCACAATAGAACCACACTTGTTGGGCATGAGGAAAACGTTTTCCACAGTGGGATGCATGAGACGGGGTTTCAACTCACTCAGAAAAACGTGGGAACACCCAAAAACAAAATGGGAAGATGGGAAACAACCCTGGGAAGCCAATCCGTTTTTAGAAAAACGTCCTTGGACATTCGTGGGCAAAAACGACCTCCATACAGTCCCCAAATCGTGGCTCTTCTCTCCCAAGCTACTGTATATACAAAAACGAACTCCCAGGCATGGAAAAATGCATGATTTGGATGAAAAACGTGTAGGGAAAGACCCAGCTAGCTCCAACTGCGTGAGTGAGTGCAGACTGCCTGTTCTGAATGGCTTTGGGCACCATTTAGTGGGTGTTTTCTTGCCCACCAAGCAAAAACACGAATTTCCAGGTTGATGGCTTGCCCATGCACGAAGTTGGCTGCCATACTTCTTCATTTCCAAGGCATTAACTGCCTTAACCAATTTCTTGGAAGAATTAAATGATTGGGTCCATAACCCAAAATGGGTAGTTGAGAGTTCATGGGTTTCCTCATTGACACATGGATTAACACCATTGGCTCAAGGGTTTGGATAATTTCCCTCCCTATTCCTTGTAGAATCTTGCCCCATCTCTTTGTTGCATTGCATAGCTAGTTGTGGGTATTTTTCATTAAAATTCGTATTTACATGATGTCTTACTTACATCGTGCCCTTCTAGCACAAGAACCATAGGCATCTATTTCTTTAATTGTCGATACATAAAATGCTAAATCAATGGTGGGGCCTTGGCCTTGAGCTCCTCACCATGATTGAATTACAATATTTACATCATTTACGATTTAATACAAAGGAGGCTAAAATGGGGACATGACATACCCCTCCCCTTAGATTAGCACTGTCCTCAGTGCTCATCAAAATTGAACAAAAAAGGATATGCCACCCTCATGGCATCCTCCAGCTCCCATGTAGCCTCATCAGGACCATAGTGCTTCCACTGCACCTTTACCTGTCTGATGGCTCGGTTCCGGAGCAATGTTACTTTCTTGTCTAGGATGCGCAATGGATTGGTTTGGAATTCTCCCTCGGGTTCCACCTGGATCACATCCCAATTAATCACATGGTTAGGATCATGTACATATTTCTTAAGCAAAGAGACATGAAAAACATTATGAGCTTTAGTGCCAGCAGGCAATGCAAGTCTATATGCAATTGGCCCTATTCTTTCAAGCACTTCAAATGGCCCACAATATCTAGGTGACAGCTTGGCACAACTCCCAAGCTTCAAGGAACTCTTCCTTGATCTCACTCTAAGATATACATGATCCCCAACATTGAATTCCTTATGCATTCTATGTTTATCTGCATAGCTTTTGTGTCTATCCTAGGCTGCTTTTAAATTTTGCTGGATCTTTGCAACCTCTTGTTCCATTTCCTTAAGCAATTCTGGCCCAAGTACAATTCTGTTCACTGGATTGTCCCAAGTCACTGGTGTCCTACACCTTCTTCCGTACAAAGCCTCATATGGACTCATTCCCAATGATTCTTGCTGCCCATTATTATATGCAAATTCTACCAGGTGCAGATAATCCTCCCACTTGGATGGCTTGTCCATTACATACATGTGGAGCATGTCTTCAAGCACCTGATTTACTCTTTCTGTTTTCCCGTCTGTTTGAGGATGGTACGCAGTGCTAAAGTTCAACTGTGTACCCAAATCTGCAAAGAGACCTTTCCAAAAATTGGAAGTGAACTTGGTATCCCTGTCAGAAATTATTTCCTTAGGAAACCCATGTAATCTCAAAATTTCCTTCATGAAAATATTTGCAATGGAATCGGCTTTATGTGTGGACTTAACCGGTATAAAATGTGCTGCCTTTGTTAACTTGTCCACCACAACCATGATGGAATCATGTTGTCTCTTAGTCATTGGAAATCCTGTAATAAAATCCATGGAAATTATTTCCCATTTCCATTCTGGAATTGGCACTGGGTGCAATAAACCTGCGGGGTGTTGGTGTTCAACCTTCACCTGTTGACATTCCATGCACTTAGAGATGTATTCAGCAATGTCCTTCTTCATCCCTGGCCAGAAATAATATTTTCTTGCTGTAGCAATTGTTTTCTGATATCCTGGGTGACCAGATTATGGAGCTTTATGGATTTCATCCATAACCATTCCCCTTAAATCTGCTGCATTTGGAACATAGACTCTATTCTTATACATAAGAAGTCCTCCTTCTTCCAAATGATAGCCTTCATACTTCTTGACTAGGTCATGCTGCTGCAATTTGTCCTTTATCTTCTCATACACTTCATCCTCAACCATATGGTTAACAATCTGCTGCCTCAAGTCTGGTTGGCAAGTACTAAGCACTGCCACATGCATTTCACGTACCTTCCTGCTGAGTGCATCAGCCACCTTGTTTTCTTTCCCTTTTATGTGTTTGATTTCGAAATCAAATTCACACAAAAATTCCAACCATCTAGCTTGCCTAGCATTTAAAGTTGGCTGATCAAACAAGTATTTCAGACCACAATGGTCTGTCCTTAACTCAAATTTTCTTCCCATTAAGTAATGCCTCCACATCCTTAAAGCATGTACTATGGCTACAAGTTCTATATCATGAGTAGCATAGTTCTTCTCATGCTCCTTCAACTTTCTTGACTCATAGCATATCATGTGGTTGTCTTGCATAAGAACTCCTCCAAATCCTTGATTGCATGCATCGGTACACACCACAAAGTCTCTTTCTGGGTCTGCAATTTTCAAAATTGGTGCACTTGTAAGAAGATTCTTCAACTGTTGAAAACTTTCCTCACATCTTGGTGACCATTCAAACTTTACCCCCTTCTTTTGCAAAGAAGTGATCGGGTTTGCAATCTTGGAGAATCCTTCGATAAACCTCCTGTAGTAACCAACACGGCCCATAAAAGATCTCACATCAGTCACATTCCTTGGAGTTGGCCAATTCATAATGGCTTCAATCTTCTCAAGGTCTACAGATATTCCTTCGTCGGAGATGATGTGACCCAAGTAATGAATTCTATCTTTATAAAAGTCACATTTGCTCAACTTGGCATATAGCTTATGCTCCCTTAGTAATTGCATTGTCCTTCTCAAATGTTCTTCATGCTCTTCTTCATTCTTAGAATAGATGAGAATGTCGTCTAGGAATACAAGAACAAACTTGTCCAAATACTTGCTAAAAACATTATTCATGAGACACATGAATGTAGCTGGTGCATTTGTGAGACCGAATGGTACCACTACAAACTCATACTATCCATACCTCGTTCTAAAGGCAGTCTTATGAATATCTTCTTCTTTGATTCTTACCTGATGGTATCCAGACCTCAAGTCAATCTTTGAAAATACCCTTGCTCCTCTCATTTGGTCAAAAAGGTCATCAATTCGGGGCAATGGGTATTTGTTCTTCACCGTGACTTTGTTCAACTGCCTATAGTCGATACATAACCTGAGTGTTCCATCTTTCTTTTTCACAAATAGAACAGGTGCTCCCCACTGGGACACACTTGGCCTCATATATTTCTTTTCCAGCAACTCTTGTAATTGCATTTTCAGTTCTAGCAATTCCGGTGTACTCATCCTGTAGGGTGTCTTAGACACTGGTGCCGCTCCTGGCACAAGCTCAATTGTAAAGTCAATGTCTCTCTTTGGAGGAAGTCCTGGAATCTCATCAAGAAAAACATCCCTAAATTCTTGCAATACATGATAGTCCTCCAATTTAAGAGTTTCATTCTCTGCTGCCTCTAAAATGTGGGCTGCATACAATTGACATCCCTTCCTACAGAACTTCTTCAACTGCATGGCTGAAACCTGTCTAACAGAAGTCACCTTTGGAATGCCTTTTACAACCCTCGGGTTTCCTTCTTCGTCCATGCATTCAAATGTCTTATTGTAGCAGTCAAGTTTAACCCTGTGTGCTTCTAACCAATCCATTCCAATGAGAATATCATAGGAACCAAGTGGCAAAATATTCAGATCTGCATAAGTAAATAGCCCATCCATCTCTAATGGACATTTCTCTACTATTTCACTAACTTTTCTCTTGGTTCCAGTGGCTAGTTGAACTAACCATGATTTACTATGCTTTAATTTCTTGAAAGCACACATCTCAACAATTCTAGGAGTGACATAAATGTGAGTAGATCCAGGATCAATCAAAATAGAAACAGATTGCTTAGCAATCTTACCTTCAACTTCAACCACAGTTGACTGATGATCTGCTTGGCGGTTGTCTACTGCTGCATAGATTCTAGGGATTGTCCTTGCCACTTGTCCCATAGTTCCATCTCCTTGGATGTTGTGAACTTGATTTGCATTCCCATTCCGATGTGGACAGTTCCTAAGCATGTGGTCTCCTCCACAACCCCAACATTGAAGTGGTTCTCTTGGCTCCTTTGGATCTCTTGGCTTGTCTCCCATCATCCTAGTTGGCTTAGTCACAACCTGTGATGGCTGCCTTTGCTGATTTCGGAATTGAGGAGGATTGAACCCCTTCTTCCTTTGATCAAACTTTTCGTTTTTCCTATCCTTCCATGCCTTATGGAATTCTGGTTTGCTTTTGTTTTGATCAAAGCAATACTTGGCCTTTCTTATGGCCTCCTCTAGAGTTCGAGGTTCATCAAACTCAATTCTATCTTTATATGACTGGGGCAGTCCACTTAGGAAACGCTGAATTTTCACCTTATCATCTCGAATGTATCTAACATACTTCAGCAACTCCAAGAACTTGTTTGCATATTCTTCCATGGTCGATTGTCCCAATCTCAGCTCATGGAACTCTTTGATCTTATCATCATAGTACCTATCAGAGAGGTACTTCTGCCTGAAGTATTTCTTGAACTGCTTCCATATGATCTTCCTTTCGTTGATCTTCTTCACTTGCCTAGTGTGTTCCCACCATATAGATGCTCTTCCATTCAAGTTGAAGATGGCTACCCTTGCCTTCATATTTCCCGAGTAGTCTTGGACTTGGAAATACTTTCTCATCCCAAGAAGCCAAGCTTCAGCTTCTTGACCAGACTTTACTTCTCCATCAAATGTAGGAGGTTTTGCCTTCTTAAATTCCCCATGTGAATTGTTCTTGTAGTGCTTCTTCCTCTTACTCATGCGAGATGAAGAGCTTGAACCCTCAATGGATTCTTCAGAGTCAGATGATTCATTAGAAGAGATTTTTGGAGTATATGTCCTGTCTGTAGAAACTCTACTTGGGCTACTGGCCCTCTTACGGGAATTTCTTCTAGAGCTACTCCCACCCCTTTCTAGATTTGATGCCTGATGCCTAGAGTTTATTTCCCTTTGGATGTCTGTTAAACTCTGTAGCATGGCTGCATTTAGCTGATTTTGTTCTTCCTGAGCTTTAATCATCATTTCATTATCTTCTCTGGAACTTTGCAATTCCTCCCTGAGGCTTCTCATGGTGGCTGTAATACCAAGAGGGGTCTCTTGATTTCTCCTCCCATTAGATTCTGTTTCAGCATTTTCAACATGTATGTTTTCCCCCATGGCATCTATCTCAGGTTCATAGGGATCCTGTGCATCATCCATGTTGATTTTCTTGACCCAACCAAGATCTAAAACTTTCCAACTGTACTATCTAGAGTGCTTCCCTGATGTAACTGTGATTCTGTGAAATGTGTTCATCAACATAATTGTTAGCTGCATTAAATTCTTAGGAATTCATAACTTATTTCATGCACGTGGAAAAATACCATACTGACAATTCGTCAAATCACAAACAACGACATATGAGGGGGGAAAAGAAAAGGGGGTCAAGGGGGCTTGCCCCCTTGTGGCTTCCCTGTGCCACTACAGGGCGGGTCGAGGGCAGCGCCCTCATTTTTTTTTTTTTTTTTTGGAATCATGCCGCATCGAGCGGTTCGCTGAATCTTGCCGCAACGGGCAGTTCGTTGAACCCTACCGCAACGGGTGGTTCACTGAATGGTGCCGCATCACCGGTTCGCTGAACACTCCTGAAATTGCGGGGCAGTTGACTGTAGCCTTCCGCAATTGCGGGGTCCTTGGCTGAAGCCTTTCGCAATTGCGGGGTGCTTGGCAGAATGCTTCCGCAATTGCGGGGTGCTTGGAAGAATGCTTCCGTAATTGTGGGGCCATTCGGCGAAGGCTCCCACAATTGCGGAGCCATTCGGTGAAGGCTCCCGCGGTTTTGGGGCGATTCTCGGCTCGCCTCCGTTGCGGGGCGGTTCACTGGACGCTTCCGAAATTTCGGGGAGGTTTGTGGAAGCCTTCCACAATTGCGGAACGATTCGTCGAAGTCTTCCGTAATTGCAGAACGATTCGGCGAAGTCTTCCGCAGTTGCGGGACGATTCGGCGAAGTCTTTCGTAGTTGCGGGACGATTCGGTGAAGTCTTTTGCAACTTCGGAACGACTCGCCGAACTCTTCCGCAACTTAGGAACGACTCGCCGAACTCTTCCGCGTTTCGGAACGATTCGCGGAATCCTTCCGAAATTTTGGAAGAGAATTCCTTCCGAAAAAATTTCCTTTCGACGCCGACACTTAGGAAATTTTTCACTTAAAAAAAATTTTTCTCCGCTGTTTCGGAGCAGTTTGCTGAATTCTTCCGCAATGGCGGGAAGGTTCGCGGAACTCTTCCGCAATGGGAAGGTTCACCGAACTCTTCCGCAATTGCGGGAAGGTTCGCAGAACTCTTCTGCAATTGCGGGAAGGTTCGCGGAACCTTTCCGAAATTTCAGGATGACTTCCTGAAACGGCTTAAAACAAAAAAATTTCAAAAACAGACTTAAACCAAAATTTTTCAAAACTCTTAAGAAAAAACTTTTTTTCTTGTAATTGCTATCAGATTTGGCCCATAGAGGCCCAATGCTGCAATGCAGCTCTGATACCATTCTGTCATGTCCCCTCCCGTCCTACCAGCTAGATGGAGAGGATCGTGAGGTTAAACCGGGCATCCAGCCCCATACATTAATAAACAGGCATTCAAAATTAAAATAAAGATATACATATGAAAGTGCATAACAGACGTGATGCTAAACTGGGCGTCTAGCCCCATGAAACTTTTAACCATAAGCATTCACATAATATAACAGAGACATATGGGAATGTATGATTTTAAGAAAATCACAGCGGAATATTAAGAATTGCACATCCATCATACATTTAAGATGTTCATCAAATAAGTAATTGTAAGTTAATACAGGAGAATACTTATCTCAATAAGGCAGTCCCAAGCAACTGGCTATGCAACTGCAACGTTCCACCCAACCATAGTCCAGTTGTGCTTATCAACTTCTTGATACAACTACCACCCCCGAGCTGGGCATGATTACTACAAGGAACCAGGGAATAGCAGACTCACACATAGCCAAGCATACACCAAGATGAGCCAAGCCAATCTGCAATTGGGTTTATCAGGCTGCTAGGTGTCAAGCACTCTATATGCAGATAAATTGTTACCAAACACACAGAGCATATGAAATTTATTGTCAACCCGAGAAAGTCTTTTTATTTCAAAGGATAAGTGCACAATATATGCTTAAACACCAAACCATTAGAAGTAAATACTTTTATCTTCTATCATCCATGTTCATCCCAAGAATCTATGCAATCCCAATTTCCTTCTAACTGCTACACTACAATTCTTCTCTATTATGCATCAATAAGAAATGGTATCAGATCTAATCAACAATTGCAGAAAAGAAATCTCATTCGTATTCTAGAGCAATCACTTGTCTGATCTAATCAATCTAGGAATCATAAAGCATAAACTGAACATTAATCTAGAATTTTAATTGCAAAAGATTGAAGCAACTGTTCTAAGAAACTGAATTGCAGAATGGAAGTCAATCAACACATAACAGGAAAGCTAAATTGTAAGAGCTCCTGGGATCACGTCTCAGCTATAAGATGAACGCGGGAGTGTGAACAGAAATTGAAATGCATAAAGCAAACCTTACTCAGTCGACTGTTATTCTACACCATTCACCAATCTCACAGAATGTAATCTTTTACTGAAAAATTCACACAATAAATATTGCTGCTGCGTACAAAGGAAAGAACAAAGCATCACACAACAAGAAAGATAAAATCCTATTTTAACTCAGCAATCTCTGTGGAATATGGGCCCAGTCTTCACACAGAGACACTGGTTGAACAACACATTCTTTAGCTCAGAACTAACACCTTATATTAACAGAAGAATGAGTACACAGTTTTGCTCGGCTGCTAATACAAAATGAATTAATTGTTTGCTGTTCAACCCCTGAGTCGAGGCAACTCCCCCTATTTATACCTACAAATCGTAACATCTAATCCCATAATTGGGTAGCCATGAAGATCTATGATCTTCAGGCGCCCTAAATAATCTAGTTGTTACAATGCGTGGTAGAACAGAAACATCCAAATATGAGAGAGTTATTAATTGACCCAAGAGTGGCGGTCCTTCCAGCTCACAGCTAGACTTGAGCAGCAACATACTTAAGATAGCAAATTCTGTTATAGCTGCCCTGTCACGACTGTGCCTTGATTGATGATTCGAGCCCCAAGGAACCTTCTACAAGGAACGGACATCCCTTTCTTTATGACTTGTTCAGCCCCGATCTTCCTGCAATCCATTTGTCTCAACTACCTTCATAAATCGCAACATGTTAGCACAATTTGAGAGATGCACAACTTTAATTATCACAATCATAAGCATTAATAAAATAAAACAATGATCAGCCTTACCTTGGTAATTTGGGGGATAAGGTAAGGACAATAGGTTTGATTGCCATGATAAATGGTGTAGGACAGGGGCAGGAAAGATGAATAATCATGACTAAAAAGGGGTAATTCTGGGCTCAACATCTCCCCCCAACTACCCTGTTGCATGTCCTCATGCAACAACCTGCATCTGAATCGTGTACTGAGCTCTATCCAAGGAGAGAGGAAGAAGTGTAGGAAACTCAGGCACCTTATCTATGTTTTGAAAGGCCTCTGTGGGTAACCCAGTATCTTCCAACCTCACTGTTTCCCTTCCACTGCTACTTGCTAATATCTGGGAATGCAATTGGTGTAGTGGGAATCTTCCTGCAGTCTCATTATGCTGTGCCTGGGGGAGTTGAAAGGAAATCCTCAATCTGAATCCAACTCAATGACATCTCTCGGCGGTGGAAGCACTGGTTCTTGTGGGACAGTGTCTTCCAGCGCATCTAGTTTTAACAGGAGAGTTGTTGGTTCTTGTGTAATAGCAACATCCTTTAAACCTTCTTCAGCAGCTACCTTTATTGATTTTGGAGACACTGGTTCTTATGTAGCAGTGTCTTCTTTGTCCTTCTGCTGTAGAGATAGGATATCCTTCTCATCGTGCAACCCTTCCTCCAAGATTTCAGTGTCACCTGAGCATGGTGTCTGTACCTGTTCATCCTCACTCCACTGTATATCGGGAATGATATCCACTCTAGGGTTATCTTCTAACTGCAATTCAGGAGTTCCTGCTGCAGCTTCCAAGGATGTTGGTTCTTGTGTAGCAACATCCTGGCTTACCTCTTCATCCTTCTTTTGCTGCAACTCTTCTCCTATGAGTTCTGTGTCATGGGAGTCCTTTGGGGTTACAACCCAGAGTTCATCATTAAACTCCAGAATCTCCTCTGTCCCAGGTTCTTCCCCCATCTGTTTGGCAGATTGGACAAGTATATTCAGGTTTGCTGGTTCTTGTGTTGCAGCTTCCTGTTCCAATTTATCACTGTCCTGCCTTTGTATCTCTTCTTCTAAAATTTTTGTGTCCTGGGAGTATTCTGGGGTTTCATCATATTCCTTTATAAGCTCCAGCGCATCCTTCATACCAAGTTTTTCTCCCATCTGCTCTATAATCTCTGTATCGTGGAAACATTCTGGGGTTACCATAAATTCCTTATTAATCTCCAGAGCGTCCTCCATCCCATGTTCTTCTTCTACCTATTCCATAATTTTTGCATCATGGGAAGTGGCAGCTGCAGCAAGGATGTTTAAAAGTGTTGGTTCTTGTGTGGCAGCACCTTCTTTTTCCACTGCTTTCCCTACTGTGGCCTTAGGTTGTTGTGCTGAATAAGTGCTAAGTAGAATTTTATGGCCTGTTTCCTCAAAGATTTCTCCACAGGTGGGACAGAGTATTCACTCATCCTTTTCTCCAGCTCCAGCAGAAACTGATTCCTCCACTTGATCTGCAGCCTCTATTAGTGTGTACATTTTTCTTTCACCTTGATTTCTATAGGTTTCCTTCCAAGTTTCCAGCTCCCTTCTAAGTGCTTAGAGGTCCTCTTTCAGCATCGCATTCTCATACAAAAGTCCTTCAATTTCAGGTTCTTCCTCTACTGGCCTTTGTGGAGCATCCATCGGTCTTGGTGTAAGGATTGGAGGCTCAACCTGTGTCTCTGGGGTTGCCCATCTTTTCCTAGCTGCCTCTACTGTTGTGGTAGATCGAGTTCGTTTCCTTCTGATTGGTGCTGTTAGATCAAATTCACTGGTGGCTCTCTTTCTCTTCTGTGGCGTTTTCTTCTGTAATTTTTCCTTTTATGGTGTTTCCTCCTGTGGAGCTGGGATATAGGGAGGAAAAACTGAGGTCAAAGGAATATTTCTTTTCCCCTCATGCTGTTCTTCTTCAATCACAGCTCCTCCTCCTACCCACTCAGGTGAAGACTCAATTGTAACCAGCTCAATGTCTTCTTCCATTGCCCTAGCTCCGTAATCTTCAGGTTCCATTGTCGCAGCATTTGATGCTGCTCCAATTTCACCTTCTGCTGTCAGAGCTGTCCTGTTATCTAGGTTTTCCACGAAGGTTTCACCTACATTGTCACCTAATGGCTCTGTTTGTGCTTCCCCTTGCTCTCCCTCAAATGCAGTGTCATCCCCCACTGGTTCTGCTTGTGCTGGGGATTCATCTACCCCAAATGGCTCTGACTGTGCCCCTGGTTGTTCTTCCTCTGTGGTTTTACCCACCCCGGATGGTCCTGCCTGTGCCCCCAATTGCTATTCTTCTCCCATTTCATCCCTCCCCCCAACTTCACTGGAGGAACTCCGGTCCTCCTGTTGTGGTGGAACCTGTAATTGCTGTAATGGGATGACCCTCAAGGGAACAGGTTGTTGTGGTCGGGTTATAAATTGTTCCCAAGTTATATTCTGTTGGGCAAGGGTTCTTACAATAATTAACTTGATAAGGCCATGGTGGGTGAGAGAGGAAAGTGGGTGCTTCGCAGACTGAACAAATGTCGCCATATGACGCAAGTCATGTAATAAATAAAATAGAATGTTCAACAAAATGCCATGGCGGAGATGAGAAAGCAAAGGAAGTTCAGAGTTATACACAGTTTGATATCTACCTTCGCAAGTAATGTACTTCTTGAGGAAGACAACAACCTGGTCCCATGGCCGCGGCAGTGAGTTCAGTGCAATCCCTCTCCTGGATGCTTCAACTTGCTCCCCTGGAAGTAAAAATTGTTCTCGTGCAACTGTTGCAGGGACTCGATGGTTAAACCAAGGTTTTCCCACCATCAGGATGGCTGTAACCTCGGATATAATGACCTCAGAGACGTCTATACACAGCCCCCACACCGTGGAGTGAGTTTTGGTAAGATTCAAGGCAAATTGCAGGGCTGCGTCCCGATCGAATCCGTCCAATCGCTCAAAGAATTCGACCCAGCTGGCAGCTTGAAAGATGGCAAGAACTTGAGGATTCCGTCTGAGTTCCCGGGTATTGAAAGGTTCATGGTGAACTGGAATCCCCATGGTCCTGGCTGCAAACTGAAACTGTTATTCCACAGATTACAGGATCCCAGAATGGAAGTTGCAGCACAGAGGATGCACGAATCACTGAGCGGAGACGTTGAGAGAATGACCAAATTTGGAAAGTTGAGCACAGAACAGTGTTTGAAATTTTCATGCCGAATTGGGGAAGGTGGCAGTTATTAGCATTTACGTCGTATGAGGGAAAGGTTTAATCAGGTATAATGGTGGTACGAATGAAGGTACGACCAATATCGTTTAAATGATATCAATGCTTAATCACGTGATAAATGAAAGCCATACCTCATAAAACTGTGCGTCGGAGAGCTGCGGAAAATGGTGGAGCATGCAGTTGGTGACGTCACGGAGCCGAATTCGTGCACAGTCGGATGTGTGATCATGATGACTCAGATAAGGCAATAAATTCTTCTGCCGGTGAAACACAAACCGTCGCTTCCTCGGGGTCGGAATGATGAATTCGCCGGCACGACTGAGGTGAATCAGCACCATGATTAGCATGTTTGAAACAATTCTTCTGTTAACACGGGAGTTACCACTGCAAGTTGCCAAAAAAATTCATAGCACGGCCGACGAAAAAGATGTTGCAGTCATCAAAAAAAATATGTTGCAGCCACCGGGAAAGAAGTTGTGGCCACCGCAAAAGAATTCACGGCAGCCGAAAAAAGAATTTAAAAGTTTTACGGTGGCGGGAAAGATTACAGCTGGCGGGAAAAGTTATTGCAGCGATGTGACATGATGTTGCAGCCGCTGGATTGAAGTCGCGGCTACCGGGGATGATTTACAGCTGACGGGAGAAAGGATTTTAAGGTCAACGAGAAACGATAACGGCGAAATGTTGCAGCCGCTGATGTTGCAGCCGCCGATGTTGCAGCCGCTGGATTGACGACCGACGGAAAAAAGGGATAATACGGCTGCTGGAAATGAGGTGGCAGTCGCTGGGAAATGAGATGGCAGCCGCAGAGAAATGAGGTGGCAGCTGCAGAAAAAGATGTTGCAGCTACGGAAAATGGTTACAGCTGCGGGGAAATGATGTGGCAATGGCTGGTAAGTGAGGTGGCAGCCGCTGGAAGATGAGGTGGCAGCTGCGGGGAATGGGGTTGCAGCCGCCGGTGTTGCAGCTGCCGGAAAAGATTGACGGCAAGCGGGAAAAAGGATTTTACGGCTGCTGGGGAAAAAGGATAATGTGGTTACCGAAAAAAGATATACAGCTGCTGGAAAAGATATACGGCTGCTGGAAAATATGTTGCAGCTGCCAAATTTTTTTATTTTTTTATTTTTTTTTTTTTAAGCAAGGACGGCACAGGGAGATTTTCGTCTAACGGGCCCAACTGGTCGTTCTCCTAGCGCTTCCCTGAAAATTTTTGAAAAACGACAGCAAACAAAAAGATCAAATGCAAAGAAGAAAAAAAAAACAGTTATACGCTACAGCAGAAAATTATTTATGTACAGCAAATACGAATTTCAGTTTAAGGTTTCGCAAAGTCAGAGAAAAGTTCCTGCTCTGGTGCCAATTGATAGTCTGGATCAGCAGCAATTTGTGAAATGAATGCATCCTTCGAAATGGGCTTACGATACAGTCGCAATCTGTGGCCGTTAGCAAGTAATGGTATACGGTTTTCATCAATGGTCACCAGGCGAACAGTGCCATTGTCAAATACCCTGTCGACCAAATATGGACCCAGCCATCTTGTGCGTAATTTTCCTTTAAAATCCTTTTTGAATCTGGAGTCGTATAATAGTGCCCAGTCTCCTTCACGGAAGATTTTATTTTTGATGAATCGATCATGCCAGTTAGATCTCTGTTGCTGAAGCAGCACAGTCTGGTCTAATACAGCTAACCATTTCTCATCCAGTTCATTTAATTGATTCAATCTTCTCTTCTGGGCTTCTGTTACATCCAGGTTCATTTCAGTGGCTGTTTTCAGGGTCTTGATCTCAAATTCAATTGGAAAGATGGCACTCTTTCCATACACCAGATCATAGGGAGAAAACCCTGTGGTGTTGCGCCAAATTGTGCGATATGCCCACAGTGCTTCTGGAAGCCTGTCAGCCCAATCCCTTCGATGGCTTTTAACTGTTTTAGTAAGGATTGCTTCAATAACTTTATTAGTACTTTCCACCTAACCATTGGCCTGGGGATGATAAGGTGAAGCTATCCTATGCTGCACATGATACTTCCGGAGCAAGGATTCAAATTGGTGTGAGATGAATTGTGGTCCCCCATCGGTAACTACTTCCTTTGGCACCCCAAAGCGGGTAAAAATTTCACTGTACAGAAAATCAATCACCGCCTGGTCATTAGCCTTAGCCAAAGCTACAGCTTCTACCCACTTGGTCATGTAATCTGTACACACCAGAATGTAAACCTTCTGTCTGGAAGGAGGGTTGATAGGGCCAACAAAGTCCAATGCCCATCTATCAAACGGTTCTAGTATCACTTGGGGCTGTAAAGGCATCTGATCTGTCTTATTAGGTTGGCCCATCCTTTGGCAACTGTCACAGGACTGAACATATCTTTTAGCATCCCTGAACAGTGTTGGCCAATAATAGCCCATCCGCAGCTCCTTATGCCCTGTTCTTTTGTCTGCAAAGTGTCCTCCGCAAGGTTCATCATGACAGGCCTTCAGTATATGAAAGATCTCATCTTCCCTTACACATCTTCTAATCTCAAGATCGGGTCCTGTGTAAAAGAGATGGCCCTTGAGCCAACAATACCTGGCACTTTGCTGAATAATTTTTCTTTTCTCTCGTTTAGACATATGTGGCGGAAGTTTTCCTGCAACCAAATAATTAGCAACGTCTGCATGCCAGGGTGAATGAGCTGAGAGTGCGAATAAATGTTCATCCGGGAAAGCATCCTCAACAGGCGAACTGTCATCACTGTTAGTAAATCGTGATAAAAAATCAACAACAACATTTTCTTTTCCAGGTTTATCTATAATAGTAATATCAAATTCCTGCAATAATAAAAGCCACCTGGTTACTCTGGCATTAGTGACAGGTTTGTTCATCAAATACTTAATGGCAGAGTGGTCAGTGTGCACAAATGTAGGATACCCAGTAATGTAATGCCGAAACTTATTAATAGAATAAACAATAGCAAGGAATTCTTTTTCAGTAACAGTATAATTTAGTTCAGCAGGGGCTAAGTTTTTACTAACATAATAGATAGCATAAGGTACTTGACCATCCTGCTATCCTACTACTGCTCCAATGGCAGTATCAGAAGCATCTGAAGAAATGTGGAAAGGTATGGTCCAATTAGGTCCCCTTAGAATCGGGTTGTGGAAAGCTTCTCTTTAAGCTTATCAAATGTTGTCTGGCATGCTGTACTCCACACAAACTGTGCGTCCTTCATTAACAATGAAAACAAAGGAGAAGCAAGTTTGGAGAAGTTTTCTATAAATCTCCTGTAATATCCACCATGTCCCAGAAAACTTCGCACCTCTTTCTGAGTTGAAGGAGTTGGTATATTTTTTATCACCTTAATTTTTGAAGGATACACTTGAATACCATCGGTAGAGATGAAATGTCCTAATACCACCCCCTCACTCATCATCATATGACATTTTTCAGTGCTTAATGAGAGGCGAGCCTGTTCACAACGAATTAAAACTTTCTTTAAATTTTCCAGTGCTTCCTCAAAATCCTTGCCATAGGGAGTAAAATCATCCGTAAAGACTTCCATACTATCATTAACCAATTCAGAAAATATGCCAATTACAGCTCTTTGGAACGTTGCAGGTGCATTGCACAAGCCAAAGGGAAGCACCCTGTAGGCAAACGTTCCCCAGGGGCAAGTGAAGGTGGTCTTATCCTGATCCTCCGGAGTAATCTGAATTTGATTGTACCCACTGAACCCATCCAAGAAGGAGAAGAACTTCTTCCCTGATAGGGTATCAAGTACCTGGTCAATAAAGGGCAGAGGAAAATGATCCTTTTGTGTAGCTTTGTTCAGCTCCCTATAATCAACACAGACTCTCCATTTACCATTTTTCTTGGGCACAATTACAAGTGGGGAAACCCACTCACTATCTGAAATAGGATATATAAATCTTGCTTCCAAAAGTTTATGGATTTCCTCCTTCACTATATCCCTCAGATTGTGGTTCATGCATCGTTGGGGTTGACATACAGGCCGGGAGTCATTTTAAATATAAATATGATGAGTGCACAGATTGGAAGGGATACCCTTCATGTCTGTATACTCCCAGGCGAATGCCCCCTTACGTTCCTTCAAGATATTGGTTAGGCGCATCTGTTCTTCTGAGGAGAGACCAAGGTTGATGTTCAAAGTTCTTCCAGGCTCTACCTCAATAGGAATGCTTCTCGAGTTTTTCAAAACTGGGATTATGTTTGTGTCATTGACTAGTGCTTCCTCTGTAAGCTGTTCTTGTTCTTCTTTATCAAGGGTACTGTTCAGGAGTTGATAAACTTCTTTATCTACTGAAGCAGGTTCGCTAATGAAATTACTAATGGCATCGTCTTCTGTTTCGTTTTTGAAGGTTAGTGCCTTCCCTATCGTTAATAATGGCTGAACATCCTCCTCCTCTTCCTGTTCTATCCAAAGGGAAGTTTCAGTTTCTAGACTCGGCCGTGCTGGAGGATACAGGGTGAGGTTTTTGGTTTCCATACCATCAGATATAGTCATAGACCCCGATCGACAGCTGATGCAAGCATCAGCTGTAGCCAACCAAGGCCTCCCCAAGATCAATGGGTGTCCCCCCAGCTGTGATTTTGGTTGTAATACCAGAAAGTCGGCAGGGTATTCCCATGAGTCTACTGAGATGACAAGGTCGTCCAAAATCCCTTCGGGTCTGATGGTGGATTTGTCTGCCAATTCTAAAATGGTAGGGGTCGGTCTAATGTTGGTAAATCCGAGCTTCTTTACAGTCTCAATTGTTATAACATTGATCGCTGCTCCTAAATCTACTAGTACATTGGGTATCTGCGTCTGTCCTATGTGTACAGTGACAGTAGGATTGCCAGGGTCGTCATACTTGGTCATAGGGGTTTTTCCTGTCATTAAAGCAGATAAGTTCCCTATGACATGAACAGTGGGAGGATCCCTGGGCTTCCTTCCTGGTCTTTTAGTGCACAGGTCCCGAACAGTTCTAGCATAAATAAGTACATCTTGAAGAGCTTGCAACAGGGGGATCTTAACATAAAGATTCTTCAATTCTCCTAGGAGATTGAACTGAGGTTGCGCCCCTATTTTTGGCAGCATTAGTCTCTCAGGGTATGGTGGTTGCCTTACCAGTTGGGTAGGCTACGTATTATCTGATTTCTCGTTTAATGTTTCAGCCGTCCCATCTGAGGGATGCTCAGCACCTTCAGTAATAGGAACCGGATCAAATGGATGCTGGGAACTCTCTCCTTTGTCATGCACAGAAGGTGGAATATCTTCTGAAATTACACGTTCTATTATCTTCCCAGACCGTAAGCGAATATCATTACAAGGTACAGGGGAGAGAGAGTAGGCCGGCATATTGAGAGCTTCCAATTGATGGACTGTTTTATTATTTGGGTTAGGGTTAGGTTGGGCAGGCAGCTGAGGCCGTATTGGTATATTAGGAACATGATTATTCTGCAGCTGCAGCTGCGACTGCTGAGGTGGGTATTGAAGATATTGATGAAATTGAGGATATGGAGGAGAATATGGTAACTGTTGAGGTGGAGGTGGTTGAGGAAACTGGTTCCCAGGATGGAAGTTCCTCCATCCAAGAGACCATGACGTAGGTTGATGTGCTGGCTGTTTCCAAGGACTCCATGAGTTATAACTTTGCATCGCAGGTTGAGGAGAATTCCACTGAGCATAATTTGAAGGGAATTGTGTATTCACATTTTGCATATTATTATTCCAATTGTTCAAATTATTCAAAAATGGAAATGAATCGGGAGACATACCTTGATTTCGAGGCTGCCAGGGTTTTTTCTGTGCAATGAAATAGGCTGATTCCACTTCTGGAGTTGATGCCTACAGAACAGCCTTCACTTGGGGAAGTGTGGGACATTCTTTCATATCATGATTCAGCTCGCACAGCTGACATACTTGTATTTTGTCAAGAGGGCATTCTTTCAGTGGGTGAGTCTTTTTACATCAGGGACAGAACACACCTAGTGTGAGATCCTCCATTGCCTATCTTTGCTTGGCCTTCAGGACGTCAATCTCCGAAGAGATAGAGCTCATCATTTCTGTTTTAAAATTTTCAAGAAGATTGCCTATCTCTACACGTGTAGCTCCCCCATTGGATGACTTCTGAGTTCTGTCGAAGACACCACGTTCCAGCTTGTCTCGTTTGTACCGCTTGTTATGCCTAGAAGATCCCCTGAAGTATCTCTTACATAATTCCACAATTGTCTCAAAAGGTTCTTTAGAGATATCTCCCTTTCCTAGCAAATTTAACATGTCTAAACAATCATCCCTGATCCCTTGAAGCAGGATTATCTTGAGCACATCTAGTCCCATGTTCGTTTGCCCAGCTCTCTGCACATTGTACAGCAGCCTCTCTACAAAATCCTCCAAACTTTCATCCTCCTTCTGTACCATCTTGAATAACTCCTCTCTTTTGTCCCTGGTGTTGCAATATTCTTGATATTTTTCCAGGAACACTTGTTTCATCTTATTCCAATTAGCAACAGTTCCTCCCCCAAGGCTCATGAACCATCGTAATGCATTGTCCTTCAGGGTGGCAGGAAAAAGCTTCAGCTTTTGGGCATCTGTGACATAATCATAGCTGCGACAGAGGATATCGAATTCAAAAAGGAATTCATCTGGATCTTCTGCCGCCCTGCCATGGAAGCGAGGCAACACCGATGGTGAGATGTTTTTCATAGGAGCTGTCCCTTCTAGCTGCCATATTGGGAATTGTAATGTAGCCATAGTTTCTTCTGGCAGGGAATCATTTTCATGATGGTATTGTACCACTGCTTCTTCCTCTTCGTTCTCATGTCTGTTATTCATCTTTTCTTCTGTATCCTCTTCTTCGTTCATTCCTGCGTTCCTTACCTTAGTTGTAACAGCTGCGTATTCTTCAATTGTAACAGCTGCGTATTCTTCAGGTGTAGCAGCTGCGTATTCTTCAGTTGTAACAGCTGAATCAGCTGTTCCTTCTTTAGTAGGGGTATATGCAGGAATCACGGCTGCTCCTATATCTTCCACTGTGGATCCTGATGCTGACGCTGCAGGATCAGCAGGGCCTCTTCTGATAGGAGTCTCCCGTTGACGAGCTCTGACAACTGAATCAGTTCTGTCAATAAGGTCGTCGATGAATGTTCTTCTACCCAATGGTGGACCTCGACCATGACCCGAGCCACCTGCACTGTTAGTAATTTGTGGGGTTTTGGGGGTTGGGAGGTGATCGCGTTTTACCCTCCTCGTATTCATGCGAAGCAGATCATTTCAAAAACAAACAAAAGACTGTCTAAAAGCAATTATCAGATGCAACTAATGACTAGTGTTTAATTTTTATCCTTCCCCGGCAACGGCGCCAAAATGTCAAGCACTCTATATGCAGATAAATTGTTACCAAACACACAGAGCATATGAAATTTATTGTCAACCCGAGAAAGTATTTTTATTTCAAAGGATAAGTGCACAATATATGCTTAAACACCAAACCATTAGAAGTAAATACTTTTATCTTCTATCATCCATGTTCATCCCAAGAATCTATGCAATCCCAATTGCCTTCTAACTGCTATACTACAATTCTCCTCTATTTTGCATCAATAAGAAATGGTATCAGATCTAATCAACAATTGCAGAAAAGAAATCTCATTCGTATTCTAGAGCAATCACTTGTCTGATCTAATCAATCTAGTAATCATAAAGCATAAACTAAACATTAATCTAGAATTTTAATTGCAAAAGATTGAAGCAACTGTTCTAAGAAACTGAATTGCAGAATGGAAGTCAATCAACACATAACAGGAAAGCTAAATTGTAATAGCTCCTGGGATCACGTCTCAGCTGTAAGATGAACACGGCAATGTGAACAGAAATTGAAATGCATAAAGCAAACCTTACTCAGTCGACTGTTATTCTACACCATTCACCAATCTCACAGAATGTAATCTTTTACTGAAAAATTCACACAATAAATATTGCTGCTGCGTACAAAGGAAAGAACAAAGCATCACACAACAAGAAAGATAAAATCCTATTTTAACTCGGCAATCTCTGTGGAAGACGGGCCCAGTCTTCACACAGAGACGCTGGTTGAACAACACACTCTTTAGCTCAGAAGTAACCCCTTATATTAATAGAAGAATGAGTACACAGTTTTGCTCGGCTGCTAATACAAAATGAATTAATTGTTTGCTGTTCAACACCTGAGTCGAGGCAACTCCCCCTATTTATACCTACAAATCGTAACATCTAATCGCATAATTGGGCAGCCATGAAGATCTCTGATCTTCAGGCGCCCTAAATAATCTAGCTGTTACAATGCGTGGCAGAACAGAAACATCCAAATATGAGAGAGTTATTAATTGACCCAAGAGTGGCGGTCCTTCCAGCTCACAGCTAGACTCGAGCAGCAACATACTTAAGATAGCAAATTCTGTTACAGCTTCCCTGTCACGACTGTGCCTTGATTGATGATTCGAGCCCCAAGGAACCTTCTACAAGGAACGAACATCCCTTTCTTTATGACTTGTTCAGCCCCGATCTTCCTGCAATCCATTTGTCTCAACTACCTTCATAAATCGCAACATGTTAGCACAATTTGAGAGATGCACAGCTTTAATTATCACAATCATAAGCATTAATAAAATAAAACAATGATCAGCCGTACCTTAGTAATTTGGGGGATAAGGTAAAGACAATAGGTTTGATTGCCATGATAAATGGTGTAGGACAGGGGCAGGAAAGATGAATAATGATGACTAAAAAGGCCCAATTCTGGGCTCAACAATAGGAAATGGGTAGGAAGAATTGCTAAGCTAGTGAGCTCAACCACAGAGCTAGGGGTACCCCTCCTAGATTTATTCAGCTTGGCACTCACAATGCCTACACATCCAACACAAGGAAGTATTCTCTTCACTGCCACACAGTCCCTCAAGCCATACCGTCCTTTCTAGTGCTCTCAGGGTGTCCATAGAAAAGTAGCCAGCCCTCTTGATCTTCTTGAGAGGTTACTCCCTACACTAGGTTTATCAAGCCAATTTTGTCCACTACCACTCCAGTTTCTTGCTCACAGGGTCAAAATGAAACAAGGATGCACATCTCAATAGAACCACACTTGCTAGGCATGAGGAAAACGTTTTCCACAGTGGGATGCATGAGACAGGGTTTCAACTCACTCAAAAAAACGTGGGAACACCCAAAAACGAAATGGGAAGATGGGAAACAACCTTGGGAAGCCAATCCATTTTTAGAAAAACGTCCTTGGACATTTGGGGGCAAAAACGACCTCCATACAGTCCCCAAATCGTGCCTCTTCTCTCCCAAGCTACTGTATATGCAAAAACGAACTCCCAGGCATGGAAAAATGTAGGATTTGGATGAAAAACGTGTAGGGAAAGACCCAGCTAGCTCCAACTGCGTGAGTGAGTGAAGACTGCCTGTTCTGAATGGCTTTGGGCACCATTTCATGGGTGTTTTCTTGCCCAACAAGCAAAAACACGAATTTCCAGGTTGATGGCTTGCCCATGCATGAAATTGGCTGCCATACTTCTTCATTTCCAAGGCATTAACTGCCTTAACCAATTTCTTGGAAGAATTAAATGATTGGGTCCATAACCCAAAATGGGTAGTTGAGAGTTCATGGGTTTCCTCATTGACACATGGATTAACACCATTGGCTCAAGGGTTTGGATAATTTCCCTCCCTATTCCTTGTAGAATCATGCCCCATCTCTTTGTTGCATTGCATAGCTAGTTGTGGGTATTTTTCATTAAAATTCGTATTTACATGATGTCTTACTTGCATCGTGCCCTTCTAACACAAGAACCATAGGCATCTATTTCTTTAATTCCTGATACATAAAATGCTAAATCAATGGTGGGGCCTTGGCCTTGAGCTCCTCGCCATGATTGAATTACAATATTTACATCATTTACGATTTAATACAAAGGGGGCAAAAATGGGGACGTGACAGATACACCGGTTGCATGGAGTGAAATATTATTCTTCCCCTATTGATAATGATGGAAAATTAAACAACTAGGGGGAGTCAAGTATTTATTTTGATTATGTTTATTTTTTCATAGATAATAAATAGACTTTGATTTTTTTTCTTTTTTTTTCTTTGCATTATTTTTAATTCCTTAGTGATTAACTATTAAAATGTGAGCTATGAATATATGATTGATGAAAATTTGAATATCACATTCATAAATGTATTAACACAATAACTTGAGTGTGCTTAGTTATTAAGAACATGGGTTTCCTCCTAGGATATCATAGGTTCAAATTTAGATGAGGGTAGGATATATACACCTCTCAAATCTGGAGGTGGATAGGGTATGTACACCTTTGTACAACGCCAAACACCTCCAACCTAAGGTCAAGGATTTGAATGTATACATTCAATTGGTTTCTCTACTAGTTCCTTCCATTGAGGGACTATCAGGGCTTCGACAAACTTTCCACTTCATCACACAAGCTAATTGGACGTTTGAAAGAATGGTTGTAGCAACAAATCGATATCAAAGAGGCTATGCATTACTCTCCTACAATCTCATGCATCATCTACAACATGACATTGGAATGGATTAATGTACTAAGACTACATCATCGGTAACATGACAACATAATGGATTATTGTATCTAATTACTTGAAAACAAACATAAACTCAATCACCTTAAATTACCCTCGCAAAGATGATAAAAATAAAGATAGTTAATGTTGGAAACAACTATGACATGCAACCATGTAGCAAAAGTAATACTCCTTTGATTACTAACTCTCGAGAAGTTAACCTATTAAATCTAGATACTTTATTCAATGAATAAAACAAAACATATCCACAAATACTTAAATCTAAATCTCTAAGATGAAGCATATCGTTAAAATCTTAAATCAAAATGCTCCTTTTTCAATGCATATAACGAGAAGAATATCCATAAAATCTTAAATCTACAACGTTAATTTGCAAAACCATATTAAAAAAATTAATCTATCAACTTCTTATCGTAGAAACCTATCAACATAATTAGTTAAATGAAGTGAATGAAAATAGTGAAGTGAGCAGTCATAGAAGACTGAAAATTACTCAATTTTCATGTGATTAGTATTGAGATAATAAATTGGTGGATTGATATTGAGATAAGAAATTCAGAAACCAGGATTTAGCAACATAGATAATGTCACATATTATAATGTTTTTATACTAATATAATTACAAGTAAATTGGTTGGTGTTTTGATAGGGATAGCCAACCGTTTAGTTTTATAGAAATGGATAGTTATTAAAGAAAAGTTAAACATTAAACTAATTAATATAGACATTATTTACTGACATAAATATTAAATAAATTAATATAAACATAAAAACAAATACTATTTAAATAGCCTAGTATGAGGGAGATCTTCTAACGTGTGTCCATGTAATATTACACACGAGTATGAGAGAGATGTTGTAACGTTTGTCAGGTAACATTACACACTAGTATGGGGGAGATCTTGTAACGTGTGTCCATGTAACATTACACACGAGTATGAGAGAGATGTTGTAACATTTGTCCACTAACGGAGTAAAATGTAACATGTTGGCCAATAATAAAAAAATTATAGCCGACATAAAATAAATAAGTTAAAAAAATATTATAGTGGATATGAAAAGTAGAAACATAATATTATACCCGACATAAAATAAAGAAGTAAAAAAAAAATATAGACGACATAAAAACTAGAAATATAAGAAGTAAAAAAAACAAAATATTCGAGGAGCTATAGTTTGAGTGCAATACATGGATCAAATCTATTGGATATTGCACTCAAGGAGCTATTCTAGGAGAGGTTTGCACCTAGGGAAATTCTCGGCTCTTGATAGTGTCCAGGATTTGGATCTAGACTGGTTTATGCATTTGAGTATAACAAGATACGACCATGAAATGAATCTCCACTCTACACTTGTTACACTTAGATTAATCTTGTTGATCTACTCAACGAAGTCACTTGTTACACTTAAATTAATCTTATTGATCTACTCAAAAAAATCTAAAATTTTCAGATAATATCTAAACATTTATGACTGTAATAATGCAGACGCTCACAAAACTTTGACAACTTTGACTCCAGATATGAATGGATGCATCGATTCCTTATAATGTGGCCAGCTTTACGTTACCCTTTAACTACTTAAACCCACGTGGCCAACTTGTGACTATGTGAGTCGTTTCCAACACACCTTGATATATATATTGCAGAATTAATCTAGCTTGAGCGCATGCGATTTCCATTTTAAACGAAAGTACCAGAAAAGGCGGCAGGTGACGACGATCTCTGACGCTGAGTGTCTTGTGACGACGCTTGATTGACATTACTCGCACCCAAGAATCTACGCCAAGTGCAGAGACTTCGCATCGAGCACATCATTTAACTGTAACTGAGAAGAAGCTGAGGTGAAACCATGTCTCGAAAGAGGTCACTGCCTGAAAATGATGATGTAGATACAACGGTACCCATCTCCAAGAAGCTCCGCCATTGTGCTGAAAAAGACGATGGTGCTCACTGGGTGGAGCTTCTGCTGCGAGAGATGCAGACAGCATCTGATATAGATGGTGCAAGAGCACGTACTTCAAGAGTATTGGAGAGTCTTGAAAAGGCCATAGTTAGTCGGACAGGAGGAGCTTCTATAGCAGAAAACTTGCAAAAGGAAAACGTAGAGCTAAGGCAGCAAGTTGAAGGTCTTTCTGGTGATAATAACATTCTCAAGCGAGCCGTGGTTATACAGCACCAGCGTCACAAGGAGCACGAGGAAATTGGGGACGAATTGCAGCGACTGACGCAACTTTTAACACAAAAACAAGAGCAACTAAGCTCCCTAAGGCTAAAGAATTATGCTCTCACACTGCAGCTACGTCAGGCTCAGGCAAGTACTTCAATTCCAGGGCACTTTCACCCTGATGTCTTCTAAACCCTAGATCTACAAAGACAGCATTTGAAACTTCGAAGCTTTAGCAAATATCAACATGTAAACTATTTCTTTAGGATATATTAATGAAATTTGTAGGGAAGATGGTAATTTGCCAACGGTACACCAACTTGATTTGTAGATGGCGAGCTTCCCTCGGACAGATGTTGAAGGTAAAATCTACGTCAGTCGCTTATATAAAATATAATTTTTTAAATGTTCGCTCATATGGCATGCGGTATCTGCATGTTTAATCAATATGACAAACTAACCACTGTCTCATAAAGAAACACTGTTGCAACAAATAGATTACAATCTTGATCTTGGAGAAACAAGCGTGCGTATTCATATAAATAGATTGCAATAAAATAATGTTTTGTCGATAAGTTTCCCAATACACCTCGAGTATTTAGCAATGACCAAAGAAATGTGAGAAGTGATTAATCAAAATAACCTGTATAGTAGATGGAAAAATGCAATCTATAAGAAACAAATGTGAGAAGTGATTAATCTGTCAATATTAAAAATGGAGGGTACAATCCAAAAAGAACTAATTCTTTGGTACTATCTGCTACCTTAAGGGAAAACCCAATGATATAGTAATTTATTTCCTCGTAAACACCAGTTTCTCTCAATGAAAATGGAATTTTGAGTAAAAAGCTAGAAGAAAATCCATTGGACAAGGTGATGAAAGAGTCTGAAATTAAGTGATCTTAGTAACTATAATCGTAGGCCTTAGCACACGATACATTTCAGTATTCAAGAATACAGTTGATGCAATACAGGCTACATCTACAATATGCAAATTTAAATGAAACTAAGTGATCATAGTAACTATAATTTTGGGCTTACAAGTTGCATTTTAGCATTCAAGAATACAGTAGATGCAATAAAGGCTCCAATTACAATCTGCAAATTTGAATGGTTCTAGTTAGATATATTTTTCCTCGTAGTAACTTTGATTTAGCTCAAATCATATCGATATCTAGGTTGTGAAACATCTCACTTATGTTGTGATAAGATCTCAAAATAAGGAGTTCCACTTTATCTATTTCGAAAGGGGCGTTATCTCCATTTTCGGAATAAAGTTGCTATCTTATGTTTTTATCATAATGGACTATAAATATTTTTCCAAATGCAATCATTCATAAAATTGCTCGAATCCATATACGAGGTATGTAGTGATAAGGTTGCTTGTCTTCCCAATATTGTTCTCCATTAACGTGTCCTCTTCAAATCATGTGTATTGATTAAAAGTCGAATCATAACAAGTTTGACTCACAAATGCATTTACCTTGATTGTGTTCTTAGTCTACAGAATAATCTTCACATTTTCAACATTTAGGTTACTTTTTATAATAGAATAATGTCTACCTCTATGTTTTAAAAATATGCCAATATACATGCCATTCAACATACACTTCCAAGACAACATAAGAAAGATTATGCCAATATGCATGCCATTCAACATACAATTTTGAGACAACAAAAGAGTGTGGCACTAACTAACTAGGGGGATGTAATTTGGTTAAATTTCCCGTCATATCTATCACCAACACCTTGACATATACAAAATAAAGGAGTGTTGGAAATTAGTTTCGATTGTTGAAAATAATTTGGTTTAATTTTTTAATGTACTTGTCCATTTTATGCTTGGAAATTTATAAATTAGTAAGATTCATTGTTAGGGTCTGCCTAACATGCCAACAATCAATGTAAAATTGGTTTCTCTATTACCAAAGAGAAGTATCCTAAGAGTTATAGAGAAAAAATATCCAACAAAACATGTGTATATCTCCTTGCTAGTTAAACATTTAAAGCTTAAACATCTAACGACGACAAAATTTTGAGTTAATACATTCAAATTCATAAAATGAGTTAATAGACAAATCTATTTAAAAATACAACATAACCATCAGCATGCACTAGGAATCAAATAACCTCGAAGTACAGGGTCAAAGCAATATATAAGATCACATAGTATACTCCATCACACCTTGCGTAGAACAATTGAATTTTAAGCACAAATCAAAGCATGCATAAGATAATATATATAAATATATGCGCTCAGAAATATACTAATGCTAAGTGAGTAATGATGGAAGGATCTTACCATGTCATACAAAATATCTACTGGTGGGAGGCCGAGGTCCTATTCAAAGGAATGATTTGCAATAGAACTTAACCTTGAGGATAATAAATTCATGGAGTAAGGCGAGGGTCGAACCATAGCTATCCATTTTGCATGTGCAAATATCTAGCCATAAAAGGAACTTCCCCCATTTCAAAGAAGCTATTCTTTCCTTTCACGACCCCTAAACAGCTGATTAAGTGGAGAGGAAGGTGGCTTGTCCAGGTTGTGCATGCCTCTTTGGCGCGCTCCCTCCTTTGGATCGAAAAGTAGGAACCTTCCTTTTTAATAGATTGGAAAAACATTGAATCATGGGAGTGTGTTTCCCTTACCTCTGTGGTTTCCTTGTGAAGTTTGCATTCATGGAGGAAAGTTGCGTGATGGCTAAGGAAACCTTGCTGCCATATATCCATCCATAGTTTTCTTTCATGTTTATTATTCAATCTATTCAATGGATGATGTTTGATGGTTTTCAAAGTGTAGTGTTTATGCTACTAGCATGGTAGGTTTCAATTTATAATAGTTGTTTATTATAGTTATATTTCATCCATTGATTTCTTTCATGTTTATTATTCAATCTATTGCAATGAATGAATGATGTTTGATTTCTTTCATGTTTATTATTCAATCTATTTCAATGAATGAATGATGTTCGATGGTTTGCATTGTGTAGTGTTTGCGATATGAGGATTGTTGGTTTGAGTTTTTATATATATATATATATATATATATATTCATTTGGTAGAATATGAAAAAATATATACATAAAATTATAATAGTTGTTATAATTATATATATAAATAATTAGCACTATTTATAATTAATGATGTTGTTATATTTATTTATGTGGTGATTATGGATATCAACACGTGATGACTTAGACACAATCATCCTATCATCAATCTTTATAGTTGAATTAACATGTGTTTGGAAATATCTATAATGACGTCATTTAGATTTATATGCATAATAATGGATTTATATTTATGTACAAAAACATATATATATGATGCATGTGTAGACAAACATGACAAGCACAAGGCTTAGTGAAGGTAAGTGCTACTTTTCGATTCTCACTAGGGAAATATACATGCATGAATATCATTGAGAATCACCAACTCATGGACTCTACTCACAAAAGCAAGAATGTCAAGGTAGTCCACAACCTTCAAGAAGCTACTACTTTTAACAATATGTCAAAAATCCCAGGAATTTGTGCAACATTGGACAATCGGTAGGTTGAACATCGATCATTGATGATGGAAGTTGAAGGTAAAATTTCTCGAAAACTTGTTTCCATTCTTATTGATCGTGGTTCTTGTAAAAGTTATGTTTCTCTGAGGATCATTGATTAATGCACATTACATAAAAATAAATATAAACAAGCTTGACTAATTCAATTGGCTACAAGAACCAAAAAGAAAGTGTCTAAGCTTATCAAAAATTGTCCTATATAAATGGATGAAATGCCTACAACAATATATCTAAATATTTGACCTTTAGGATCCTATGATCCACTCATAGGCATGGATAGGTTGGAAAGACACAAGTTCATATTGAAATTTTTTGCAAAGATGTTTATTTGTGAAGATGATGAAGGGATTGTTAGAAAGGTAAGTGACATCACTGACAGAGTCTCGGTAAGACAGAATTTCGCTTTGCAATTGAAGCACAATGCTAGAAAAGGTTGCAAGATGTATGCATTCCAAATAACATATTATGGAAAGGAAGTTGAGTCCAATCTAGAATGCTTACCTATGTTGAGCAACTTCAAAGGCATATTTCCGAGAAAAATACTCAGTCTACCTCTGAAGGTGGACATGGAATTTAGCATTGATCTAATACCTATATCTATGCATGTTTCAAAGGTACCTTATCAGATGAGTATGGTATAAATAGTGGAACTTAAATTGTAGTTATAGAAATTGTTGGAAAAAGACTGCATCAAACCTAGTGTTTATCCCAGGGGAGCCTTGATCTTGTTCATTTGAAAGAATAAAAGAACACTTAGACTATGCATTGATTATCGAGAACTAAATAAGGTTACCATTAAAAATAAATATCATTTTCCTAGGATTGATGACTTCTTTGATAAGGTCATAGGGGTGAAAGTGTTTTCAAAGATTGACCTGAGATTAGGTTATCACCAAATCAAAATGAATGACCAAGACATTCACAATACAACTTTCAGATTTTGATATGGGAATTATGAGTTCATGGTGGTACCTTTCGGTCTTACTAGTGCACCTATGACATATCTCATACTGTAGGAAAGAAAATTGATAATAAATGGATGAAAGGAAGAAGTGATAATGTGAAACATCAAAATATACATTTAGATAAGTTTGCATACACTAAAAAATGGATAAGAAAAACTCCAATGGTATGTATTATCGAAGTAGACGATAGTAGTACAAAGGAAGCAAAATATTGCTTCATTTCATGCTAATCTCTGGAATATTACATTAATATCCTTTAGTTCAAAAGGAGATTATATACAATTCATGAATTCAAGGAAAAAATATACTGAGTCTTAAAGATAAAAGGAAAATTGAAGTTAGAAGACATTTGAAGACTAGTCTATCATTGATCCATCCACATTGCTACCAAGCTAATTAAAGTTGATATAGGAGTTGTTATGTAAGAAAGTACATAAATTTAATTGGAAAGACTATCAAGTGGAATTAGCTTACAAAATTGCTAGTTCTTTCTCATTTACAATGTTAACCTTTGGAGAACCAGTCAAAATTATAGCAGCACTAGCAGATAATTTACTTACAATTGAAGCTGAAGTCAATGTCCAAAACTTGACAGTGATAGGTGCAATTCAGTATCCGATGACGATCGTTCTTTGAAATTTACAATGTCATGCATTATCTAAAGTTGTTTCAAGAGAGCTAGAATTTGTTCCTACTGGTCTTCCAACTAATCAATTTGATTCTTCATAACCTCAATTTCTTTAGCATTTCTCTAATTAATTTGCATCTAAGAATACTACTCCCTAATATCAGCTTATTTTACTTGAGAAGCCCATTTATCCAAGTTTCTCTTAAGGTTTGTAAACTTTGTTTGTTGTGAGTGAATTGTTGCAGAAAAATTGGCCACATAATTAACTTGTTGAAAAGGATCAGACATTGCAACATAACCACCAATGGAATTGAAGTAACATAATGATTCTTTACCGAATGAATGAACACCGGGAGAATGAAACACATCCAATTACATAATATCGAAGAATTCCAAATCCAATTACTAAATCTGGTAGGATTTGTATTTAATTACCACTCATAAACAATGTTGTTTGCATTCAAAAGGATTTACGATTGCATGCTACTAGAAAGATTGAAAGGACTAAAACTAAGGTTGCATTCATGAATGATTTGACAAATTTCTCTCTATCTTCTATAATGTTGATGATCACACACTTGTGTTCATTTGTCACTCATGTCAAATCCTTCATATATATGGGTATATTAAAAATGACAGGTCAAGTTAATGTTCTCTAGAGGACCAAATATCAACTTGGATATGCAAGCTTGGAAGAGTACGTGTGGCATCCTAAGAATTGTCAAAGGGAAAAATAGTACAAGTACACAACATGATGTGTCATCTGTGAGCTCCTGCTCAAGGGGAGTAGCAATGAAAAATTCACATAATTAGAATATGAATATCTTTTCTATTCATGTCAAAGGGGGAGAAATGAATATAGGGGAGGAAACAATAAGTAATTATAATCTCGTAGTGAGGAGCACAAAAGAAGAAGAGTATAATAGAAAAATATTCGAAGTGTTGCCGACAATGACAAACAGGCAATTGTTGAACTTAATGTTTCCATTGATGTCAAATGCGAGATTGTTGGACTTATTATTGTCATGGATGAAAAATGTGATATTTTTGGACTGAATGTTAATATTTTCTATGAGAAACTTTGAAGCCAATTTGAAGAAGTATATATATAACAAGATTGTACATTGTCAATGCAGTGACATGACACCAGCAATAGTTACGAGCATAAGTGCACACTGGTACATACATCAAAGCAAGTTGTGTGTTCAAGTGTTCATGTCAAAGTACACATATAATAGATAAGTCAAAGTAAATACAAATAAAAAGCAAGAAATGTAGCGATTTGTGCACATCAAAGTATGCTTGCTGAAGTGCGCAACACAATTGACAAGTTGACAAAATATTGAAGAAGGGTGGGGTACAAGCATGTTTTGGTGCAAATCCTTATTCTTTGGATAATCGTTGTGGTCAATTGATTAAATTAAGGTAATAAATCAAACATGTCCGCCCTCATATGGAGATAATAAAATCTATAAATAGAAAAGGACTAATGCACTTTGTGTGAGTTGTGTGTGTGCTACTGTGGATAATCTAAGGTTCCAATTTTTGTGGTTTTGAAAGAGAATCAATGGCTAGTTTATTCAGAGAGGAATCAAAATTAAACTAAGTATATAATCAAGTTGCACATCGTAGTTGAATAATTCATAGTACAGAAGAAGTGAAAGATCACAATAGAGATTGAGGCAGTATATAACAATGTTGCACATCGCAATTGGATAAGTTGCAATCCGAAAAACATTGAAGACTATAGGAGAGATTGAGGTAAGTCACATGTCGTAGTTGGATAAATCGAAGTAATTTCTAGTATGTAATAAGTGAAATACCACAGAAGAATTTGAATCCAGTATAGAATCAAGTCACATGTTGCAAGTGGATAAGTTTGCAAGGTACACACAAAAGCAAAGTTTGGAAAGTCTGTAACTAAGTGCAAAACTATGCAAGAGGAAATGAAGTAATCTGAGATTGAATATGATTGATAATGAATATGTTAATATATTTTCCAGCCACAACATACAATGAGCATCATTCGATAAATCGAGTGATGAATGAAGAAGTAAAAAGCATGGTTGAAGCGCATAATAAGCAGAAGAAGTTGAGGATTCCTTTGAAACATATATGAAGGATAGAGAAATATAAATTATGCATCAGTCTTAACTAGTCTCACTAAGTGGACATTGATATATTCACTATACAAGCTAGGTCTTGTCTGCAAGATGGGTCTTTCATTGAGGATTGGATTCCTCATGACAGGTTGGATTTTTTTAGCAAGCTGGGTCTTGCACGAGGGTTGGATCTCTCACCTCTTAGTTGATGTTGAGAACCCAAAAGTTTACTTTCTTCCAAAAATGATGTATTGATGCTCTTATAAATATTCAAAAATTACTCTTGGTGTCTTTTACTTGTGATGATCATTGTTTATTTAGAGAAATATTTATTATACATGATAACTATGACATGCTAAATAATGGAATGATTGAATTAAATATGTGATGTACTGGTTCACCCCCCCTCTCAATGCACTTGATGAGGTCAACAATTGGTATCATAATAGGTTCCTTCACACAAGTCTAATCAACTTGAAGGAGTTCCTTGAGAACACAATGGATGGGAAACCAATGTCGACTACAACAGAAGCCAAGAAAATCAGAAAGTCACAGAAGAAGATCTTGTGCAGATCTATGTAGATATACTTCTCCAACTTGTATTATTTACTAATCCAGGGGTTTTTATTCTACTCTCTAATAAACTCATAGTCCTTCTCCTTCAACTAATATTCTATCTCCTCATTCGTTTGTCTCCAGAAAACGATTAGATGACTTCCACCTTCCCTTCAGTCGTAGATCCTAGTCCGAACAACAAACCATTTGTTGGCTCGCAGTGGGAATACCTAGGTTTCAACATACATTCACCAACAAAACCTAAGACATTGCCCCTTTCCGCATCACCTACAATGTAGATGAAGTCTCACCCAAGGTATCTTAACCATTCATTCATCTATTGTGCAAAACTGTGAAACTCAATCATAATAAATGCATTCTAAAAAAAATAATGGAACATCCATGTGTGCATCAAATACAACATTTATCACATTTAACATAAAGGAAATATCATTCATAACAGAGCCATTTCATTCATTGCATTAAGGGGAAAATATTACATGACCTATGTAGCGCACAATACCACTCTATTACAAATTCCATCATTACCTAGCAAATCAGTGGCTCATGACCATACAACATATCGACAATATCTCAACCAACACATACCCAAAAATATAGCAAAATTTTAACCCCGCATCCTTAGAACCTTTACCTATTCTCACATCACAATGTGGGATGAGCCTATTACAAAGTGGACATAAATATCTAACTAAATTCTAACTAACTTCCACCTTTTGCACAGTTTGGTCCATTCACTGAGTTGTCACATGGTCCATCTATGGTTGGCAACCTCTGAGATAAGTCCAAAACCCACCCCAAGTCCAAGTTTTGGCACAGTGGCCATTTCCTACTAGCGCTCTTGAATTGAATTTTTTTATGGGTAGCATTAACTTCTACAAGAATTTTGTCTCACATTTTTCACATCTTGCTTGCTCCTTACATCGGTTATCCGATCAAGCTTCCTTTCAATGGAATTCTATAGCTGCACTTTAGTTCCAAAAACTAAAAGATACCTTATGTTCAACTCTTGTACTCCATTTACCATACATATCTCAACCTTTTGATATTGAAATAGATGCCTCTAAGTTTTCCATTGGGGAAGTTCTTAAACAAGGAGGCCATCATGTGGCATACCATTCTGAAACTCTTTCTAAGGTCAAACTTAATGTTATTAGTCAGATTGGTACTTCTCTGTCAGTTACCACATTGCATTGTCGGTCACACAAAAGGACCTTATGGATGGAAGAGCCTCATTGACTATAGATGCACTTGATCTGAATCTTACAATACCCTCTTCAGCTTAGCTACTTTGTGAAGTATTTTTGAACCATAACCGTGACCCTTGTATATGTCAACTTGCGGGTTACCCATAGGTTATCCATTGACAACTCGCGGTTTTTTCCAAAATGTTGCACCTGCTAGTTGACTAGCATGATACTCACGGGTTACTCGTAGGCTGTCAAGAATTTTACCCATGGGTACCTCCAACATCACAGAAAAAATATATCAAAATCAAATTAGAGATAGTTATGGTAGTTACCATAGCCACCATAACTTCCCTAACCATTTACCTTTCGATACCTATCCTCTCATCTTGCTATAAATACAAGGAGAAGGCCTTAGGGAAAGGGAGAACCAATTCTATAAGGAAATGCTGAAGAAATATCCATTGGAGGAAGAGGAGCAAGGATCCCAAGATTGAGTTTCAACAGTGCGGCATACAGATCAGGTATAACTTGTTACCAGTTTCAAGAATAGTGCAAAAATATTTCCTTTCCCATAAGATAATTTGTCTACTTTATGAATCTAGTACATTGAATCAGTCATATATTTTATGTATGAGTTTCACACTAGGTTATTCATGTTTATGTAGTCAAAATATTTGAGAAAAGTATTTTGTGTTTGCAGGTTTCTTGTCTGGAATCATAGATCAGAGACATAAAGCTTAAATCTTGGATCAACCTTGATGTATCCAGGTGTGTCTACATGGATTATAACCTCCATTTTTCTTGTTTAAAAGGAAGATTGTATATTATGCATGTTTGTCAATCAAACTCTGTATTTTTTGAATTATTATGTTGGTGATCTCTTAAGAACTTCCTAATCATAGGTTAATTTACCGAACAACAGAACTAGCGACTCCATTGGGGAGTTCATTCTATTGCTCTGGGAGTACTAGGGTAGTTTTTATTTAGTTAGATTAGTCGTTTAGTTCTCTGGAAGATTTTACAACATTTCTTCACCCTTAAGAATCGGGTTTGATATTTCTTTGATCTTTCTTATTTTTTTTTATTTTTTTTTAAGCAATCCCACTGGCTACCATAAGTTATAGTCTCTAGTTTCACCGAGACCTGTGAGTTTCCTATGTTGCACCTGCGAGTCACCCGCAAGCTGTTGTAGTTATAGTCGCGGGTATTTAAGAAGGGTTTGATTTCCTCCTAGGTTTTAAAATTTAGGTATCTTATTTGATTTTGGAAGAGTTTTTTTGCTTGTATTTGGATCATTTAGACCTATTTTTAGGGTTTTATTGTGTCATTTTTCTCTTTTATGAGATCTTGTTTGGTTTTCATTTGCCTGTTGAGTGTACCTAAGTCTTTCAAGTTCAAAGTTTGTTTGGTTGGCACTTGGAGTTTTCCCTTATGATCACTGACCTGTTGAAGAACAATTTAATGTCTTGATTGAGTCCTTGTTTTCTTCTTTGTGTTAGTTGGTTTCATAGTGTCTTTATACCAAAGGTAGTGACTTCTTTAATTTGATTTAAGAAACTTCTTGGGATCTTTATTTTCGGACTTTATTGAGGGTATATTTCTAATTTTTATAGGTTTAGGTACTTATATCTTACACTTGCATTCTCAAGTGTTCTAGTCTTGCTTATACTTAGTTGTTTTTTCTTTCATTTAAAAGAAAAATTACAAAAGAACAAGTACTTCTACCTTAGCAAGAGCATTATTTTTCAAAGTATATTTTAGTTGCATGTACTAATTATTTGAAAAAGGAAAAATGTTTTAAGTTAATTTTATGTTTACATTGAAAACTTTTTTATTTTGAAAGATAAGAGAAAAGAAGGATAGTGAAAGGAATTTTCATTTTTATTATACACTTTACTTTCCAATCATAACCATCTTACACACACACACACTCCTTTTGAGTAAACAAAAGCCCTAAAATGATCATTAAACGTTAAAATTTGAATAGTAACGTTTTTTTCTAGGAAACATACACCAACTAGCTTAGGCTAGGGTTTAATTTGGACTAGGTCATTTTAACTATCCAAAACCATTTAAAACTCAAATCGTAGTGGACTATCACTAGGTAAATCCACCTTTGTGGAAGGTGCACCAGAAATCTCCACTCACACTAGAGTCAAGCATGAGTTCGTGTGAGTTTGATTAGTTGGAGAGACCCCTCCACTTTTCAGTCGAGCATTTACCAGGATCAATACGCATACGGGGATCCACTAGTACCTTCTGGTGCTTTTGGATTTCGGGATCAATTACCCTGCCCATGTGTGTTGGTTCAACCTGTGAATGTACCCTCGAAATCTTTCTACATTGTTGGTAGCCTTAGTATCCTAACCTTTTTGTCTCTACACAGGTAACACTGGAAGGATGTTTCCACTTATCCTAGGGAAGATCCAGGCAGAAATTAGCTACATCTCGTTGGGAAGGAAATTGGGTGATTCCAGTGCTTGGCCCCATTGTAACTATAGTGTGGACCCCAGATAATTGTTCTTCATCACTTCACTGGTATGTTCTGGGCCCTAATCACTCTATACTCTCCTTTGAAGTTTGTAGGCTTTCCTGGTTTGGATTACTATAGGATTTTTTGTAGCAGTGTGCTATGTGTTTACTTTTGTTCTAGTCGGCCATAGTTTTATTACATAGAATATTTTTGTTGTAACTGTGGAGGACCAACCTCCCCATAGGTCAAGAAGGCTAAGAAACCTTCCTCCACTCACAACCTCAACGGTGTAGAACAAATTCAAGTAGTTCTTTTGAACCAACTGGTACGACTGAACATCCTAGGGAACCTAAAATCATAACTCAAATTTCATCGGTCCCAAAGACCATCGAGGTTGAATATTTTCCAACATAAGACTTTGCAAGACACTTAAGCCCTCCTTTAACAGGACCTGGCGATCCATTGTTAGAAAGAGTTGTTTCATTAGGATTACCCGAACTTAGTGTATACAGGTTTACGTCTAGATTTACCATGGATAACAGTGGGAATGGATTAGGAGTTCCACAAACTCCCACATCCGCTATTATTCCAGGAGGTATTTCTCCTCCTCATATAAAAACTTTGATACCTAGTTTGTTGCAGATGTCTTCTACTTCATTCACTTTACCAACCTTTAGTATAGGATCTTTAGGGTCATCTCAGAATGCATCGACTTCTGCACCTTTTGGATCATATATCGGTTCATCCAGTGTCCCTTTACTGGTATACCTACAGTATCATTTACTTATTCCCTGTTTCTTCAATAGGCCCAGGCTAAACGCACATTGCACAACCCTAATGCACGGGCTTCTCCTAACTACTCAGTTGTAGAGGACCTAGCCAAAACGCCATGTGCTATGTCATCTCTAGAAGCATTGCAAAGCTTCTCATCACAGCAGAATGCACTTTTAGAGGAAATAGGAATACATGCTTTCCCTAAAGTAGGACATACATGCTTTCCTTGAAGCTTCATATATTTCATTGATCTTTTCACTCACACATATACAATATTCTCTCCAAGGTCTTTTACAAGAATGGCATAAACCTTTCTTCACTAACTCCACATCTTCATTTTTGGGCCTATTTTCAAACACCCAATCAACAAAGTCTTTGAAAGGAGGGGCATTTTTTGTATTTCCCTTATACCAATCAAGATATACCTGATATTGTTGGGGCAAGCCTTTATATGTTGCTCTCAATATTTGTAATCCATCCATAGGATTATCCTTTGGTAGTGTGACACAATCATCTTCATCATACATAGGTTCATAATAGTAATCTTGATTCCTCATGAAATTGTAAAAAGTGTTGCATGATGGAACCTCTTCCTCAAACCATTCACATTCTGCTTCATATTGCTCACAATCATCTGCATACTGCTCATAAGAATTGTACTCATAGGATTCATCATAATAGTAAGACATGGCTGCAAATTATTCTTTAATGTATGATATTAATTCATCGGTGCAAGGACCATGCTATGATACCACTGTAATGTCCCTTTTTTGAATTTATTAAAATGGTGAAATTTTCAACTTTTTCCACTAGTTCAACCTTTGACTAGTATTGGTCCCTTGGTCTCCAAATTACTCCAAATGCTCCCAAATTGTTACAGAAGGTGTATGGATGATATTCGGACATAATTATGAGGTTAATGCATGCTTTAGATTCTTCAAGAGGCTTCTGAAACTCTCCTTTGAATTCTGGCCAAAGTAGGGAGTTTGACTAGTAATTTGGGGTTCAAATCCCCATGGGGTAGATGCTGGAAATGGCTCTCCAAATGCTATTGGACCCTCTCAAATTTCTGAACATAGGAAGGTGATATATAGGGAACATAAATATAGTCTCATATGAATCAACATTTAGTTTGATAAGTCTGATACAACTCTCTTAAATCAGATACAAAAAGACTAGTTTCGACATAGGGGGAAATGATAGTAAATATTCACAAATGGTTTTGAAACTTAAGTATATTGCTCCAAATGCTTGTATAATGAATATGAAAATTATTCAACATATTAATGGCACTCCATACAACATTAATACATCATACATTGATTGAACCATTCCAATTTGATACCACTTCAAGTGCAAATAACAAGGTATTGGGGAAATGACACCATTTGTTCATATCTTAGCATTTATACATCAAATATCTTTGAATTTCGACCTTGAAGTATTTTTAGCAGTAAAAACAGAGTATATGTATCATATTACAAAGATATGGGTCCTCATGAGCTATCCCAAACAGTTCATCACCTCAACAAGTGTGCCTCTCCTCAAGGAGCAAGAATATGCCAAGAAATAGAAGAATGGTTGTAGAAGCAAGCTGAAAGAGATGTGACCACAAGATTCCATGTGTCTTCAACCTGTAACAAAATACTCCATTAAATCTACAAATGAAAGGTCTGAATGGCCTTTCCAATTAGCAACTAGGATGGGAATCCTTCACCCTTGTAATTGGTGCTAAGGAAAGTAGAGTAGCACTCCACTAGCTCTCCTCTCCAAATGCAAAATGCAAATTATGAAAATGATCAAAAGCCACCATCCTTCTTTTTTATTGTCTTTTATAAACTTCTAATGTCCTCCATGGGTCGAATTCCTTCCAAGAGCTTCATGCCAACTCAAGTTTGGAAGAGATTTCCAAGTATGTCACTTATCCTTCCAATTCTAGCCGTCTCCTTCTCCAAATTCGAATTGGTGTCTCTTTGGATGCCCTAACTCCCTTGAGCATCTTCTTGGAGGCTATTTTTAGCCCTTACATGTCATATATGTCATATGTCAGCATTGAGGTCTGATTTGTGTCATAGGTGTCATAGCATCTTCATCATTGTTGTCATAGAGCTAGGGAATCTAGTCCAAGTGTCCCACTAGTTCCAGAATGCCTCTTCCTCTTCCATGGGAGTTACTCTTCCACTCCAATTCGAACTTAATTGAGTCATGCCAAGTATATTGACCTTACAACTCATCCCAAGAACATTGGTATTCTTATGGATTCGAAATGACAAGAGGAGGATGCCATGTGGCATAGAAAATCTAGCTTGTGTGGGTCCCACATCCTTCATGTGTCTTCATGATCAATTGTCACTTCAATTTTTCCTTGTATTTATTTATTTAGCTCCTTTATTAAATATTTATGCCATTCTAATGTCCAAACATCATTTATTAGCCCCCTTATTTCAAATCCCAAAGCTTCCACCCCCAACCTAGGGAACTAGTAATTTTCCTCCACGACAATTCATTTGGATGGGTATATTACAAACTTGAATTGGAAATTTCTCTTAATGTGACCCACCTTGTCCATTTGGATCTAATTTCACATTATTACTAACTTGGACATCATTCTTAGCAATTATTTGACCCTTAGCATCAATTTGACAAACTATCATGAGTATGGACAAGGAGCTTAGGCCATTGTGACCCAATGCAAAATTTTGGGACATGACAAAGGATAAAAAACGTGGAAATGCTTTCATGTATCTACAAATGTAATTTTGTAACTTTTTTTGCATAAGTAATATAATTTTTATTTTCGTGAAGAAAAAAAATCATTATATCACTTGATTAATTCAATAATATAAAAAATATATAATTGAATTAGTGTCTGGATGAGAATAAAGAACCTTGATTTCTACATTAACATTAATGACATGAAACCAATTTTATCAAAGAGGTTCTTTATCGTTCACTTACACTACCTCATAATTCGAATAAAGGTGTTTTATAGCAATTGCTTGGCATAATAAATTTTTATGGATTAGTATAGCTTATAATTCTAATTTTTTTTAATGGAGTTAAAGTATGTGAATCCCATCGATATATATTTCTTAAGTAAGATGAGGATTCCTTAGAAAGGTCAATTCTATAAAAGAATCATTTAAACGAACATTACCAATTAAGAAACACTCTCCTTCACACTAAATATAATCATGTTATGCTTCCAACTTGCAAGACCAATGATGTTGCTAACAAATTCCTTCCTACATGAGAGACAAAAAAATTACTTCCTACATGCGAGACAAAAAATTTACTTCGTCTTTTATAATAACATAATTCTGCATTCTTTGTTTCCTTTGCTTATTGAGATTTGAGTCTCTATGTTTCGATGATTATTGGTCCAATCATTGAATTAAAATGTAGATATATTAGATGATCAAGTTTCACCTTGCTATTTTGAAGTTCATACCTTTTTTTTCCGAGTGAAATTTATGTGGGTGATTTTCAAAATTTTAACTTCAAACCCATGATATATTGACAACGTGCAACATTTACCATTGAAATCATTTTGAATGTCTAAATTAATGGTATAGTAAACTTGGATCTATAATGAGGGAGCATGTTGAAACATACAAGATTAGAAAAACAAAGAATTGTATATAAACAAAAATAGGTGAGTATAAATTTATAAAGAACCATAAAATCTAGATTACTAAACATATAAGCTTAGAAGAACAAAGAGTTGTATATAAACAAAAATAGGTGAGTATAAATTTATAAAAGAGGGTAAAATCCAGATTACTAATACATGTGAGTTTTTTTTTGTTTTCAAGATGAAAAAAATGTAACTTGTTATTCTTAAGGAATGAAAGTTACATCATGAAAATAGCCTCAACCAAGTGTCAACTGGTACACATACCAAAACCATCCACAAAAGAGGATATCAAGATACAAGTTGTCTAGTTGAACCAACTAACCAGAAATGCCCCCACAAACGTAGGAATCCCATGGAAGAGAACAAAATATCAAAAATAACACAACCGAGATCTATCTGACAGCAGCAACCGAGCCAAAAACAAAGCACCGATCCAAAAACAAAGGAGTCCAAAAAATGAGGAGAGTCCCGACATCAATGGACTCCCCATCCACAAATTCTTCATAATGCAAAGATCCGTCTATGAGTCCCACTGCCACCTTGGACAAGTGGTCAACCTCCATATTCAACTCATGATAGATATGACAGAAGGAAATTTGAGCAAAGGAGTCCTTTAAATCCAAGATTCTATCCATCCAATGGCAGAGATGGAGTACATTCAAGGAATATTTTCCAGCAATCCAATTGATAATAGACAAGGAATCCCCAGCAACATGTAACCTCATAATACCCCGATGCCTTGAAATCCACAAGATGCCCCATAAAGCCAACAATTCCGCTTTCGTGTTCGTGCCGGAGCCAACAGACAATGAAAGCTTAATGGTATGCCCCTGCTCGATGTATAACACCATACTAGATCCACACATACCATCTTTCATGGCCCCATCAAAGAAAACAACATAAGTAGAATCATAAAAAACTGGAGGAATAACAATTCTAGATTTCAATTTAACCTTCTTCTTACTGAGCTCTTTGAAATGTGCAATCGCTCTATAGGAAGCCAAGAAACAATTTGGTATTTTGTTATCGAAAACCAACCTGTTCCTTTGTTTCCACACTTCCTAGAAAATAAAAAAGGTGAGTTCTAGAAACGATGCTTTAATCCACACCACTGCCAGACACATTCCTGAATATTACCATGGCCCCAAGGAGACTGAAAATGTAAAAACTCTTGACAAATATTCCATACCTTAAAAAAAAAACATCCTCCAAACAAATGAGAAACAAATTCGACGTTTCGCGAGTAGAGGCAACAAAAACCAGACCAACAAAACCCTGTCTCGGAAGGTTATCCGATGTAAGCACCTTATTTTCCAAGCATAACCAAATAAAGCAGGCGATATTCGTAGGGATATTCCAAATCTAAAACTGAGACGCCCACCAAACCGGCTTCTTAACCGCACGTTCAGAAACTAAAAATTCATAAGATGACTTTGCAGAGATTACCCCATTAAAATATGCCCAATCCCAAACAAGACAATCAGGGGAATCTGTAAGACGAACACCAACAACTTGAAATTTTTGGACATAATTCTACCATTCAGCGGCTTGATTGCTAGAAAGACCCAATGCCTTGGATTGCATCCAATCAAAATCACATGTACTCGGCGATCTCGAGAGATAAACTTGAGCCAAGACTTCAACATTCTAGGAGTGAAGTGTCCTAATTAATTGGGAAGAAATATGGAAGTCCTCCTGCAAACCAACAATCAAATCTATGCCAATAGAATCCTAAATACCCCTTCCAACCTTCTAACTCAGTCATTTCTTCAATATAGGAAGCTTCTTCCCAAGTCCTCTCCAGATCGCTGATGAGTTTGAAGAGATGATTGGAGTATCTCGAATTCAAATAAATATAAATGAATACTTTAAATACTTTTTATGAATGACATAAATCCACAGAGTATCACCAAAGAGTGCCCACCACAGAGACTTTGCTCCCAATGCCTCCTCAAACCAAAGGATATTTTTCAAACCCCAACCGCCATAATGCTTCGGAAGTGCTACATGGTACCAACCATAGAGATGAAACTTAGTTTGCGATAAGATTCCATCCCACAAGAAATGAAACATTCGCTTCCGAATGCAATCCAGTACCTTCCTAGGCACCATCGCCAAGGACATCCAATAGACGAGAATGCTTTGTAGAATCAAGTTAATCAAGACGAATCTACCCCCTAAGGATAGAAATCGATAAGCCCAATTATTAATTATCTTTTAAATCCATCGGATAAGCCAAAACTAATCATCAAATGTGTAATAATTAGGCTTGAGAACAAAGCCCAGATAGTTGATACCATCCTGTAGCTTTTTTCGAGTAAAAGGAAAGAAATAGTCGACCTAATTCTAAAACACCTTTATCAGGCTCCAAGTCAACACTAATAAACAACTAAGACTTCAGTGGGATAGACATCATACCAGAAGCACTAAAGAACAACTTCAAAATATCCGCAAGGTAACTCCAATCAAGAATAGAGCCCAACCAAATATGAGAACATCATCCACTGAGAGTAGGTGTGAGATAAACACACCCAGAGCCACCTTAATACCCGAAAAAAGATTCACCTCCTTAGCTGAGATTATAAGCAGAATAAGACCTTCAATTATCATCAGGAAAAGCAGAGGTGAAAGTGGACACCCCTGCCGTAAGCCCCTGTTACCCTTTACCAGAACAACAAAATTTGCACTTGTTACACAGCCCATAATCCAATAGGTCACTTCATAGGGTAGTCCCGACTGCAACAATATAAACCGGAGAAAGGTCCAATAGAGTGGATCCATTCTTGTGCTACTCCATTAACATCAAGAATTTTCCGGTTCGAAATAAAGTCGAACTACTCCTTAGATAGACCAACATCAAGAAAGGGTTTGATCAGAGTGGAGAAAATCTTGGAAATTACCTTTTAGACCAAATTACAGAGCGAAATAGGTCTATAATCATTATAACATGTAGGATTTTCCTTCTTCGGTATAAGAGCGATAAAAGTAGAGTTAAGATTTCCAAAAACAATACCTTTTAGCCGCGATTCCTCCACCATGCAGAGCAATTCTTCCCCCAAAAGGTTGAAGGAGTGTAAAAATAACTCAACCGTCCATCCATTGGGCCCAGGGATTTTTTCCTTCTGAAAATTATCTAGCACCTCTCTAATTTTCTTCAGCGTGACAGGAGCAACAATAGCTAACCCAGCTTCAGGAGAGAATATACGAGGATACTTCCTCACCACATTTAATTGATCTTGCAAGTTCCCACAATCCTCCTGTCGATAAACATCACTAAAAAAATCCACAGCACCATTTTCAAGAGAAGACTGATCCACTAAGGGATTACTGTTAAGGTCATTAAGTTCCCAGATAGATTTAACATTCCTTCTCATATTAGCAAAGTTTTGGAAAAAAATTGTATTCTTATCCTCGCATTGAATCCAGATTGCCCTGCTTTTTAGGGGCTAGGCTTCCTCGTCTTGGAGCAAGAGCTGTTGTTTTTGAGACTCCAAGGAAACCCTTTGAGCAACGAAGTTAGCTGAGGAAATATCATCCACCAAATCCCCCAGATAAGAAAGTTACCATTCAATATCAACCAACTCGGCCAGCGACCGTGCCTTCTTCTCCTTTTCCCACATAATGTCATCAAATTTCAACCTTTTCAACTTATAGAATATTACTCCTTCCATTTAGAATGAACCAACGAACATAAACTATCATCTAGTAACTAGTTGTGATTGAATTTAAAAGGATAACTCACCTTAGACCTCTTCACATCAAATTAGAAAAAAACCAGCTTGTGATATGAAATGGCAGCTGATACAGAGCAGCTCCAGTACTTTCCAAGACTGTGACCTAAATCCTCCGAGCAATGAAAAAACGGTCAAGCCTTTTAGCACAACCACATTTACCAGATCTTCTGTTACACCAAGTCGGGACCAACATTGCATGGGAAACATCGATGAGATTAGCAGCTTCAAAGGAGTCTTGGAAGAAACCGGCCAAAGGATCCTCCTTGCAGCCAGAACCCCAAACCTCCAAGGGAGAGAGGGTAAGGTTCAAATCACCCACCAGTATCAAAGAGGGATATTTTAAACAGCCCTTCCCAAAATTCTAACTTGTTATGGTATGGGCCATACACATTGAGAAGACTAACAAGTTTAACCAAATCCTTAAACCTACCTTCCAATAGGATCACAACTTCCACTAAGAATGAGGAGAAATGGGAAGATAGAGGATTCCAGGAAGATAAAATACCACCGGATAAACCCTGAGAATCATAGGCACAATAATTCCAAGGAGGGAAGATTTTAAGGAAGACCTCACAAGATTTATTTGACGAGACCATAGTTTCTTGTAAGAAAATAACATCCCACTTAGAGGATTGAACCAACCTCTTGAGGGAAGTTCATTTAGGAACACTTCCAAACCCTCTGATGTTCAGGGTTAAAAGAAGCATTAAGAACCACCATCAAGAGGAATCTTTCTTCTATGGGCCTCAATATAGGAAACATTAGGAGATAGATTGGACAGCACCCGCCCAATAGATGTAGTCTCAGAAAGTTTAGGGTTGATGAAAGAAGGCATAAAATCCGCAAATGAACCAGCCAAGCTCCTCGCCTCCCCCTTTTTCCCCCGCTTCTTCCGAGCAGTATCGTTCTGAGAGCGAATTGAAGAAATGGGGAGGATATCCTCACTACAGGGTAAACCCAAAAACGGAAGGAGTTGTGCCTTCTATGAGAATCCGCTAACCGGGTCCTGTGCGTCAGGGGAAAGGGGAGAAGCATAGGGGGGTAAATACGAAAATCCAACACCGCCAGCACCAGGAGAGTCAACAAGCCCCACAACTGGAGGGGATAGGGGGGGAACCAACACAGAATTCTCCGACCTATCATCCGACCCAAAACCAGTCCCTCCCACAGCCTCATCCATCGCCAAATGAAGCGAAGCAGGGTCATCCACCAAACCATCCAACATCATATGGACCAATTCCAAAGAGGAGATAAATTTTTTAAAAACAGGAAGGTTAGCTTTAACCTTACCAAGGCATGCCACCACAAAAGCATAATTCAGAGGAACATCAATAGCCAAGACCGGATCGAGATCCTTCAAATGAGTTGAATCATCAAAGAGAACCGAGTCAGCTCTGATCATGTCGGTTGAAACCCCAAGACAAGAATCCCGGACATGACGAGTCTTATGACACTTGAAACAACGGAAGGGAACCCGCTAGTAGTCCAAAATCTACGTAAAAACCCCATCATTCCATATAACATCAATCTCTGTCGGCAGCCCATGAGTAGTCATCATTCCCCCCAAGACCCGTGGAGACCTTCTATCCACAGTGAGCAGAGTTGATTCTTCAACCATAATGAATTTACCGATAGCATTGGCCACCATCATACACCAGAAAACGGGGTTGTAGCGCACAGTAAATTACCACATTTTTTATAACTTGGTTGGTACTAAACTAATCAACACGATTAGTGGACTCCAAGTGAGCTACAGAGAAGGGCTAAGAGGGATCAAGGGAGTCTGAAGAGTGTAAAAACACAGACAGTAGACCTAAAAACCCTAACCAGAGCTTGATTTCTTTATGTACATTGTAGAATTTCTTCAACGTAAGAGCTTATGGAACATTTGGAAGAAGTTCTTCAAATTTTATGATATACTCATAAATTTTAAGATATCTTTCTTATGAAATAAATAGTATTAATACATGTAAATTTATGGAAAGAGTTACTCAAATTAAGACATGGTCATACTCATCAATGTTAAGATATTTTTTTGTGAAGGCAAGAGCATTTTATGCGCTACAAACTTCAAAATGAAATCTATTATTTAAGACATGATAACTTTAATGATAATAAAATAAATAATCATAAAATGGTAATGCTAATGGTAGTGAATATAGGAAAAACTAATTTGTTAAAGAGAAATTTGAAAAACATCAATCTCCAAAGACAAGTTAAGTACAAAAATAATGAAAGTGAAATTAACCTTTATGATCTTGCTAGTGTCAATTCTTCATTTTTGAAGCATGATAGACTCGCTACATGGAGCGAAATATTATTCTTCCCCTATTGATAATGATGGAAAATTAAACAACTAGGAGAGTCAAATATTTATTTTGATTATGTTTATTTTTTCATTGATAATAAATATACTTTGAGTTTTATTTTTTGTTTTTTTCTTTACATTATTTTTAATCCCTTAGCGATTAGCTATTAAAATGTGAGCTACTAGCTTCACATATATGATTGAAGAAAATTTGAATATCACATTCATAAATGTATTAACACCGTAACTTGAGTGTGACTGGCTATTAAGAACATGTGTTTCCTCTTAGGACATCATAGGTTCAAATCTAGATGGGGGTAGGGTATATACATCTCTCAAATTCGGAGGGGGATAGGGTATGTACACCTTTCTACAATGCCAAACATCTCCAACCTAAGGTCACGAATTTGAATGTATACATTCAATTGGTTTCTCTACTAGTTCCTTCCATTGAGGGACTATCAGGGCTTTGATAAACTTTCCACTTCATCCCAAAGGTTAATTGGGCCTTTGAAAGAATGACTCTAGCAACAAATCGATATCAAAGAAGCTATGCATTACTCTCCTATAATCTAATGCATCATCTACAACATGACGATGGAATGGATTAACGTACTAAGACTACATCATCGATAACATGACAACATAATGGATTAATGTACACAATTACTTGAAAACAAACATAAACTCAAACACCTTGGGTTACTATCACAAAGATGGTAGGAATGGTAGGAATGGAAGACGATGGATGTTGGAAACAACTACCTGCATACATGGTAGAGAGACGTGCTGAAGCTACATACAACCATGTGGCAAAAGTAGTACTGCTTTGATTATCAACTATGTGGCAAAAGTAGTACTTCTTTGATTGTTAACTCTTGAAAAGTTAATCTATTAAATCTAAATCAAAATCAAAATGACGCATATCGTTAAAATCTTAAATCAAAATACTCCTTTTCAATGCATATATTGCATATAACGAGAAGAATATCCATAGAATCTTAAATCTACAACGTTAATTTGCAAAATCATATTAAAAAAATTAATCTAGCAACTTCTAATCATAGAAACCTATCAACATAATTATATCTGTATATTCGGATGGAGGCCATTCGAATGGTCACTATGCTATTTTCATGCTATCTAGATCACTGATCTCTAGATGTTACAGCTATCAGACTCAATACTGTTGAATCTGGAACACTCTTTGTACTATTTGATTCTAAAAGAATATCAATAGTAGTTTTTTTCTGTGGAAAAAAAAAATTAGTTAAATGAAGTGAATGAAAATAGTGAAGTGAGCGGTCATAGAAGACTGAAAATTATTCAATTTTCATGGGATTAGTATTGAGATAAGAAATTGGCGAGACGAGACTTTCACATGACAACTTTAAGTCGAGATATGAATCGACGTATCGATTCCGTATAATGTGACCACCTTTGGGAGGCCCTTTAACTACTTAAACCCTTTGGGATGCGACTATGTGAGTCGTTTCCAACACACGTTTTACGTTTTTATATATATTGCAGAATTTCCATTTTAAAATAAAGTACCCGAAAAGGCGGCAGCGGCAGTTGAAAAAAAGAGAACTGAGAGACCTCGATCTGAGGCATTACAATATAGAATATCATTTCATTGTAACTGAGAAGAAGCTGACGTGAAACCATGTCTCGAAAGAGATCACTTTCTGAAGAAGAGGATGTAGATACAACGCTGCCCATCTCCAAGAAGCTCCGCCATTGTGCTGAAAAAGACGATGGTGCTCACTGGATCGAGCTTCCCATCATTTCATTGTAACTGAGAAGAAGCTGACGTGAAACCATGTCTCGAAAGAGATCACTGTCTGAAAACGATGACGTAGATACGACGGTACCCATCTCCAAGAAGCACCGCCATTGTGCTGAAAAAGACGATGGTGCTCACTGGGTGGAGCTTCTGCTGCGAGAGATGCAGACAGCATCTGATATAGATGATGCAAGAGCACGTACTTCAAGAGTATTGGAGGCACTTGAAAAGGCCATACTTAGTCGCACAGGAGGAGCTTCTATAGCGGAAAACTTGCAAAAGGAAAACGTAGAGCTAAGGCAGCAAGTTGAAGGTATTTCTGGTGATAATAGCATTCTCAAGCGCGCCGTGGTTATACAGCACCAGCGTCACAAGGAGCACGAGGAAATTGGGGACGAATTGCAGCGACTGACGCAACTTTTAACACAAAAACAAGAGCAACTAAGCTCCCTAAGGCTAAAGAATTATGCTCTCACACTGCAGCTACGTCAGGCTCAGGCAAGTACTTCAATTCCTGGGCACTTTCACCCTGATGTCTTCTAAGCTCTAGGTCTACAAAGACAGGATTTGAAACTTCCCGGCTTGAGGAATATATATGTTACACTGCGGATAAATATATATGTACAAATATAATAGTTGTTATAATTATATATGTAATTAATTGGCATTGATAATAATTATATTCATAAATAATCATCTCGTCATGTTTATCTACATAATGATTGTGGATGCAATGTCGTGATGACGTAGACAAAATCATCATATGGTCAATATTTATAGTTGAATTAACATGTGTTTGACAATCATCATATGGTAAATATTTATAGTTGAATTAACATGTGTCTGGGTGGACGAGAATCTTGTCAACAATGGCCTTTGTAGTTCTTTCTTTTCTGATAGTTTGTGACTTTCTCCTTGATATGCATATGAAGTAGGATTATTTTAATAAATTTTGATGTAATGAATTTATATATCTGTTTGTGAGTTTTGTACCAGACTATACGGTATGTGCTGCCTTGTGCTGCTGGAAGGGGTGGAAGTGTCATAACGGTTTATTAACATACATGATTGTACTCTTTTTTCAAAAATAAATATAATGATTTTATTTACATTTATATGTATAATAGTTGATTTATATTTATGCACAATTACTTATATATAGATGTTGTGCCAGATAAATATCGATATTTGGTTATAAGATAGATACACATGATGAATGTCTAGATTAAAATGACAAGTATGTTACAAAAAAATTAAGTGTTGAGAGTATGTTATATACAAGGTTAACTAACCAAAACCCAAAATCATTTAGTAGAAATGTATGTCCATCCCTTTATTTACACCAACATAGGTCAATCATAACTCTCTATCTAGAAAGAGTTGAGAGGGATAAAATCCTTTGAGGTGTAAAATCCTTTTAGAGTGCTAAACATGAGGAAAGGTTTACACCTCAAGGGATTTGTTCCCTCTCGATGCTTGGTACAACTAGAGTTAATATGGATCCGTGTTGGTATAGGATGCAAGTCAAAACCTAGATTCAATCACGATCTCACTCAATAGAGTGTGCTAATTGATCACCTAAAAAATCTTGTAGACAACAAGTTGTGATTTAAACCAATATCTTTGATACCATGTTGTAGAGTGACTAGGGAATTAGGAATATCAAAGAGCTAATTATTCTAAGAAGAGGTGGTGTCTATACACATCATTTCAAAACTGAAGCACAACATATTACAATTGACAATACATTTAAATGCATTATTTACTATGTTCTGACACTTGTTTATTCTATCGATAGGGTCATCCTTTTATAGCTCTGAGATGTAACCAACTCCCTTGAACTGCATAAAAGTGTATTAACATACTTGACTCATAGCACAATTAATTCCTTGAATTCTACTCTATTTGTGACATAGTCAACAATTTGGTTTTAAATACTCGGCTATTCATTTAGTTAGTCAACTCTTCCATTAACTAGTGAGTCTAACTAGTTGAGAGCCTAGTTAGTCCTTTAGATGATCAACTAGTTAACTACTTAGTTAATTGAGTTTTAATTGAGATCCTAATTGACTGTTAATTAAACAACTAGTTAACCACTTAGTTAACTCTTCTAGCCAACTATCGATTGTTGACAATCTGTCTAGAAAATCCTAAGTTGTGATGAACACTTAGAGTACATTAACCCATATGTATCAAAGTAGATCAACAATAGCCAACTATCGATTGTTCTCTCTGCCTAGAAAATCCAAAGTTGTGATGAACACTTAGAGTACATTGACCAATATGTATCAAAGTGGATCAACAATAATACAAGGAGAATTTAATGTATAGGAAATAATGATAGAGAATCCATTATGGTAACCCAAGGACAAGATGTTCTATGTCACGTCATTTAGTTTTGTCGAGATTTTAAGTTTTAATCCAGATATATATGTCTAAATACTAATGTTATAAAGTATTAAGAAATGAATAAAATAAATACTGATGTTATAAAGTATTAAGAAATGAATAAAATAAATCAATGGAAAGAAAGCCCAGAAAAAATATGGGATTCAAAATAAGAATAGATTATTAATTTCTACCCTTAAGACATAAGGACATAATGAGAACAATAGTCATAACTTATAAACCCAAGGACCTCATGATTCATAATGGTTACATATTTGAAAAGGATGGTATAACGATAAATGATAAATAAGCCAATGGGGTGCCTCGCATGAGTTTCAAACAACTTGTGCACAAAATGGAGATGGCAAAAGAAAATAAGAAAAATAAGTTTAAAGTTGGCTAGAAAGCTTGGAACAAGAGATTAACATAATGTTGAGAGTGTTTAGAAGTGTTCTATTTTCTAGATAAAACTTCTAAGATAGCATGCCATTGCAATTGACACGTGATAGAATTAAACATAAAGTAGGTTAAACATGAAGTAGGTTAATGATCAAATAGAAAATATGTTACAAAGGTGATATTGGAATATTTATATGAATACTGGGTGGTATGGATTAAGTAACTACAAGAGAAAGTGTCAATTCTTAATTAAATCAAATGAGGGAAATAGGTATAATAAAAGAAAATAAATAGTATATTGTAAGTTATAGGTCATATTCGTATGAAAGGATGGTTGAGATTGAGAAAATAATTGGAAAATTAAGGAAACTTGAGCATGAGAACACATAATACAACAATGAGAAACTTTTCAAAAAATTGACCTTCCTATAGGTCTTGAAAATTAATTATTTGGTGGAGAGATTACACATTATATGAAATATCACATATGATACATTAAAAAATAATCATAGTGTAATATATATATATATATATGAATTGATCTTAAGAGCTTGTGATTTCCATTTAAAATAAAAGAAAAAGAAAAGGTAGCAAGGGATAAAAAGAGAACTAAGAACTCAATATGATTGTATTGTAACGACCATTTTCAATGTGTTTGCATTATAATATTGTAATACCCCATTTTGACCCTTAAAGAAATATTGGCTTTTATGTAAATATTCTCTATATGCGATGTATGTTTCCCTAGCGTGGAGCTCAAGGCCAATGCCTCGCTAGTATATGCTCGGATTTTATTTAAAAGGACAAGTAGTTGATATTTTGATATCCATGTGCTATTAAGCCATGGAATATTGTAATTGATGTAAATATTTGATATTGCATTAAAATACCTAAACTGGTTATGGAAGCAACGAATGAGAAAGGGCCATATGTATCCGCTAGGGAGAGGGGATAGGGTTGTGGGGATCAACCATATGCTACCAAATGTCATCTTGTGAACCCATTTGACTTTCCTTGCTAACATTTAATTCTGTTGAATTCATTCGATATGCCTGTAGCTTTGTGGCTGAGCTCACTGGCTTAGCATTACCCTCCCTTGTCTTTTGTATGCTTAATAAACCCAATTGTGTGTTGGATTAGCATAGTTGTTGAGTGAAACCATGGCTGTGAGTGATCATGTTTAGTTCCTCCTTAGTGGATACACAACCCAACTTGGGGGTGATCTCTCACCTGAAAGAATATAGGCTTAACAGAGATATATGGTTGGGTGGAACGTTGCTCTCACATAGCCAGTTGTTGGACAGCTTCATCTCAAAGATAAGTGTTCTCTGTGTTTTAAATTATATGCATTTGGTGTTCTGTAATGTGTTAATTCGGAATGGTAATTATTCATGTTAATGGAATTGATATGAAGCCTGTGCATAGCATTGGAATGGAATTGAATCCTGGAATGTTGAATCATCCTTTGCTGGTGATAGATATGTTGATGCATTATTGTTTGTGTGTGTGAAATTGTGTTTTAATTCCGCTGTGTTTATATTGAGTATGAGTTTGCACACATAAGTTTTTATTTATTGAAGCATTTCTTAGTATTGTATGGGCTGAGATATCCAAATAAGCCCGATAAGATTGGTCATGTTTCCTTCCATAGTTTGGAATGATGGAAGGGGACATGACCAATATCATTATGTTGTAAGTGAGAAGAGGACAAGGTGAAAAAATATCTTGAAAGAGATCATTGTCAGAATAAGATAATGTATATATACAACATTATTGATTTCCAAGAATCTCCACCCTTCTACTGATGGTTCTCGGTGGGTAAATATTCTACTATGAAAGATGCAAACAGCATCTAATATAGATGATACAAGAGCACGTGCATCAAGGGTATTCGAGGCACTTAAAGGGTGAAATTCCCTCTGAAGGAAAAGATCCTTATGTGGTTCCTTTTAAATAAGAAGGCACTCACATGGGACAATTTGTAGAAACGTAGTTGGTCAGGCTGAGGTGGGTGTGCTTTTTGTAGTTCGGTTGATGAAATGAATGACCAAATAATTATGGATTGTGATTTCTCAAAAAGGGCATGGGTTGATATTGCAACTCTTACTAGGAAAAATATTACATGGGTCAATCTCACTGTAGAATAGGGATTCTAGCTATGGGTCAAAATCACGGGGGGTTCACTCAGTGAACTTGTTACATAGCACGATCGTTCACATGATATTAAAGAATATCCCTAATTTCACTAAATATTGGAAAATGCATCCTAAAATTGTATTGTTGAACCCCCTTCCCAATATGCCTTTCCAATTAAGAAAACCCCTAGTTTCACCAGATATTGTAGGTATCCATTTTTATCAACCCATTTTTAACACTCCCTTTATATCATATTATCAAGTTGTAACAAACAAGATCCCTAACACATCTTATTATAAGCAAATAAGATGCTAAATGAAATAATAGTATAATGGTAATAATGATCCCACTAGGATTGCAGGGGCGACTAATCAATTTGTAGCATTGGATAGTGGAACACCCAAAGAAATAGTAATGTGGAAGGAAAATGCATAAAACTCAACCTAGTCAAGAGATCAATATAACAAAGAATGTAAAAGACCAATAGTCCAATTGTTAATGCAATTCTTAGAAAATATGAGAATTGCAAATGTTTCACACCACAACCTGCCAATCTACCAATTTTATATAATGTAAATACGAATATAGCCATAGATAACTCATGTTTTCTATAAGCTTAATAAATTAAGCTCCATAAAAATGCAAAATTGAAACCCTTTGTGGAAGGATGCCCCTAACTTCCTATAAAAACAAACATCATTCATGTTTGAACCCAAGTGAACATAGAAAATTTCCTTTTACTTTTCAATAACACCATATGATCATGTGCATAGCTTGGATTTGGGTCATTCACAAGATCCAATGAATTTTCTCTGCTTTCTCTACATTTATTCTTGCAATCACGGGAATTAACAACATTTAGTTACCTTTTCTTGGGTTATATGTAGTTTTTTTATCTTTAAAGGATAGGGAAAAATCTCCATTGTTAGGCCCTTCAAGCATGCAATAGTTATAAAGATACACAGATGGTGAAACTTATATGATACCATTTCATGGTAATGGTAACACATAGGGTATGTAAATAAGGATTTAGATTTTCACCTATGTTCATGTTAATTCCAATACAATATTAAGATATATGCCTTGCATATAATAATTGAAATTACAATTATGAATGTGTCAAATATAACTCAATCTAACAACTATTCCTAACTGGCAATGTGAAAATATTAAATAAGAATACAAAAAGTTGAAAGAAATAATTAGTCAAGAAACATTGATCTAACTTTTATTAGTTCCAGTGAGCCAAGAAAGATTGATCTCACTTTTCTTGGTTGTGGTGGAGCAAAGTTTAATTGAATCTCAATGCCCACCTAAACCCCAACCTAAAAAATGAAGAGTTAAATCTTTTACTTGCATGCCTACAAAAAATATGTAATACAATTGTTCAAGTGAGAAACTCCCATTTAACTACATCTCTTAACTTAAAGATGAAAAAAAATATAACATCAATTCAAACCAAGCCTAAATAAGCTATTAAATGAGGATTTCTCAAGACCAATAATCCAAACAGACTTCCATTGATATTATCATTGGTACACTATTATTAAATTTATGCAAAACTTAGGATCATAAGCAATATCAAATAAAAATGGAAGGTCCTTAAGTTTTAGGTGGGTATGAATTGAGCCCATGATTTGGACATATGAATCCATCCCACGATTTGGAGGTTATTCCTCAACACTCCCAAATAAAAAACCCCCAATATTTATATTACTATGTCAAATTAAAAACCCCCCTTGACCCCTTAATACGAGACATATATTTTTGAGGTTTTTAAGAGTGTTCAACCCCCCAATATGAATGGACGTGATATGATATTGCCTCACTAGTGAACCCCCCGTGGTCAAAATGCATGAATAAAGAAATTTAAATCCTTTCCTATTACCATGGACTGGTGCATGTGGATAGATCAAAATCACTATATTTTTTAAGACTCTTGGGTTTTTCCTATCACACATGTAGAAAATATTCTGAGTATTCTTAAGGCATCTCTACACAACTCGGATTTGTAGGGCCAACAAAGAGTGGAATTGAAAGATATTGATAAAAATCATCCTTAGGATTTCGTTGATGATACATCTAAGGGAAATCCTATGGGGTGCATGGATGGGGGTGTTCTTCATTGATCAAATTCACATTCAATCAAATTTTAGGTGAGATTAGGTTTCAGATCCAATAACTATACAAAACTGATGGCATTGAAGCTTTTATTACCTTTACTAGCTGAAAAAGGCATTACAGATTTACAAGTGTTAGGTAATTCTCTAAATGTTAATAATTGGATAAGGGGGACCAATGCTGCAATTATTTGGCTCTTTATAATTTATTGGATGAGTTAAAATTGATCTACATAAATTTTACTTTCTTCTCCTCTTAATGTATCTACAACGATCAAAATGTGATGGTCGACATTTTACCTAAGGATGAGATTTAGATGATGCTTGCGATGTGGTTCATTATGGAATCTCATGAGGGAATGGATTCTAAATAGTTTCGTCATCCATTTATTGATGATGTGGCTACGATGTGATCTTTCATTGTATTTTGTTTTTTTGGGCTTCTATGGGCTATGCATTTACTGAATTAATTTTTCTAAGACTTCGAAGATTTTTTTATGATTTTTAGTTTGGATAGCATGGTCTTATAAATTGGATGTATGTTGTGGCGATTGATATATGGATTGTTTTTTGAATCTTAAATGAATATTTTATGGGATGGGTAACTTTTCCATTTTTTTTATTTATATTATGATTTTTCTTTATGGAAAAAAATCATTAAAACATTTAATTAATTCAATAATATAAAAAATATAAAATTGAATTAATGCGTGGACGAAATTAAACCAACTTGATTCCTATATTAATATTAATGTGATGAAACCAACTTTGAGATGAAACCAACTTTATCAAAGAGCTTTTGTATTTCTCACTTACACTACCATATAATTTGGATAAAGGTGTTTTATGCATAAAACAAAGTGCAATTAGCAAGTTCTTGGGTTAATAAATTTGTATGGATTAATACAACTTATAATTCTAAATTTGTGTGAATGGGTCAAACTTTATGAATCTCATCGATATCAAGTTCTTAACTAATATGGAGGATTCTTTAAAAAAGTCACTTCTATAAAAGAATCATTTAAACAAATAATTTCCAGTCACGAAACACTCTCCTTCACAATAACTATAGTCATGTTGTGCCTTTAACTTGCAAGATCAATGGTGTATCTAAGAAATTCCTTCCTACATGTGAGCCAAAAAAAAATTACATCATTTTATATAATAACTTAATTCCACATTTAGAAATGAGATCTCGTAGATTTTTAAGTGTCATCTTGCTATTTTGAAATTCATACTTTTTTCTAAGTGAAATTTATGAGTGATTTTCAATTTTTTTTTAGCTTTTCCATGGATATAATCTAATTCAAAATTTAAATCATTAACAACATGAAACATTTATAAGTGAAAAAAATTACATCATTTTATATAATAACTTAATTCCACATTTAGAAATGAGATCTTGTAGATTTTTAAGTGTCACCTTGCTATTTTGAAATTCATACTTTTTTCTAAGTGAAATTTATGAGTGATTTTCAATTTTTTTTAAGCTTCTCCAAGGATATAATCTAATTCAAAATTTAAATCATTAACAACATGAAACATTTATAAGTGAATCTAATTCAAAATTTAAATCATTAACAACATGAAACATTTATAAGTGAAATAATTTTGAGTGTCCAAACCCACCGTACATTAAACATGGATCTATAATGAGGTAGTATGTTAAAACATAAAGAATAAAAGAACAACGAGTTGTGTAAATTAAAATAGGTGAGTAATAATCTTGAAAATCAAGATTATTAATATACATGAGATTATGGAAGGTTTGGAAGAAGTTCTTTAAATTTTATGACAAATTCATAAATTTTAAGATATCTTTCCTGTGAAATAAAGGTTATTAATAAATGTAGATTTATCGAAGATTTAGAAGAAGTTATGCAAACTTTAAGACATCGACATACTTACAATATTAAGATATATTTTTTGTGAACAAAAGAGGACCCTATGGGATAGAAACTTCAAAATCAATTGTATTATTTAGAACATGATGACCTTAATGCTAGTAAACTAAATATCACAACATGGTATCAAATATAGGAAACACTATATGTTAAAGAGAAATTTGAAAGAACATAAATCTCCAAAGACCAGTTAAGTAAAACAAGAATGAAAGTGAACTTAATATTTATGACCTTGGTGGCATAATTATTGCAACAACTCTTGATTTGTCTATAGTGAGAAGCATGATAGAGTGGTTGCATGAAGTGAAGTATTAATATTCCCATGTTTGAATAATGATGGCAAATTGAAGAACTAGGGAGAGCCAAGTATTTGTTTTGATTATGTTTATTTTTCCATACATAATAAATAGACTTTGAGTTTTCTTTTTCTTTTTTCTCTACGCTACTTTTAATCCCTTAGCAATTAACTATGAAAATGTGAGATGCGAGCTTCACATTTATGTTTGATAAAAAATTGAATATCACATTCATAAATGAATTAACACCATAACTTGAGTGTCCCTAACCTTTAAGAACATGTGATTCTTCCTTAGAGGTGATAGGTTCAAATCCATATGGGAGTAGGGTATATATATACACCTCTCAAATATGGAGGGGAATGAGGCATGTACACCTCTATACAAAAAATACCTCCATCCTCAGGTCAATGATCTGAATGTATACATTCGATCCATTTCTTTACCAATGCCTTCCATGATGCGACTATTAAGGCCTCAAAAAAATTTCTAATTCATCCTACAAGCTAGTTCGCCCCTTGGAAGAATGGTTGTAGCAACAAATCAATGTCAAAGAGCCTACCCATTACTCTTCTACAATCTCATGCACCATCAATGTGTTAGCGTGGCGCCAATTGACAGGGGTCCCACTCACTATCGACACATACCGCAGTCTTCCTGAACACCAGCTCAGACAGGGTTTATCCCGCCCAGCAACACATGCAGAGAAGATGAGGTCTCACCCGAGGTGTCCAAGAAGAGCAGACAGAACCATGTTTCCGCCGAATGAAGGAGGACGGTTGTGGCTATGATACTTAAACTTATTGTAACACAGCGACAGATATCTTTAGGCATTCAACATAGTAGTAAAGCAATATTCAATCCAAAAATTCATCATTGCAACAACAGTAATCGTAAAGCAAGTATCGCATCAAAGAAGCATGACATTATTCATATATTGCAATATCACATTATCATAACTGAACAAATTGAACACAGGGATTGCACCAAAATAGCTTCATCATATTATCATTGTCACCCAGATACAATGCCTCTACAAAAAATAGATCTACGCAATGACTCTTGACATCAAAACATACCCGAAAATCATACAACATCGAAGCTTCACATTCTTCTCCCGTGAATTATATCTCTCTTCGTATTATTATCTCTGAATTCTCCCTTCAACACTTACAATTCTTATCTATATATAGGCTTCCGCCTTACAACTCTTGTCCACTTACTACTGAATTCCTAACTGACACTATGGACAAATGACCCAATATCTAATTGACTTATCCAAAAACGACCAAAAACTCGCATTTTGCGGCATAGTCAACTCAACATTACATAGTATGTGGTCCAAATAACCCAAAACCCATATTCCGTGGTACAATTGACCCAAAATGCATAACTAATCTTCCGCTCATCGCAATTCAGGTGATCTTCTCACCATTCACGCCATCTTCTGTCTTGTCGCAGCATCGGAGATGCTGCGATAGCACTCTACCAAACCACCTGCCAACAGGCCCCCAACACAATATTGTGGTTCACCCTCGAGCCACGTCAACTGGACAAAGTTTACTCCATCATTTTTACTTTGAAGTCCTCATACAGCTGTTGAACTATCCACACCACCTCCTTGGATTTTGTACCCAGTACCTGACTATTAACCATGTCGTATGCAAATGGGTGATTTGTAAGCTTTTCCACGACCTGCTTTCGACACTTCTGCACTGCCTGTAGAGCTTCGATAGCTTGCATCATAAATTTTCCGCCAGTGTCCCAGAACTCTTCTAACTAGGCCACACATGTCTTTTGTCGCTCGTCTGCCTTGGCAACACGGTGTTGTAAGTATTTTAGCTCTTGAGACTTAGCAACTTGCTCCAGTGGTGGCATTGTTCACATTGTGGCTTTTAATGTTGCCAACTATCCCTCCACTTCCTACTGATACTTAGTCAGCTGCTCAATTTGCTCGTCCTGAACAATGCGGCCCCAGAATTGTACCGTTTAAGCCGTGAGCCTGGTTTCCTGCGTTTCCAGCTCCTCCATCTGAGTGGCAACTTCCTCAATTTTCGTTCTTCGTTCATCCACTTCAGCCTAAGCTATACCTGGTTTCATCTAGGCCTTCAACTCGTGATTCTCTTGTCGCAACTGAATAATGGCATCCCCTAGTCGCTACACTCGGTGGAGCACATCTACCTCTTCAGTGGGCTCTGGTACATGTTGATAAGCTTTCGTGATTGCCCGGTCAACCCATACACTGTCGTCCCACATACAAGCCTTCTCCGCAATAAGGAAATCATGTTCCTTTCTTAGGCCTTCTCATCCCATTATTCCTTGATGTGTGCCTCGAGGTCATCCACAGCCTGCCATGCAGAAGCAGCCCTGGCAGTCAATTCTTCGATAGTGCGCTGCGCATCAGCCTCCCTTGCCTGCAGTCGGACACACATACTGCTGATCTGCGACAGTCGGTCTGTCATTTCCTTGCTTGTAGTATCCTGTAGAGTGGTCAATCCTTCCGCAGGAAAGGCATTCACATTAATGGTCACCGTTTTCAGCTGTTGCGGCAACGTGGTTACTGCCGCATCTTTGGTCACAATCGCAGTCGGGGGAATCTCCACATTCTTGACCTGTGGCTCAGTGCTGATTGTGTCAAAGGTTGATGTTGTTTCTTTCTCTGGTGCCTTGCCAGAAACCATGTCATATAAAGATTCTAACAGAGCGGTGATCGCATGGGATCCTTCATCCGCTTTCCTTGCCATCTTGTCTGCTGCCGCAAAGGATGCAGTATTGATCCCTCTGACTAGGCTGCCCAACTGTGCCTCGGCAAGAAAAGACAATCCGTTGATCGTTGCATGCTCTTGATACCATTTCGAGCGATTCTCTTCAAGCGCCCGTTCGCTATCATCAAATATCAATTTGGTCGATTGTTGCCTTGATTCATGGTGACTCTGCTCATCCTGTGCCGATACTCGATCATCTGGGCCCACCGTCATGCCACCAGCTTCTATCTCCGCTAAAATCATGGGTTGTCACCATGCCTCTGGCCACTCGTTCATAGTAGCCTCCAAATATTCTGATATCACCTTATATGAGGTCTCCAACCATTTCCCATCAGGATCATGGTGAGCTTGGATATGCATGGTATGAGGCCGAATTGCAAACACCATGATAGGTTTGAACCGTGCTTCCCTTTCTTCAGATATTCGCGGGACCTCTGTTGCCGTGACACAAAGCATCTCCCAATACAGCCAAAACTGTAATTAGCAATCCCGGAGTCTCTCTAGCTCCTATACATAACATAAATTTTGATATCACACCCCTCGTCGTTCTACTACAGCCAGACAGTACATGCCCTGGTATGTGTCGGACTCTTTCCATGAGACGAAGACAATCAACAACAACAACCAACTGTATGTGAAGGCACCCTTTCCCGATTGGACTGCCATAGCATCCTCCATCAACTAATTCAAGAGATACAGGGACCAATTCATTTGGACCCCTTCCGCACATTGCTCTACACATGCAACAATCCCTGAGTTGCGTTGGTTAGTTCGACCACCCCTAGCCACCTTGCAGGATAGGATCTTAATGCCCATGAGTACTTCCTAATCATTGCAGCTACTGGTGCGATACACACGCCCATCTGTTTCTAGGCCATATTTCTATGCCAACTACAGCACCCGCTTCTTGTCATTTGCCTTTCCTTGGATAAACTGCGATGGATCAACTCCATTTTTAGGAAATCCAGTTATGTACGAAATTAAGTCGATGGTGACCAGGACTTCTCTGTCCAGCCACAACGAAGCACCATGAAAGCACGTCAGGAGCTGCTTTACACATGCATTGATGTCTGCCAGTCGCCCGAAATGTGGCATGTTAAGAAGCCCTAATAACCCGACCTGCTTCAATCCTCGTGCCCAGTCTTGTACCGTCGGTGTCGGGGAAAATCGTGTCTCAGGAACATAGAAAGCGGATGCAATTGCAGGGTAGGCCACCATATCATGGTTGTCATAACGCAATCGCAGCAATGCTAGCCTAATATCCACATAGCACTCCATTCCAGCTAAGAGGGCTGGCATCTTCACACCGTACTTCTGTCCTGGGTTTATCTTGCATGGGGTGGCATTCGACTAAACGGGAGGGATATACCCAAGGATGTCACTGGCTGACAGTCCCGCCCATGGGGAAGACTCACGAATTGGGCAACTAGACTGCCCCACCTGTTCCTGTGCATCGTCAGCTGTCACGGCAGAGGATCGAAGCACCCTTTTACTCTATGGGGACTCAAAGTGCTGACCTCCCTGTCACTTCTTAACGACGACTGATGCTCCCACTGGTGTATTGGCAACTTCGGCTCCAAGATCAACGGCTCCAGAGGACACAACTTCTTGCTCGACAACAACCGAGATTAAGGGAGACTCCACTTCGCTGCTAATTTCGACTGTCTCCAGTTCGCCTGGCATATCTCATAGCACCATGTTATATGCTTAGCAGCACCTTGCTTAATTCATGACTGCACTCTGCAACAATACTTCTCAACTAATTTCTCGGTGTCTTCCAACCAACTCCGATCCATTTTTCTAGCATCCATCCAAATCCACCGTAATCATCACGAAATCGTGCATTAACTCAATCAAAATCATGTATTAATGACACAAATCCACCGTCGATCCTGTCCGTTGATCGGCCGGATCCGCCATTAATGCCCATCATTAGAACGAGCGCTGTTAATTAACTATCTTAACTTTTGGCATTTATTACTGATTTGACCTAGTCGCAATGTTGCCATGTGTCTCCGACCGCTCCAAACTTGCGGAAGAAGCCTCCCTGCTTCTGCATTTCATCCATGGTGGTGCGACATCCTGCCACCAATCAATCTACTTCTCTTTTTTTTTGTTACTCTCCCCATGCGACTCAGGCATCGAGGTGTTCCAAGCCCGATTGATAGGGCTTCAACCTATGACCATTCACCAATTTTGGGAGCATCGCCCCATCCAGCTGCTGCAGATGAACTGTACCCCCTGAAGTAATTCTACTGATTCGATACAGACCAAGCCAATGCATCTCCAACTTACCTAGATGTTTCATAAACTTGCTGTCGTACAACAGCACCCAGTCGCCCTACTGAAACTGTTTTTTTTTATGTGTCAATCATGCCATGCTTTCTTGCGATCCTTCTCGACCCCCTGGTGGAACGCAGTGATGAAACGATCTTCCTCTAATTGCACCAACTACTATAGACGTTCACCTCGTGCCGCTGCATTATCCAGGCCTGTTGCAGCCGCGATGCGCAGACTCGGGACAATATACTCCATGGGAATAATTGCTTCTTGTCCATACACCAGCTTAAATGGTGTCTGCCCTGTCAGTCGTTTACATGTGGTGCGATAGGCCCATAATACTCTTGGGATTTTGAGGTCCCAGTCATTGCGGTTCACGTTAAACACCTTTGTCAACGCATGCTCCAATGCCTTATTGAAATCCTCCACCATGCCATTCTCCTGCGGATGATAGGGTGTACTCTTCTTATTCTGTATCGGCAACTCCTCCGTCAATGTGTCGATGGTGCAATTAAGAAAGTGGTTGCCTTGATCGCTCAATAATATCTTGGGATAGCCAAAGCGAGTGACAATGTGGTCAAAGAGAAACCACGCGGCTATGGTCACGGAGCAATCAATGATTGGTGCAGCTTCTACCCATCGATTCAAATACTCTGTCGCGGTGATAATATAGCGTGTGCCTGTGTGCTTCCCTGGTGGATTGATCGGTCCTACAAAATCCACCGCCCATTTGTCGAACGGCTGTAATGTCAACTGGGGCATCAACGGCATCTCATCGCATCGGGATGGTTTTACAGTTTGCTGACAGACATCATACGACCACGCATACTCTGTCGCATCATTATGTAGTGTGGGAAACCATAGCCCAGCACGTAGCACTTTCTTAGCAGTCGCCCTACCGCCATAGTGTCCTCCGGCTACTTCTCCATGTGCTTCTACTAATATCTGTGATTGCTCACGTGGCAAGACACATTTGCGCAATACCTCATCGGCACCCATTTTGTATAACTCTCCTACAATTAGCTAGAAGTCTGCAGCTTTGACTACCGACTGCTTCTTCTAAATGGTGGTGAACTCATCTGTGCAGTACCCATTGTCAGAAACTAGATGATGTCCGCAAAGTAGCCATCTGCAACCTCAATCCAAAATAGTTGAGCATCTGGTAAACCATCTTCAGTGTTGGTTGGCTCCTCTCTTGTATCAATCCACAAGAGATGATTAGGACTGACATTCAACCGGCCTGGCTTCACAGTGACTTCAAAATCGAACTCCTAAAAAAGAAGTAGCTAGCGGCATATCTCCCCCCCCAACATAGGATTATTGACTAGGTATTTCAACGTGGAATGGTCGGTGAACATTTAAAGTACCCACCCAACAAATATTGCCTGAACTTCTGCAGCGCATAGACCATTGTCAGACCTTCCTTCTCAGTGGTAGTTTAATTTCTTTCTATAGAGCACAACTTCTGACTTGCAAAAGAAATAGGATGATCAAGGTCGCCTTCTCCTGGTTGAGCCAATACGGCACCCAACACAATCGATGAGGCATCAACATGGACATGGAATTCCTTACTCCAGTTCGGAAATACCAATATCGGTGCCGATGCCATCTTCGCCTTCAGTGTTTCAAAGCTAGCATGACATTCCGAGCTCCACTAGAATGCCGCATCTTTCTGCAACAAGTTCTCCATAGGGGAAGTAATCGTAGCATAACCCCTAATGAACTTGTGATAATACCCCATGTTTCCCAAAGTCACCGGCAACTACTTAACTGTGGTCGGTGGTTGCAAACTCAAAATGAGCAAAATATTAGCTGAATCGACCAACAACCCTTGCTTACACACAATATGGCCGAGCAATATCCCAAACAGTGCACAAAAGATGCATTTCTACAGATTCAACGATATCTGGTGCTGTCGGCATCACTCGAGCATCAACTGCAGATTCGTCAAATTATCACGAACCAAACCATAGACCGTCTAGTCGTCCATGTATACCTGTAAAAATTTATGAATGAAGTCTTTAAATGCAGCAAGGGCAACCCGCGAAAATATCGCAGGTGCGTTCTTCAAACCAAACGGCATTACAATGTATTGAAAGCAACCCCATTCAGTAACGAAAGTTGTCTTATGGCGATCTTCTTTGGCAATGCGGATCTGATGATAGCCAGAGAACCCATCTGTGAAGGAGTACATCTCCTGGCCACCCACACCTTCAAGCACTTCATCAGTAAATGGAGTGGGGAACGGATCATGCAAACATGCATCATTTAGCCTCTCGAGGTCAATGCAAATGCGCACTTCACCAGTCTTCTTATCCTGCACCACCATAGGACTAATCCATTCCGACTCCTCAACTGGTTCAATAATACTAGCATCCAACATGTGATCCAGCTCAGCCTTGACCCGCTCCTTATGTCGTGGATTCAATTGATAGGGTCGCTATCGGATCAACTTAGCATCTAGTTTTAATGGAATCTTCATTTCTCCTAAGTCACCCATAATCCCCTTCATGTCGGAAAACTTAGTAGGAAATATGTCTTGAAACTCATGGAGAAAATCAATGACCTTGCTTATCAGCTCATCATCCCAGTAGTCTTTGACATTTGCGAACTTTGGAGTGTCCTCTGGCCCAATGTTAATCTTGCAGATCCTTAGCGGCTGACTGATTGGGTCGCTTGGCGCATCAGGTGGTACCACAACACGACTTCCTTCTGACTCCGATATATTCACATTCCACGGATCATCACCATCTTCTGGCCCACCACTGATATTGAAACACTCCATGAGAGACTGCATCTGACAATGCGTGTGCGGATCCGCAAGATATGCTACCAGGACAACCTCTATAATTACATCACGAATGAGTTGTAATGCATTATTAACCTATGGATCGACATCTACAAAACTGAATGTATGGTTAAAACACACCATGAGCTCCAGCAAAGTAGAAATTTCCGCTTGCAACTCAACTGCAGTATACCATGAGCGTGGCATCTCATCCAAAGTATGGATAAAAGCATGGACCCACTCATCTTTTGGTCACGATACCCATAGCCATTGACATTCCTTCAAGTGACCACAAGGATCGGTCCGCCCATCATACTTCCCAGTGTGGTAAACCTCAGTATCACCAAAACGTACCATCATCAATCTTCGGCATGTCAACCATCCATCAATCGATGCCTTGTGTGTCGCCCGCCAGCGCGCTGGAGCAGCCTTCAATGCTTCATTCAATGCTAGCAAGCGATGTGGTTCGGAAACTCTTTCTTCAAACCCCATCAGAAATTCGGATAAGCCAGGTAGTCCTTCATATATTGGTTGTGTAACCGTTTCAGTCACGACACGACATAATGACTGTGTGACCAACATGCACTTACGGAGCGACACTTTGTGCAAGCGGTTCTGCCAATATTCCAGCGCATCATCAGAGTCGGAAGACGCAGAGCTGTCACTGCTCCATCCCAGCTCACCATTGACAGTCAGATGTATATAATCTTCAAAAATATTGAATGCATGGTCCCATCCACTGGGATCGTCATCCTTCACTGGCTCTATGTAGCGGCATCCTTCAGCCGAATCCAATGGGGCGATAACTCTGAGATCGCGATTTTCAAAAGTCATCATCCATTGCTTGAAGTTGATTACAGCTTCACTATCATTAGCCCATCCAATCCCCAACAACGCAGGATAAGAGCTGTCGCCTTCGACAACTTCTATGACATCAAAGCTGGCATAGATTTTCGTACCCTCGATATCTACCACTAGCCGTGGAACTCGCCCAATGGGTGTTACTTTCACATGGTTAGCCAATCGGAGCTATACAGGAGACCAGTTCAATGGGGGGCTCCCCATCTTCTGCAAAGCCTGCTTGGTCAAGATGTTGACATCCGAACCAAGATCCAGAATAACTGAATCAACATCATAGTCACCAATTTGAAAGGAAAGAGGGAAAACAGTAGCCTTTTGACTCAAGAAAACCTGAAATTAGACTACGTGTAGCATGGAATCTCTTCCTCTATATATTTAGCTGGGAGCCTGGGACCATTCAATGATAACATTTAGTCCGAAACAATGTTATAAGTGAACTATATTATAGTTAGGCATAAAATATGTGATAATTGTAACATCTCGTAATGCTTCTTAGTTTAATACAACACTACACACAAGGATGAAGACTCAAGATTAACTGCATTTAATTTTATAAATGTACCAATAATATCCAAATTTTATAAATGTACCAATAATATCCAAATTCCTCTTAACATATATTTTAATAGTAGTGACAATCGGTCTAAATAACAACAAAGTGTAAGTCATATTATGAAGGAAGGGCAGTCTCCAAAACTTAAAGTATTTTAACATTAAAATAGTATAATTAAGACAGTCAGAAGATGGACAAAAGCTGAACCATTCTACTTGAGCGAATAAAGAGGATGCTTTGCTTAGAATCTTACAGAAGTTCGATGATGAGATACTAGTGGTTTTAACTTTTGCACCTATTCAATTTTTTTCTAGGTGTGTTGTCATTAATTAGATAGAGATCAAATCTTGAGTTGTGCTAAATATCAAATTGTTATGACAAGTGAAAGTGGTTAACTTTATTATGTAATGGTAGGTATTTCTTGTTGATTTTTCTCTCTTTTGAGTGCAGATTGGTACAAACTATGGATTATTCAGTCATAGTTTTTGACACTGCTCCAACTGACCGTACATTGTGATTGCTACTATTTCCTTCAACTTTAGAAAAAGGGTCGACCAAGATGATGGCAATGAAAAACAAATTTGGAGGTCTCATCAGCCAGGTATTTACTGTTTATTTGCATTCAAATGTATTAAGAAACTGAGAGTGAAATAAAATGTTGAAATAGTAGTATTTTTAATATGAATACCATTATTTTTCAAATTTAATTGTAGGTTGCAGTTGAAGTTTAGAACAATATATTAATGTTGATGATAAGCACATTATAGTGGACACAAGCTTTTTTTCAATAAATAAAATCTTCTCTATTAAAAATCCCAAAATAATTTTTAACTTCTATCATAAAAATGCTTTTAATTGATGGAAAAATTTAAAAATTGCATATTGTTGCATTTGAATATATTTAGATTGTGCATATTCTATCAAGAGGACTGTCTTATGCTCTAAAAATCGACAACTGATGTCTTTCTCATCAAAATAGGCACAATAATGACCAATGTGAATAAAAAAGAAACACATGGAATATAACCATGCAGAGGTAGATACAGGAATAGGAGGAAGGTTTGGATCATCTTTTTGCCAAATGTAACTCGTGAGATCTCTAGATCTGCAGCGCATTCCATCTCATGTGAAACCTATCAATTAATCTAGCAACTTCCAATCATAGAAACCTATCAATATAATTAGTTAAATGAAGTGAATGAAAATAGTGAAGTGAGCGGTCATAGAAGACTGAAAATTATTCAATTTTCATGGGATTAGTATTGAGATAAGAAATTGGCGAGACGAGAAAAGCAACGTAGATAATGCCGCATGTTACAACGTCTTTACATAACGCCGACTTTCACATGACAACTTTAAGTCGAGATATGAATCGACGTATCGATTCCGTATAATGGGGCCACCTTTGGGATGCCCTTTAACTACTTAAACCCACGTGGCCTACATGCGACTATGTGAGTCGTTTCCAACACACGTTTTACGTTTTTATATATATTGCAGAATTTCCATTTTAAAATAAAGTACCAGAAAAGGCGGCAGCGGCAGTTAAAAAAAAGAGAACCAAGAGACCTCGATCTGACGTGAAACCATGTCTCGAAAGAGATCACTGTCTGAAAACGATGACGTAGATACGACGGTACCCATCTCCAAGAAGCACCGCCATTGTGCTGAAAAAGACGATGGCGCTCACTGGGTGGAGCTTCTGCTGCGAGAGATGCAGACAGCGTTTGATATAGATGATGCAAGAGCACGCACTTCAAGAGTATTGGAGGCACTTGAAAAGGCCATACTTAGTCGCACAGGAGGAGCTTCTATAGCGGAAAACTTGCAAAAGGAAAACGTAGAACTAAGGCAGCAAGTTGAAGGTATTTCTGGTGATAATAGCATTCTCAAGCGAGCCGTGGTTATACAGCATCAGCGTCACAAGGAGCACGAGGAAATTGGGGACGAATTGCAGCGACTGACGCAACTTTTAACACAAAAACAAGAGCAACTAAGCTCCCTAAGGCTAAAGAATTATGCTCTCACACTGCAGCTACGTCAGGCTCAGGCAAGTACTTCAATTCCTGGGCACTTTCACCCTGATGTCTTCTAAGCTCTAGGTCTACAAAGACAGGATTTGAAACTTCCCGGCTTGAGGAATATATATGTTATACTGCGGATAAATATATATGTACAAATATAATAGTTGTTATAATTATATATGTAATTAATTGGCATTAATAATAATTATATTCATAAATAATCATCTCGTCATGTTTATCTACATAATGATTGTGGATGCAATGTCGTGATGACGTAGACACAATCATCATATGGTCAATATTTATAGTTGAATTAACATGTGTTTGACAATCATCATATGGTAAATATTTATACTTGAATTAACATGTGTTTGGGTGGACGAGAATCTTGTCAACAATGGCCTTTGTAGTTCTTTCTTTTCTGATAGTTTGTGACTTTCTCCTTGATATGTATATGAAGTATGATTACTTTGATAAATTTTGATGTAATGAATTTATATATCTGTTTGTGAGTTTTGTACCAGACTATACGGTATGTGCTACCGGAAGTAGTAGAAGTGTCATAACTGTTTATTAACATACATGATTGTACTCTTTTTTCAAAAAAAAAATATAATGATTTTATTTACATTTATATGCATAATAGTGGATCTATATTTATGTACAATTACTTATATATAGATGTGCCAGATAAATATCGATATTTGGTTATAAGATAGACACACATGATGAATGTCTAGATTAAAATGACAAGTATGTTACAAAAAAATTAAGTGTTGAGATTATGTTATATACAAGGTTAACTAACCAAAACCCAAAATCATTTAGCAAAAATGTATGTCCATCCCTTTATTTACACCAACATAAGTCAATCATAACTCTCTATCTACAAAGAGTTGAGAGGGATCAAATCCTTTGAGGTGTAAAATCCTTTTAGAGTGCTAAACATGAGGAAAGGTTTACACTTCAAGGGATTTGTTCCCTCTCGATGCTTGGTACAACTAGAGTTAATATGGATCTATGTTGGTATAGGATGCAAATCAAAACTTAGATTCAATCACAAATAGATCTCACTCAATAGAGTGTGTTAATTGTTCACCTAAAAAATCTTGTAGACAACAAGTTGTGATTTAAACCAATATCTTTGATACCATGTTGTAGAGTGACTAGGGAATTAGGAATATCAAAGAGCTAATTATTCTAAGAAGAGGTGGTGTCTATACACATCATTTCAAAACTTAAGCACAACATATTACAATTGACAATACATTGAAATGCATTATTTACTATGTTTTGACACTTGTTTATTCTATCAATAAGGTCATCCTTTTATAGCTCTGAGATGTAACCAACTACCTTGAACTGCATAAAAGTGTATTAACATACTTGACTCATAGCACAATTAATTCCTTGAATTCTACTCTATTTGTGACATAGTCGACAATTTGGTTTTAAATACTCGGCTATTCATTTAGTTAGTCAACTCTTCCATTAACTAGTGAGTCTAACTAGTTGAGAGCCTAATTAGCCCTTTAATTGATCAACTAGTTAACTACTTAGTTAATTGAGTTTTAATTGAGATCCTAATTGGCTGTTAATTAAACAACTAGTTAACCACTTAGTTAACTCTTCTAGCCAACTATCGATTGTTGACTCTCTGTCTAGAAAATCCAAAGTTGTGATGAACACTTAGAGTACATTGACCAATATGTATCAAAGTAGATCAACAATAGCCAACTATCGATTGTTCTCTCTGCCTAGAAAATCCAAAGTTGTGATGAACACTTAGAGTACATTGACCAATATTTGTCAAAGTGGATCAACAATAATACAAGGAGAATTTAATGTATAGGAAATAATGATAGAGAATCCATTATGATAACCCAAGGACAAGATGTTCTATGTCACGTCATTTAGTTTTGTCGAGATTTTAAGTTTTAATCCAAATATATATGTCTAAATACTAATGTTATAAAGTATTAAGAAATGAATAAAATAAATACTAATGTTATAAAGTATTAAGAAATGAATAAAATAAATAAAGTATTAAGAAATGAATAAAATAAATCAATGGAAAGAAAGGCCAGAAAAAATATGGGATTCAAAATAAGAATAGATTATTAATTTCTACCTTTAAGACATAAGGACATAATGAGAACAATAGTCACAACTTATAAACCCAAGGACCTCATGATTCATAATGGTTAAATATTTGAAAAGGTTGGTATAACTATAAATGATAAATAAGCCAATGGGGGTGCCTCGCATGAGTTTCAAACAACTTGTGCACAAAATGGAGATGGCAAAAGAAAATAAGAAAAATAAGTTTAAGGTTGGTTAGAAAGCTTGGAACAAGAGATTAGCATAATGTTGAGAGTGTTTAGAAGTGTTCTATTTTCTAGATAAAACTTCTAAGATAGCATGCCATTGCAATTGACAAATGATAGAATTAAACATAGAGTAGGTTAAATATGGAGTAGGTTAATGATCAAATAGAAAATATGTTACAAAGGTGATATTGGAATATTTATATGAATATTGGGTGGTATGGATTAAGTAACTACAAGAGAAAGTGTCAATTCTTAATCAAATGAGGGAAATAGGTATAAGAAAAGAAAATAAATAGTATATTGTAAGTTATAGGTCATATTCGTATGAAAGGATGGTTGAGATTGAGAAAATAATTGGAAAATTAAGGAAACTTGAGCATAAGAACACATAATACAACAATGAGAAACTTTTCAAAAAATTGACCTTCCTATAGGTCTTGAAAATGAATTATTTGGTGGAGAGATTACACATTATATGAAATATCACATATGATACATTAAAAAATAATCATAGTGTTATATATATATATATATATATATGTGAATTGATATTGAGAGCTTGTGATTTCCATCTAAAATAAAAGAATAAGAAAAGGTAGCAAGGGATAAAAAGAGAACTAAGAACTCGATATGACTGTATTGTAATGACCATTTTCAATGTGTTCGCATTATAATATTGTAATACCCCATTTTGACCCTTAAAGAAATATTGGCTTTTATGTAAATATTGTATATATGCGATGTATGTTTCCCTAGCGTGGAGCTCAAGGCCAAGGCTCCGCTAGTGTATGCTCGGATTTGATTTAAAAGGACAAGTAGTTGATATTTTGATACCCATGTGCTATTAAGCCATGGAATATTGTAATTGATGTAAATATTTGATATTGCATTAAAATACCAAAACTGGCTATGGAAGCAACAAATGAGAAAGGGCCATGTGTATCCACTAGGGAGAGGTGAGGGGGTTGTGGGGATGAACCATATGCTACCAAATGTCATCTTGTGAACTCATTTGACTTTCCTTGCTAACATTTAATTCTGTTTTAAGGAAGTTGTTGAAGATTTTAGTCCGTGGCTTCAATGGAGCATGGGCAGCCCATAAATTCGTATGGCAGAGTATGGGCTCTATTTTCTTGACCCACAAGTCACTCTACCTCAAGGGAATTGGCTCTTCCTCATTCCCATTCCATTGTTGAAAATCCCAGCATCAATTCTCACCCATTACGAATTCCCAACAGTGAGCAAAAACCAGAAATCGCAACTTTGCAAGAACCCACGTTTTAAAGTGCCATAAACACCCAGAATTGGGATGGGACAATAAAATCCAATGGGGGATCCATAGATATAAACCTTGGGGTGAGTGTGAGAGTATTAGATACCCCGAAATCCATAGAAAAACCTAGTTTTATAGCCCAGAAATCAAGTGACGGGATTGAGTTATTTGATCACAGAAGTTTGAGAAATCCAAGTGTGAATGACTGAACAGAGGTTGGGTTTGCTTGATAAACCCAGTGAAGGCTGAAATCTCAAGGAATTAGCAGCTGGACCTTTCTATGCCCACGTTGAATAGCACTAGAGGGAAGGGACACCTGAGGGACTGTGTAGTAGAGAAGGGGACCTTCTTTGTGTTGGTTGAGGTAGGTATTGTGGGTGCCATACTGTTGAATTCATTCGATATGCATGTAGCTCTGTGGCTGAGCTCACTGGCTTAGCATTGCCCTCCCTTGTCTTTTGTATGCTTGATAAACCCAATTGTGTGTTGGATTAGCATAGCTGTTGAGTGAAACCATGGCTATGAGTGATCATGTTTAGTTCCTCCTTAGTGGATACACAACCCAACTTGGGGGTGATCTCTCACCTGAAAGAATACAGGCTGGAAAAAGATCTATGGTTGGGTGGAACATTGCTCTCACATAGCGAGTTGTTGGACAGCTTCATCTCAAAGATAAGTGTTCTCTGTGTTTTAAATTATATGCATTTGGTGTTCTGTAATGTATTAATTCGGAATGGTAATTATTCATGTTAATGGAATTGATATGAAGCCTGTGCATAGCATTGGAATGGAATTGAATCCCTGAATGTTGAATCATCCTTTCTGGTGATAGATATGTTGACGCATTATTGTTTGTGTGTGTGCAATTGTGTTTTAATTTCGATGTGTTTATATTGAGTATGAGTTTGCACACATAAGTTTTTATTTCTTCAAGAATTTCTTAGTATTGTATGGGCTAAGATATCCAAATAAGCCCAGTAAGATTGGTCATGTTTCCTTCCATGGTTTGGAATGATGGAAGGGGACGTGACAAATATCATTATGTTGTAAGTGAGAAGAGGACAAGGTGAAAAAATATCTCGAAAGAGATCATTGTCAGAATAAGATGATGTATATATACAACATTATTGATTTCCAAGAATCTCCACCCTTGTGCTGATGGTTCTCGGTGGGTAAATATTCTACTAGTGTCAATTCTTGATTTTCGAAGCATGATAGACTCACTGCATGGAGCAAAATATTATTCTTCCCCTATTGATAATGATGGAAAATTAAACAACTAGGAGAGTCAAATATTTATTTTGATTATGTTTATTTTTTCATTGATAATAAATATACTTTGAGTTTTATTTTTTGTTTTTTTCTTTACATTATTTTTAATCCCTTAGCGATTAGCTATTAAAATGTGAGCTACTAGCTTCACATATATGATTGAAGAAAATTTGAATATCACATTCATAAATGTATTAACACCGTAACTTGAGTGTGACTGGTTATTAAGAACATGTGTTTCCTCTTAGGACATCATAGGTTCAAATCTAGATGGGGGTAGGGTATATACATCTCTCAAATCCGGAGGGGGATAGGGTATGTACACCTTTGTACAATGCCAAACATCTCCAACCTAAGGTCAAGAATTTGAATGTATACATTCAATTGGTTTCTCTACTAGTTCCTTCCATTGAGGGACTATCAAGGCTTCGATAAACTTTCCACTTCATCCCAAAGGTTAATTGAGCCTTTGAAAAAATGACTCTAGCAACAAATCGATATCAAAGAAGCTATGCATTACTCTCCTATAATCTAATGCATCATCTACAACATGACGATGGAATGGATTAATGTACTAAGGCTACATCATCGATAACATGACAACATAATGGATTAATGTACACAATTACTTAAAAACAAACATAAACTCAAACACCTTGGGTTACTATCACAAAGATGGTAGGAATGGAAGACGATGGATGTTGGAAACAACTACCTGCATACATGGTAGAGAGACGTGCTGAAGCTACATACAACCATGTGGCAAAAGTAGTACTGCTTTGATTATCAACTATGTGGCAAAAGTAGTACTTCTTTGATTGTTAACTCTTGAAAAGTTAATCTATTAAATCTAAATCAAAATGACGCATATCGTTAAAATCTTAAATCAAAATACTCCTTTTCAATGCATATATTGCATATAACGAGAAGAATATCCATAGAATCTTAAATCTACAACGTTAATTTGCAAAATCATATTAAAAAAATTAATCTAGCAACTTCTAATCATAGAAACCTATCAACATAATTAGTTAAATGAAGTGAATGAAAATAGTGAAGTGAGCGGTCATAGAAGACTGAAAATTATTCAATTTTCATGGGATTAGTATTGAGATAAGAAATTGGCGAGACGAGAAAAGCAACGTAGATAATGCCGCATGTTACAACGTCTTTACATAACGCCGACTTTCACATGACAACTTTAAGTCGAGATATGAATCGACGTATCGATTCCGTATAATGGGGCCACCTTTGGGATGCCCTTTAACTACTTAAACCCACCTTTGGGATGCCCTTTTACGTTTTTATATATATTGCAGAATTTCCATTTTAAAATAAAGTACCAGAAAAGGCGGCAGCGGCAGTTGAAAAAAAGAGAACTGAGAGAACTCGATCTGAGGCATTACAATATAGAATTCATTTCATTGTAACTGAGAAGAAGCTGACGTGAAACCATGTCTCGAAAGAGATCACTGTCTGAAAACGATGACGTAGATACGACGGTACCCATCTCCAAGAAGCACCGCCATTGTGCTGAAAAAGACGATGGTGCTCACTGGGTGGAGCTTCTGCTGCGAGAGATGCAGACAGCATCTGATATAGATGATGCAAGAGCACGCACTTCAAGAGTATTGGAGGCACTTGAAAAGGCCATACTTAGTCGCACAGGAGGAGCTTCTATAGCGGAAAACTTGGAAAAGGAAAACGTAGAGCTAAGGCAGCAAGTTGAAGGTATTTCTGGTGATAATAGCATTCTCAAGCGAGCCGTGGTTATACAGCATCAGCGTCACAAGGAGCACGAGGAAATTGGGGACGAATTGCAGCGACTGACGCAACTTTTAACACAAAAACAAGAGCAACTAAGCTCCCTAAGGCTAAAGAATTATGCTCTCACACTGCAGCTACGTCAGGCTCAGGCAAGTACTTCAATTCCTGGGCACTTTCACCCTGATGTCTTCTAAGCTCTAGGTCTACAAAGACAGGATTTGAAACTTCCCGGCTTGAGGAATATATATGTTACACTGCGGATAAATATATATGTACAAATATAATAGTTGTTATAATTATATATGTAATTAATTGGCATTAATAATAATTATATTCATAAATAATCATCTCGTCATGTTTATCTACATAATGATTGTGGATGCAATGTCGTGATGACGTAGACAGAATCATCATATGGTCAATATTTATAGTTGAATTAACATGTGTTTGACAATCATCATATGGTAAATATGTATAGTTGAATTAACATGTGTTTGGGTGGACGAGAATCTTGTCAACAATGGCCTTTGTAGTTCTTTCTTTTCTGATAGTTTGTGACTTTCTCCTTGATATGCATATGAAGTAGGATTACTTTAATAAATTTGATGTAATGAATTTATATATCTGTTTGTGAGTTTTGTACCAGACTATACGGTATGTGCTGCCTTGTGCTGCCCGAAGTGGTAGAAGTGTCATAACTGTTTATTAACATACATGATTGTACTCTTTTTTCAAAAAAAAATATAATGATTTTATTTACATTTATATGTATAATAGTGGATTTATATTTATGCACAATTATTTATATATAGATGTTGTGCCAGATAAATATCGATATTTGGTTATAAGATAGACACACATGATGAATGTCTAGATTAAAATGACAAGTATGTTACAAAAAAATTAAGTGTTGAGAGTATGTTATATACAAGGTTAACTAACCAAAACCCAAAATCATTTAGTAGAAATGTATGTCCATTCCTTTATTTACACCAACATAGGTCAATCATAACTCTCTATCTACAAAGAGTTGAGAGAGATAAAATCCTTTGAGGTGTAAAATCCTTTTAGAGTGCTAAACATGAGGAAAGGTTTACACCTCAAGGGATTTGTTCCCTCTCGATGCTTGGTACAACTAGAGTTAATATGGATCCGTGTTGGTATAGGATGCAAGTCAAAACCTAGATTCAATCACAAATAGATCTCACTCAATAGAGTGTGTTAATTGATCACCTAAAAAATCTTGTAGACAACAAGTTGTGATTTAAACCAATATCTTTGATACCATGTTGTAGAGTGACTAGGGAATTAGGAATATCAAAGAGCTAATTATTCTAAGAAGAGGTGGTGTCTATACACATCATTTCAAAACTTAAGCACAACATATTACAATTGACAATACATTGAAATGCATTATTTACTATGTTCTGACACTTGTTTATTCTATCGATAGGGTCATCCTTTTATAGCTCTGAGATGTAACCAACTCCCTTGAACTGCATAAAAGTGTATTAACATACTTGACTCATAGCACAATTAATTCCTTGAATTCTACTCTATTTGTGACATAGTCGACAATTTGGTTTTAAATACTCGGCTATTCATTTAGTTAGTCAACTCTTCCATTAACTAGTGAGTCTAACTAGTTGAGAGCCTAGTTAGTCCTTTAATTGATCAACTAGTTAACTACTTAGTTAATTGAGTTTTATTTGAGATCCTAATTGACTGTTAATTAAACAACTAGTTAACCACTTAGTTAACTCTTCTAGCCAACTATCGATTGTTGACTCTCTGTCTAGAAAATCCTAAGTTGTGATGAACACTTAGAGTACATTAACCCATATGTATCAAAGTAGATCAACAATAGCCAACTATCGATTGTTCTCTCTGCCTACAAAATCCAAAGTTGTGATGAACACTTAGAGTACATTGACCAATATGTATCAAAGTGAATCAACAATAATACAAGGAGAATTTAATGTATAGGAAATAATGATAGAGAATCCATTATGGTAACCTAAGGACAAGATGTTCTATGTCACGTCATTTAGTTTTGTCGAGATTTTAAGTTTTAATTCAGATATATATGTCTAAATACTAATGTTATAAAGTATTAAGAAATGAATAAAATAAATACTGATGTTATAAAGTATTAAGAAATGAATAAAATAAATCAATGGAAAGAAAGCCCAGAAAAAATATGGGATTCAAAATAAGAATAGATTATTAATTTCTACCCTTAAGACATAAGGACATAATGAGAACAATAGTCATAACCTATAAACCCAAGGACCTTATGATTCATAATGGTTACATATTTGAAAAGGATGGTATAACGATAAATGATAAATAAGCCAATGGGGTGCCTCGCATGAGTTTCAAACAACTTGTGCACAAAATGGAGATGGCAAAAGAAAATAAGAAAAATAAGTTTAAAGTTGGCTAGAAAGCTTGGAACAAGAGATTAGCATAATGTTGAGAGTGTTTAGAAGTGTTCTATTTTCTAGATAAAACTTCTAAGATAGCATGCCATTGCAATTGACACATGATAGAATTAAACATAAAGTAGGTTAAACATGAAGTAGGTTAATGATCAAATAAAAAATATGTTACAAAGGTGATATTAGAATATTTATATGAATACTGGTTGGTATGGATTAAGTAACTACAAGAGAAAGTGTCAATTCTTAATCAAATCAAATGAGGGAAATAGGTATAAGAAAAGAAAAGGTGGTATACAACAATGAGAAACTTTTCAAAAAATTGACCTTCCTATAGGTCTTGAAAATGAATTATTTGGTGGAGAGATTACACATTATATGAAATATCACATATGATACATTAAAAAATAATCATAGTGTAATATATATATATATATATATATGAATTGATCTTGAGAGCTTGTGATTTCCATTTAAAATAAAAGAAAAAGAAAAGGTAGCAAGGGATAAAAAGAGAACTAAGAACTCGATATGACTGTATTGTAACGACCATTTTCAATGTGTTTGCATTATAATATTGTAATACCCCATTTTGACCCTTAAAGAAATATTGGCTTTTATGTAAATATTCTCTATATGCGATGTATGTTTCCCTAGCGCGGAGCTCAAGGCCAATGCCCCGCTAGTATATGCTTGGATTTTATTTAAAAGGACAAGTAGTTGATATTTTGATATCCATGTGCTATTAAGCCATGGAATATTGTAATTGATGTAAATATTTGATATTGCATTAAAATACCAAAACTGGTTATGGAAGCAACGAATGAGAAAGGGCCATGTGTATCCACTAGGGAGAGGGGACAGGGTTGTGGGGATGAACCATATGCTACCAAATGTCATATTGTGAACCCATTTGACTTTCCTTGCTGACATTTAATTCTGTTGAATTCATTCGATATGCCTGTAGCTTTGTGGCTGAGCTCACTGGCTTAGAATTACCCTCCCTTGTCTTTTGTATGCTTGATAAACCCAATTGTGTGTTGGATTATCATAGTTGTTGAGTGAAACCATGGCTGTGAGTGATCATGTTTAGTTCCTCCTTAGTGGATACACAACCCAACTTGGGGGTGATCTCTCACCTGAAAGAATATAGGCTGAACAGAGATCTATGGTTGGGTGGAACGTTGCTCTCACATAGCCAGTTGTTGGACAACTTCATCTCAAAGATAAGTGTTCTCTGTGTTTTAAATTATATGCATTTGGTGTTCTGTAATGTGTTAATTGGGAATGGTAATTATTCATGTTAATGGAATTGATATGAAGCCTGTGCATAGCATTGGAATGGAATTGAATCCCGGAATGTTGAATCATCCTTTGCTGGTGATAGATATGTTGATGCATTATTGTTTGTGTGTGTGAAATTGTGTTTCAATTCCGCTGTGTTTATATTGAGTATGAGTTTGCACACATAAGTTTTTATTTATTGAAGCATTTCTTAGTATTGTATGGGCTGAGATATCCAAATAAGCCCAATAAGATTGGTCATGTTTCCTTCCATAGTTTGGTCATGTTTCCTTCCTTCCATAGTTTGGAATGTATATATACAACATTATTGATTTCCAAGAATCTCCACCCTTCTGCTGATGGTTCTCGGTGGGTAAATATTCTACTATGAAAGATGCAAACAACATCTAATATAGATGATACAAGAGCACGTGCATCAAGGGTATTTGAGGCACTCAAAGGGTGAAATTCCCTCTGAAGGAAAAGATCCTTATGTGGTTCCTTTTAAATAAGAAGGCACTCACATGGGACAATTTGTAGAAATGTAGTTGGTCAGGTTGAGGTGGGTGTGCTTTTTGTAGTTCGGTTGATGAAATGAATGACCAAATAATTATGGATTGTGATTTCTCAAAAAGGGCATGGGTTGATATTGGAACTCTTACTAGGAAAAATATTACATGGGTCAATCTCACTATAGAATAGGGATTCTAGCTATGGGTCAAAATGCATGAATGAAGAAATTTAAATCCTTTCCTATTACCATGGACTGGTGCATGTGGATAGATCAAAATCACTATATTTTTTAAGACTCTTAGGTTTTTCCTATCACACGTGTAGAAAATATTCCGAGTATTCTTAAGGCATCTCTGCACAACTCGGATTTGTAGGGCCAACAAAGAGTGGAATTGAAAGATATTGATAAAAATCATCCTTGGGATTTCGCTAATGATACATCTAAGGGAAATCCTATGGGGTGCAGGGATGGGGGTGTTCTTCATTGATCAAATTCACATTCAATCAAATTTTAGGTGAGATTAGGTTTCAGATCCAATAACTATACAAAACTGATGGCATTGAAGCTTTTATTACCTTTACTAGCTGAAAAAGGCATTACAGATTTGCAAGTGTTAGGTAATTCTCTAAATGTTAATAATTGGATAAGGGGGACCAATGCTGCAATTATTTGGCTCTTTATAATTTATTGGATGAGTTAAAATTGATCTACATAAATTTTACTTTCTTCTCCTCTTAATGTATCTACAACGATCAAAATGTGATGCTCGACATTTTACCTAAGGATGAGATTTAGATGATGCTTGCGATGTGGTTCATTATGGAATCTCATGAGGGAATGGACTCTAAATAGTTTCGTCATCCATTTATTGATGACGTGGCTACGATGTGATCTTTCATTGTATTTTGTTTTTTTGGGTTTCTATGGGCTATGCATTTACTGAATTAATTTTTCTAAGTCTTCGAAGATTTTTTTATGATTTTTAGTTTGGATAGCATGGTCTTATAAATTGGATGTATGTTATGGGGATTGATATATGGATTGTTTTTTGAATCTTAAATGAATTTTTTATGGGATGGGTAACTTTTCCATTTTTTATTTATATTATGATTTTTTTTTATGAAAATAAATCATTAAAACATTTAATTAATTCAATAATATAAAAAATATACAATTGAATTAATGCGTGGACGAAATTAAACCAACTTGATTCCTATATTAATATTAATGTGATGAAACCAACTTTGAGATGAAACCAACTTTATCAAAGAGCTTTTGTATTTCTCACTTACACTACCATATAATTTGGATAAAGGTGTTTTATGCATAAAACAAAGTGCAATTAGCAAGTTCTTGGGTTAATAAATTTGTATGGATTAATACAACTTATAATTCTAAATTTGTGTGAATGGGTCAAACTTTATGAATCTCATCGATATCAAGTTCTTAACTAATATGGAGGATTCTTTAAAAAAGTCACTTCTATAAAAGAATCATTTAAACAAATAATTTCCACTCAGGAAACACTCTCCTTCACAATAACTATAGTCATGTTGTGCCTTTAACTTGCAAGATCAATGGTGTATCTAAGAAATTCCTTCCTACATGTGAGCCAAAAAAAATTACATCATTTTATATAATAACTTAATTCCACATGTAGAAATTAGATCTCGTAGATTTTTAAGTGTCACCTTGCTATTTTGAAATTCATACTTTTTTCTAAGTGAAATTTATGAGTGATTTTCAATTTTTTTTTGGCTTTTCCAAGGATATAATCTAATTCAAAATTTAAATCATTAACAACATGAAACATTTATAAGTGAAATAATTTTGAGTGTCCAAACCCACCGTACATTAAACATGGATCTATAATGAGGTAGTATGTTAAAACATAAAGACTAAAAGAACAATGATTTGTGTAAATTAAAATAGGTGAGTAATAATTTTGAAAATCAAGATTATTAATATGCATGAGATTATGGAAGGTTTGGAAGAAGTTCTTTAAATTTTATGACAAATTCATAAATTATAAGATATCTTTTCTCTGAAATAAAGATTATTAATAAATGTGGACTTATCGAAGATTTAGAAGAAGTTATTCAAACTTTAAGACATGGTCATACTCATAATATTAAGATATATTTTTTGTGAAAAACAAAGGACCCTATGGGATAGAAACTTCAAAATGAATTGTATTATTTAGAACATGATGACCTTAATGCTAGTAAACTAAATATCACAACATGGTATCAAATATAGGAAACACTATATTTTAAAGAGAAATTTGTAAGAACATCAATCTCTAAAGACCAGTTAAGTAAAATAAGAATGAAAGTGAACTTAATATTTATGACCTTGGTGGCATAATTATTGCAACAACTCTTGGTTTGTCTATAGTGAGAAGCATGATAGAGTGGTTGCATGGAGTGAAGTATTAATATTCCCATGTTTGGATAATGATGGCAAATTGAAGAACTAGGGAGAGCCAAGTATTTGTTTTGATTATGTTTATTTTTCCATACATAATAAATATACTTTAAGTTTTATTTTTCTTTTTTCTCTACACTACTTTTAATCCCTTAGCAGTTAACTATTAAAATGTGAGATGCGAGCTTCACATTTATGTTTGATAAAAAATTGAATATCACATTCATAAATGAATTAACACCATAACTTGAGTGTCCCTAACCGTTAAGAACATGTGATTCTTGCTAGGAGGTGATAGGTTCAAATCCATATGGGAGTAGGGTATATATATATACACCTCTCAAATATGGAGGGGAATGAGGCATGTACACCTCTATACAAAAATACCTCCATCCTCAGGTCAATGATATGAATGTATACATTCGATCCATTTCTCTACCAATGCCTTCCATGATGCGACTATTAAGGCCTCAAAAAAATTTCTAATTCATCCTACAAGCTAGTTCGCCCCTTGGAAGAATGGTTGTAGCAACAAATAAATGTCAAAGAGCCTACCCATTACTCTCCTACAATCTCATGCACCATCAATGTGTTAACGCGACGCCAGTCGATAGGGGTCCCACTCACTGTTGACACATACAGTAGTCTTCCTGAGCACCGGCTTGGACAGGGTTTATCCCGCCCAGAAACACCTGCAGAGAAGATGAGGTCTCACCCGAGGCATCCAGGAAGAGCAAACGGAACCATGTTTCCGCCGAATGAAGGAGGATGGTTGTGGCTATGATACTTAAACTTATTGTAACACAACGACAGAGATATTTAGGCATTCAACATAGTAGTAAAGAAATATTCAATCCAAAAATTCATCATTGCAACAACAGTAATTGTAAAGCAAGTATCGCATCAAAGAAGCATGACATTATTCGTATATTGCAATATCACATTATCATAACTGAACAAATTGAACACAGGGATTGCACCAAAATAGCTTCATCATATTATCATTGTCACCCAGATACAATGCCTCTGCAAAGACTAGATCTACGCAATGACTCTTGACATCAAAACATACCCGAAAATCATACAACATCAAAGCTTCACATTCTTCTGCCATGAATTATATCTCTCTTCGCATTATTATCTCTTAATTCTCCCTTCAACACTTTTAATTCTTATCTATATATAGGCTTCCGCCTTACAACTCTTGTCCACTTACTACCGACTTCCTAACTGACACTATGGACAAATGACCCAATATCTAATTGACTTATCCAAAAACGACCAAAAACCCGCATTCTGCGGCATAGTCAACTCAACATTACATAGTATGTGGTCCAAATAACCCAAAACCCACATTCCGTGGTACAATTGACCCAAAATGCATAACTAATCTTTCGCTCATCGCCATTCACATCATCTTCTCACCATTCGTGCCATCTTCCGCCTTGTCACAGCATCGGAGATGCTGCGATAACACTCTACCAAACCGCCTGCCAACAAGTTCCCAACACAATCTTGTGGCTCGCCCTCAAGCCACGTCAACTGGACACAGTGTACTCCGTCGTTTTTACTTTCAATTCCTCATACAACTGTTGAACTGTCCGCACCACCTCCTTGGCTTCTGCAGCCACTGCCTAACTATTGACCACGTCGTCTGCAGATGGGTGATCTATAATATTTTCCACGACCTGCTTTCGACACTTCGGCACTGCATGCAGAGCTTCGCTAGCTTGCATCATAAATTTTCCCCCAGTGTCCTAGAACTCTTCTAACTGGGCCATGCGTGTCTTTTGTCACTCGTCTGCCTTGGCGACATGGTGTTGCAATTCTTTTAGCTCTTGAGACTTAGCAACTTGCTCCAGTGGTGGCATTGTTCACATTGTGGCTTTTAATGTGGCCAACTATCCCTCCGTTTCCTGCCGGTACTTAGTCAGCTACTCAATTTGCTCGTCCTGAACAATGCGGCCCCAAAATTGTACCGTTTCAGCCGTGAGCCTAGTTTCCTATGTTTCCAGCTCCTCCATCTGAGTGGCTTCTTCCTCAGTTGCCCTTCTTCGTTCATCTACTTCAGCTTGAGGTGTACCCGGTTTCATCTAGGCCTTCAACTCATGATTCTCCTGTCGCAACTGGATAATGGCAGTCCCCAGTCGCTGCACTGGGTGGAGCACATCTACCTCTTTAGTGGGATCTGGTACATGTTGATAAGCTTCTGTGATCGCCCGATCAACCTGTACACTATCTTCCCACATACGAGCCTTCTCCGCAATAAGGAAATCATGTTCCTTTTTTAGGCCTTCAATTTTGCAGCCCTTCTCAGCCCATTATTCCTTGATGTGTGCTTCGAGGTCATCCACAACCTGCCATGCGGAAGCATCCCTGGCAGTCAATTCTTCGATAGTGCGCTGCGCATTAGCCTCGCTTGCCTGTAGTCGGACACACATACTACTGATCTGCCGTAGTTGGTTTGTCATTTCCTTGCTTGTAGTAGCCTACAAAGTGGTCAATCCTTCCGTGGGAAAGGCATTCAAATTAATGGTAACTGTTTTCAGCTGTTGCAGCAACGTGGTTACTGCCGCATCTTTAGTCACAATCGCAGTCGGGGGAATCTCCACATTCTTGACCCACGGCTCAGTGTTGATTGTGTCAAAGGTTGATGCTGTTGCTTTCTCTGGTGCCTTGCCGGAAACCATGTCATATAAAGATTCTAACCGAGCGGTGATCGCATGGAATCCTTCTTCCACTTTCCTTTCCATCTTGTCTGCTACTGCAAAGGATGCAGTATTGATCGCTATGACCAGGCAGCCCAACTATGCCTCGTTGGGAAAAGACAATCCACTGATCGTTGCATGCTCCTGATACCTTTTCGAGCGGTTCTCTTCAAGCACCCGGTCGCTATCATCAGATATTGTTTTGGTCGATTGTTGCCTTGATTCATGGTGACTCTGCTCATCCTGTGCCGATACTCGATCATCTGGGCCAATCGTCAGGCCAACGACTTCTATCTCCACTAAAATCATGGGTTGTCGCCATGCCTCTGGCCACTCGTTCACAGTAGCCTCCAAATATTCGGACGTCACCTTATACGAGGTCTCGAACCATTGCTGATCAAGATCACAGCGAGCTTGGATATGTATGGTATGCGGCCGAATTGCAAACACCATGATAGGTTTGAACCGTGCTGCCGTTACTTCAGATATTCATGGGACCTGTGCTGTCGCAGCACAAAGCATCTCCCAATACAGCCAAAACTGTAATTGGGAATCCCGAAGTCTCTCTAGCTCCTATACATAACGTAAATTTTGATATCGTGCCCCTCATCATTCTGCTGCAGCTGGACAGTACATGCCCTGGTACATGTCGGACTCTTTCCATGCGACGAAGGCAATCAACAACAACATCCAACTGTATGTGAAGGCACCCTTTCCCGATTGGACCGCCATAGCATCCTCCATCAACTGATTCAAGAGATATAGGGACCAGTTCATTTGGACCCCTTCTGCACATTGCTCTGCACATGCAACAATCCCTGAGTTGCATTGGTTAGGTCGACCACCCCTAACCACCTTGCAAGATAGGATCTTAATTCCCATGAGTACCACCTTATCATTGCATCTACTGGTGCGATACATATGCCCATCCGTTTCTAGGCCATATTTCTATGCCAACTACAGTGCCCACTTCTTGTCATTTTCCTTTCCTTGGATAAACTGCGATAGATCAACTCCATTCTTAGGCAAGCCGGTTATGTACGAAATTAAGTCGATGGTGACCGGGACTTCTCTGTCCAGCCACAATGAAACACCATAAAAGCATGTCAGGAGCTGCTTTACACATGCATTGACTTCTGCCAGTCGCCCGAAATGTGGCATGTTAAGAAGCCCTAATAAGCTGACTTGCATCAATCCTTGTGCCCAGTCTTGTACCGCCGGTGTCGGGGCAAGTTGTGTCTTAGGCACACAGGGAGCGGATGCAATTGCAGGGTAGGCCACCATATCATGGTTGTCATAATGCAATCGCAACAATGTCGGCCTAATATCCACAGAGCACTCCATTCCAGCTAGGAGGGCCGACATCTTCACACTGTACTTCTATCGTGGGTTTGTCTTGCGTGGGGTGGAATCCGACTGAACGGGAGGGATATACCCAAGGATGTCACCGCCTGATAGTCCCGCCCATGGGGCAGACTCATGAATGGGGCGACTAGACTGCCCCACCTGTTCCTGAGCATCGCCAGTCGTCGCGACGGAGGATCGAAGCACCCTTTTACTCTACGGGGGCCCAGAGTGCTGACCTCCCCGTCACTTCTTAATGACGACTGATGCTCCCATCGGCATATTGGTAAATTTGGCTCCAAGATCAATGGATCCAGAGGACACAACTTCTTGCTCGACAACCACCTGGATTAAGGGAGACTCCACTTCGCTGCTAATTTTGACTGTCTCCAGTTTGCCTAACATACCTCATAGCACCTTGTTATATGCTTAGCAGCACCTTGCTCAATTCATGACTACACTCTACAACAACACTTCTCAACTAATTTCTCAGTGTCTTCCGACCAACTCCGATTGATTTTTCTAGCATCCAGCCAAATCCACCGTAATCATCACAAAATCATGCATTAACTCAACCAAAATCCTGTATTAATGAGACAAATCCATCGTCGATCCTGTCCGTTGATCAGCCGGATCTTCCATTAATGCCCATCATTCGAATGAGCACTGTTAATTAACTATCTTAACTTTTGGAATTTATTGTTGATTTGACCCGATCGCAACGTTGCCATGTGTCTTCGACCACTCCAAACTTGTAGCAGAAGCCTCCCCACTTCTGCATTTCATCCATGGTGGTGCGACATCCTACCACCAATCAATCTACTTCTCTTTTATTTTGTTTTTCTCGCGATGTGACTCAGGCATCGCAGTGTTCCAAGCCCGACTGATAGGGCTTCAACCTATGACCATTCACCAATTTTGGGAGCATCGCCCCATCCATCTGCTGTAGCTGAACTGCACCCCCTGAAGTAATTCTACTGATGCGATACGGACCAAGCCAATGCATCTGCAACTTACCTAAATGTTTCATAAACTTTCTATCGTACAACAACACCAAGTCACCCTACTGAAACTATTTGTTTTTTATGCTTCGATCATGCCATGCTTTCTGGCGATCCTTCTCGACCCCCTGGTGGAACCGAGCGATGAAACGATCTTCCTCTAATTGCACCAACTGCTCTAGATGTTCACCTAGTGCCGCTGCATTATCCAGGCCCGTTGTAGCCGCAATGCGCAGACTCAGGACAATATACTCCATGGGCATAATTGCTTCTTGTCCATACACTAGCTTAAATGGTGTCTACCTTGTCAGTCGTTTACATGTAGTGCGATAGGCCCACAATACTGCTAGGATTTTGAGGTCCCAGTCATCGCGGTTCATGTTACACACCTTTGTCAGTGCATGCTCCAATGCCTTATTGAAATCCTCCACCATGCCATTCGCCTACGGATGAGAGGGTGTACTCTTCTTATGCTATATCTGCAACTCCTCCATCAATGCATTGATGGTGCGATTAAGAAAGTGGTTGCCTTGATCGCTCAATAATATCTTGGGGTAGCCGAAGCGAGTGACAATGTGGTCAAAGAGAAACTGTGCGGCTATGGCCGCGTAGCAATCAATGACTGGTGCAGCTTCTCCCATCGATTCAAATACTCTGTCGCGGTGATAATATAACGTGCGCCCGTGCACTTCCCTGGTGGATTGATCGGTCCTACAAAATCTACTGCCCATTTGTCGAACGATTGTAATGTCAACTGGGGCATCAATGACATCTCATCGCATCGGGATGGTTTTCCAGTTTGCTGACAGACATCACAGGACCGCACATAGTCTATCGCATCATTATGTAGTGTGGGCAACCATAGCCCAGCATGCATCACTTTCCTAGCAGTCGCCCTACCGCCATAGTGTCCTCCGGTTACTCCTCCATGTGCTTCTACTAATATCTGCGATTACTCATGTGGCAAGACACATCTGCGCAATACCTCATCGGCACCCATTTTGTATAACTCTCTTGCAATTAGTTGGAAGTCTGCAGCTTTGACTACCAATTGCTTCTTCTAAATGGTGGTGAACTCGTCTGGTGCAGTACCCGTTGTCAGAAACTGGATGATGTCTGCAAAGTAGCCATCTACAACCTCAATCCAAAATAGTTGAGCATCTGGTAAACCATCTTCAATGTTGGTTGGCTCCTCTCATGTATCGATCCGCAAGAGATGATCATGACCAACATTCAACCGACCTGGATTCACAATGACTTCAAAATCAAACTCCTAAAAAAGAAGTAGCCAACGACATATCTCCCCCCCCAACATAGGCTTATTGACTAGGTATTTCAATGTGGAATGGTCATTGAACATTTTAAAGTACCCACCCAACAAATAGTGCCTGAAATTCTGCAGCGCGTAGACCATTGTCAGACCTTCCTGCTCAGTGGTAGTGTAATTTCTTTCTGTAGAGTACAACTTCCGACTTGCAAAAGAAATAGGATGATCAAGGTCGCCTTCTCCTGGTTGAGCCAATACGACACCCAACACAATCGATCAGGCATCAACATGGACATGGAATTCCTTACTCCAGTCCAGAAATACCAATATCGGTGCCGACGCCATCTTGGCCTTCAGTGTTTCAAAGCTAGCATGACATTCCGGGCTCCAGTAGAATGCCACATATTTCTTCAACAACTTCTCCATACGGGAAGTAACCGCAGCATAACCCCTGATGAACTTGCGATAATACCCCATGTTTCCCAAAGTCGCCCACAACTGCTTAACTATGGTCAGTGGTTGCAAACTCAAAATGAGCGCAATCTTAGCCGAATTGACCAACAACCCTTGCTTACACAATATATCTGAGCAATATCCAAAATGGTGCACAAAAGATGCATTTCTTTAGATTCAGCGATATCTGGTGCTGTCAGCATCACTCGAGCATCAATTGCAGATTCATCAAATTATCACAGACCAAACCATAGACCGTCCAATCGTCCATGTATACCTGTAAAAAATTTCTGAATGAAGTCTTTAAATGCAGCAACGACAACCCACGAAAATATCGCAGGTGCGTTCTTCAAACCAAATGGCATTACAATGTATTGAAAGTAGCCCCATTTAGTAATGAAAGTTGTCTTATGGCGATCTTCTTTGGCAATGCGGATCTAATGATAGCCAGAGAACCCATCTGTGAAGGAGTACATCTCCTGGCCACCCACACCTTCAAGCACTTCTTCGGTAAATGGAGTGGGGAACGGATCGCGCAAACCTGCATCATTTAGCTTCCTTAGGGAAACGCAGATGCGCACTTCACCAGTCTTCTTATCCTGCACCACCATAGGACTAATCCATTCCGACTCCTCAACTGGTTCAATAATACTAGCATCCAACATGCGATCCAGCTCAGCCTTGACCCGCTCCTTATGTCATGGATTCAATTGATAGGGTCGATGTCGGATCAACTTAGCATCTAGTTTTAATGGAATCTTCATTTCTCCTAAGTCACCCAGAATCCCCTTCATGTCGAAAAACTTAGTAGGAAATATGTCTTGAAACTCATGGAGCAAATCAGTGACCTTGCTTATCAGCTCATCATCCCAGTAGTCCCCGATATTTGCGAACTTCGGAGTGTCCTCTGTCCCAATGTTAATCTTGCAGATCCTCAGTGACTGACTGATCGGGTCGATTGGCGCATCATGTGGTACCACAAAATGACTTCCTTCTGACTCCGAGATATTCACATTCCACGGATCATCACCATCTTTTGGCCCACCACTGATATTGAAACACTCCATGAGAGATTGCATCTGACACTGCGTGTGCGGATCTGCAAGACATGCTACCGGGACAACCTGCAGAATTACGTCACGAATGAGCTGTAATGCATAATTAACCTCTTGATCGGCATCCGCAAAACTGAATGTATGGTTAAAACACACCGTGAGCTCCATCCAAGTAGAAATTTCCCCTCGCAACTCAACTGCAGTATACCATGGGCGTGGCATCTCATCCAAAGTATTGATAAAAGCATGGACCCACTCATCTTTTGGTCGCGATACCCATAGCCATTGAAATTCCTTCAAGTGACCACCAGGATCGGTCCGCCCATCATACTTCCCAGTTTGGTAAACCTCATTATCACCAAAATGTACCATCATCAATCTTCGGCATGTCAACCATCCATCAATCGATGCCTTGTGTGTCGCCCTCCAGCGCGCTGGAGCAGCCTTCAATGCTTCATTCAATGCTAGCAAGCACTGTGGTTTAGAAACTCTTTCTTCAAACTCTAGCAGAAATTCGGATAAGCCAGGTAGTCCTTCATATATGGGCAGTGTAACCGTTTCAGTCACGACACGACATAATGACTGTGTGACCAACCTGCACTTACGGAGCGACACTTCGTGCAAGCGGTTCTGCCAATATTCCAACGCATCATTAGAGTCAGAAGACGCAGAACTGTCACTGCTCCATCCTAGCTCACCATTGATAGTCAGATGTATATAATCTTCATAAATATTGAATGCATGGTCACATCCACTGGGATCGTCATCCTTCACTGGCTCTATGTAGTGGCATCCTTCAGCCGGATCCAATGGGGCGATAACTCTGAGATCACGATTTTCAAAAGTCATCATCCATCGCTTGAAGTTGATTATAGCTTCACTATCATTAGCCCATCTAATCCCCAACAGCATGGGATAAGAGCTACCGCCTTCGACAACTTCTATGACATGAAAGCTAGCATAGATTTTCGTACCCTCGATATCTACCACTAGCCGCGAAACTCGCCCAATGGGTGTTACTTTCGCATGGTTAGACAATCAGAGCTGTATAGGAGACCAACACAATGGGGGGCTCCCCATCTTCTGCCAAGCCTGCTTGGTCAAGATGTTGACATCAAAGCCAAGATTTAGAATAACTGAATCAACATAATAGTCGCCAATTTGAATATTCATCGACATCTGCTTACCCATCTTCTGTCGTTGCAAGGAATTAACCGCAAGCTCTTGTCGATCCTGGGTCAGTTGTCACAAAAAGGATTCAATCATAGCAAGAGCATAAGGATATTTTTCTAGGGACAAACAATGTTCCAAAAATGCTCGAAGTGTGCTGGACCGCTGCGATGGGTTAACCTCCGAAGTAGCATTCAAAGTAGAGGGCATGTCATACATGACGGATTTACCTCGGTCGTTCCCTAAGGCTCGTCGTGCCTGAAGAAACGTCTCCCGTTCCACATCAATATCAAATGATACCTTCTTTTGTCAAGCTAACCGGATCGTTGAGTTGTCTTCTCCAGTTGTCTTTCCTCCTCGAGTGACCACAGCAACGTAAGCATCTTGTGTTCTAGGTTCTACAGAGATTGTCATGATGTGTGCACCCTCCTACTGATTCGGTGGTACATTCCCTGGTTGATTTGTATTTTGATTTATGTTATGATTCGACTGCGGATTCTGGTTCTGCACTAGTTTCTGTACTTGGTTCTGAGTGGGCTGCTGTGCCTGGGGCTGTGTCTGCAACTGGGGAGTGTTCCCTGCCTGCCATCGTGCAATCAACTGTGGGCAATTCTCAACTGTGTGATCATTAACAAAACAGAACGTACATTGGTTCTGCAGCAGTGGGAAGTCTCGTTGATAGTGCCCCCATACCACGCAGTGATAACATTGAACAGGTCCGCGACCACCTCGTCCTCCTCCGTGACCAAATCCTCCGCCACGTCCTCCTCGGTATCCTCCCCAGAATCCTCCCTGCTGCTGGTATTGTGGTTGGTTATACTGTTGCTGCATTGGTGCCGGTTGCATCCCTTGCCCTTGTGGTGCATACTGCGATTGTTGTACATATTGTGGCTGTTGTGGAGCCATCTGCATCAGAGCATATTGCGGCATGAACTGCGAAGGTTGTTGTTGCTGCGGGACAAAGTGCATCTATGGTCGAGGTAGTGGTTGGGCTACCTGTGCCTACGGTTGTAATTGTTGTACATCACGTTGATCATCCTTGATGTAGAATGCATCATACATTCTTTCTTGTAGCAACCCATATGCATGGAAATCTTTGTCATCGTGACCCACCGACTTGCAAAACGTGCAATAAAGATTTCTCGGGGTTGTGACCATTTTCTGCATATAAGGGAAATTGTTGTGATTGTGCCCATACACCTGGAAGACGTGACACCACAGCATGCTACCGCCATTCAATGGGTTTGGCGCACCTAACACCAAATAATTGTGGAAATCCGAGCAATTGTCCTTCATATGCCCTTCTCCTTGGCATCATCTACACCATACTGCATCGCATTGTTCCTTGCTTTTCTGCAAATCTTGCAGCTGTATAGTCAAGTTAGCGAGATGTGTCTCTATCTACAACATCATGGCTACATTATCTCTAATCGGCAACTCCTCCAATCGCATTGCAATCTCTAGAGCTTCACTGGGCATCGAGATGTTTTGTTGCATCAACGGAAGCCGAATGTGTGGTAGCAGTGCCATGATGAACCATTCTTTATGTTGGACGGCGCTCATATCAAAACTAACCTTTTCCATCAACGTCTTGAATCGCTGGTTGAAATCCCATACCGTCTCATTGGGATACTGCTTAATTTCCTTCAATTCTATAATATATTGAGCCTTAGACTTGGGCCTTCTAAATTCGGCAATCATCCCATCCTGAATCTCATCCAATGACTTCTCTGGGGCTCCTGTAGGGACTAGCATGAACTTCATAAACCAATCTAATGCACGACCTCTCAAATTCGTCGCTAAGTGTCCTTTCTTAGTAGCATCATCGGTGATCTGTTTTATGGTCCAGACAGCTTCACACAAAAACCAATACTGTTCTGTGTTGTCTATCGCACTCCAGTGGAACAACGGTAACTTAGCATCATCGCCCACCATTCTGGGCTTCCTTCCTCCTTCCGCTATACTACTACCAATTAACTTCTGTGGAATTGACGAACTTGGCGGTGTTGAAGTAGTATTTCTTGCTATCTGAGAGATAGTGAGCGGAGGTGTGGGTACGTTGGTGTCGGGATTTGGTCCTGCCTCTATCCTGGGCGTAGCTTGGTTTTCCTTGTCAGGACTATCAGGTCGCTTCATCCTGTGTGGCCTTCCTTCACAGTCTTGCGGTTCTACCACAACAAGACCTTCTCTCGTCCTCTACCTCTTTTCCTGTCACAACCTCGCTCCTCCCCTCGTAAGACCACTTTCTTCCTCAGCTTCACTCATCGTCTCATCATGACCTGCACCCATCTACCCCTTACAATTCTATGTACCGCCCCCAACAGTCACAGTACCCACAGCCTCTGCCCACCAGGCTGTCTACTGATCAAGATGCATCTTCAATATACACTTTTTGCAAATAAGCATCTTGATCTACAGTAAAAACCTGCACCGAGGTTCGCGGAAAAAATATCTTTCGGCTTCACTATAGGACTTCTGAGTATCAACCGCGAACTTTGTGATATAGCCTTCTAGGATGCTATCGAACCACACTTCGACAACCCGCGATGCTTTATTATCAATTTCCTGCAGTTCCTGAATCAATTCGGGGGTCCAGGTCGTCAGTTCAACACCTTGGAAGTTCCTCTTTTGGAAGGTCAACTTTTCCAACCATTCAAACAATAGGACTTGAAATTGATAGAAGAACCATTCATGCGGACAATCATGAATGTATCTACCCACCCACTGATCTACTATCAATCGAGTGTTCCTGCTTTCCTCTTCAGTGAATTCCGGCAACTTCTGATCAAACAATTCTTGGATCTCCGATTTTGTCGGGTGCCACAACATGTCCTCCTTTCACTCCATACACGGTCTCAGCAATGGAACCATTTGTTAGCATGACGCCAGTTGATAGGGGTCCCACTCACTGTCGACACATACCACAGTATTCCTGAGCACCGGCCCGAACAAGGTTTATCCCGCCTAGCAACACCTGCAGAGCATATGAGGTCTCACCCGAGGTGTCCAGGAAGAGCAGATGGAACCATGTTTCTGTCAAATGAAGGAGGACAGTTGTGGCTATGATACTTACACTTATTGTAACACAACGACAGAGATCTTTAGGAATTCAACATAGTAGTAAAGCAATATTCAATCCAAACATTCATCATTGCAACAATAGTAATTGTAAATCAAGTATTGCATCAAAGAAGCATGACATTATTCGTATAGTGAAATATCACATTATCATAACTGAACAAATTGAACATAGGGATTGCACCAAAATAGCTTCATCATATTATCATTGTCACCCCGACACAATGCCTCTACAAAAACTAGATCTCCGCAATGACTCTTGACATCAAAACATACTCGACAATCATACAACATCAAAGCTTCACATTCTTCTCCCATGAATTATATCTCTCGTCGTATTATTATCTCCGAATTCTCACTTCAACACTTACAATTCTTATCTATATATAGTCTTTCTCCTTACAACTCTTTTCCACTTACTACCGACTTCCTAACTGACACTATGGACAAATGACCCAATATCTAACTAACTTATCCAAAAATGACCAAAAACCCACATTATGCGGCATAGCCAACTCAACATTACATAGTATGTGGTCCAAATGACCCAAAACCCCGCATTCCGCGGTACAATTAACCCAAAATGCATAACTAATATTCCGCTCATCGCCATTCGCATCATCTTCTCGCCGTTCACGCCATCTTCCTCCTTGTCGCAATATCGGAGATGCTGCGATAACACTCTACCAAACCACCTGCCAACACAATGACATGGCAATGGAATGGATTAATGTACTAATATTGCATCATTGATGACTTGACAATGGAATGGATTAATGTACACAATTGCTTGAATAGAAATAGAAATTCAAACACCTTGGGTAACCGTCGCAAATATGCTAGGAATAGAAAATGGGGGAGGTAGGAAACAATTGGTGGTAACATAGTAGAGGGACATGGCACCTAGGTGGTACAAGTTGTAATACTTTTGTTATTAACTCAATAGAAGTTATTCTATTAAATCTAGATGCTCTATTCAATGCATACAACAAAGCATAATTATTAAATCTAAATGCTCCATTCAATACATAAGATGAAGCATAACTATAGAAACTTGAATCAAAATGCTCCTTTTCAATCATATAATGAATCATATCCATAAGCATATCCCTAGAATATTAAATCTAGAGCATTAGTTTTCAAAACCATACCAAAAATTAATCTAGCAACTTCTAGTTATAGAAACCTATCAACATGATTAGTTAAATGAAGTGAATGCAAATAGTGAAGTGAGCAGTCTAAGAAGAATGAAATTTATCCAGTTTAAATGGGATTGGTAAAATAGGCATTGAGATAAGAAATTGGCGAGAATTGAGAGAACTTGATCTCTCATTGTCTTGTAATGATGCTTGATTGGAATTACAATAGAATATCATTTCTTGTTTAGGCCATAATTGAGCTAATCCCAACCCAAGAATCTATGCCAATTACTTTATCAAAATATATTCTTTTGTGAAAGAGGCATTATCTCCATTTTGGGAATAAAGTTGCTATTGAACACCCAAGTTGATCTAACACTTATGTTTTTATCATAAGGGACTATAAATATTTTTCCAAATGCAATCCTTCATAAAATTGCTTGAATCCAAATAGGAGGTATGTAGTGGTAAGGTTTCTTCTTGTCTTCCAAATATTATTTTTGATAAACATGTCCTCTTCAACTCATTTGTATTGATTACATGTTTTGAATCATAACTAGTTTGATTTTCAAATGCATTTACCTTGATTGTATAGTTAGTCTAAAGATGACTCTTCACATCTTCAACATCTTAGGTTACTTTATTTAATAGATTATTGTCTACCTCTAGGTTTTAAGACTACATGCCAATATACATGCCATTCAACATACACTTCCAATACAACATAAGAGTGTTGCACTAATTAAAAAGGTGGAATGCAATTAGGATGGATTGTAATTTGTTTAAAATGCCCATCGCACCTATCACCAACACCTTGACATCTAGAAAATAAATTAAGTGTTCGAAATTAGTTTCAAGTGTTGAAATTAATTTCGATTAATTTCCCAATGTAATTGTTCATTTTATGGTTGGAAATTTATAAATTAGTAAGATTCATTGTTAGGGTCCTATCCTAGAACACCTTAATTTAGGAGTTATTCATGTAATGTATATGACCATCCCTTTGGAAAAAGGTTTTGTAGTTAGTAATCAAGAATCAATGTCAAAAGGGCCTCTCTATTAATTAAGACATTCTAGGAAGTTGGTACTTATTAGATATTTGGCCATGAAGTAGTCAGGGTTTTTTTATTTGGGAATACTATATAAAGAGATATAAGGCTATGAAGGTTTTAGTTGAGAATTATTGTATCAAATATTTGCTTAAGCGAAAGGTTTCCCAACCTTGGAAACCTGCTAGAAGGCCTTACTATTAAACAAGATTGCCATATCTTGTGCCCATATGCCATAGTTGTGACCATTAAAGATATAGGAGATTTTCTTTCTTGAAATCCATAATTATGCTTTGTCAATCAAAATATTGATTGCACTGAGAGGTGCTTTCCATAGTCCAATTGGAAAACATGTTTTATGTCTATAATAGTGATGTGGCACATGTTGCCTCCAAAAAATAAATATATAAAACTAAGTATATCTCTTACCAAATCGTGAAGCGATGCTTTTGTTAGGTTTTTCTATGTTGTAGGTGATTTTGGATTTGATACTAATCATTGGTTTCCTATAATCCCTATCTAAATCAGAAAGGGATGCTTTTGTTTATTTGTTTTTGTCCATTGTCTCAAAGAAACAAAAGCATGGTTGTCATCGAACCTAAGAGACATTAAAGTAAAATATGTGAATACAAGAGAGACGTGTAGATTGCAAATATGAAGTAGAATATCCATTCAGGCACATAGTCTTCTTTTTTAGAAAAACACTTAATGCAAAAACATTTTTATGTAAGGAGGAGTTCATACTACACACCTTTGTGCAAATTTTCCCAGAACATTAGTTATGGTGACTCCACTTAATTTTTGTTTATTTCTCTTTAATTAGTTTTCTATTTGCTAAATAGCTAATTTTGGGTTCTTTTCTTGTGCAGGAGATCAATTCTATACCATTCATTCGCAGAATTTGGCCTCCTCTTGTTCATAATTGGTATTTACATAGTAGCGCGGATCCCAGTTCCCTATGCGGACTACTCACATATTTTCATTCAACAGTCACGCTACTGCGCAAACCTCTTTGCTTTCTTCAATGCGATAATATTCTCTATAATAGTGCAACTTTGTTCTATTGTAACCATACTAATGCGTGTATGTATCAGGAAAACCCATGATGTTGTCTTTTATTTTGCTTTTTATCAGTTTTCCACAAATATTGCAATCCCAATGACTACTCACTAATGAACCGGAATTAAATTAACTTACAATAGTTAGTTTTTCATGTCAGAATTAAATCAGCTAAAAGCATTGAGCCACAAAAATTGATGGCACATCATGTCATGTTTTTACCTCCACCTTATCCCACCCATTAATCAATCATGGTTCACAAATAAATATACATTTTCTACTATAGAACTATATCTACATAAAAAAATTTGTACACATCATGACTTCCTTTCCTTATCGATATTAATTTCATCTCTCTAATCACATGGTTTTTTCTCTCTATGTACAATGAATTTATTGATATTGATACAATCTAATTATAACTTGAATTATTGTTTTTTAGCATGGTAGGAATATTCAATATATCATGGCCTTCAAGGTAAAACAAAAATTATGGTTGTCATGATTATATTCATACTCGGTATGAATTTCCTATATCTTAGTTACTTAATGAATAATTAATTGACATGAAGTTTAACAAAGTTTTGTTAAATGTAGATATAATGAGGTAAGAGTGAATCTTCAAGCTTGTATAGTAGTGGGAGAAAGGAAAGTGTATTATTACAAAGGGGATCAACCAGAATGAGCACATAAAGTAGAAGAAGGAAAAATATTGAGAACAAAATATCCAAAATAATAAAAGAAGAGGACTATCATGTATACCTGAGATTCGATTATCATGAAAGGAGTTTACATGTTCCCAATATAAATCTAAAGGGGACAAGAATTTGGACTCATCATAGATTTAGAAGGAGACTATAGATGAAAAATTGTATATCATCAGCAAGTTGTTATATTGATGTTAAGGTGAATATAGATCAATTGTAATTTGGCCTCTCCATTTATAAACATCAAGACAATTTGTCTCTATCTGATGTTATCTCTTATTTAAGAAAATAAATTGTAACTATGAAAATAACTCCCAAATTGAATTGAATACTCAAATATATTGGGGACTTGAAAAGTCAATGAGGAAGACCAAGAGTCGCCTATAATACCAAAGGTCGGTAGAAAAGTAAGAGTCATTATTATTTGCAAAAAATGTATTACTAACCTAATTGGAGGGGGGTATTTTACTTGTAATTTTTTTGTCAAACTGTTTTTCAAAATTCTAATGAGAAGCCCTAACTAGACATGTTATTTGGACACAAATTTCAGGTCTAAGACTTCAATGTTAGTATATCTGATCTTCACTTTTTATGTTTGCATGCATCCCAGTCATCAGTGAGGTGTCACCTAACACCTAGTCCCCAGTTTGCTAGCCCTGAGAGCTTCTTTCCATTCATTTTTAGCCCTCCTAGTTAGTGATGCGCCCTCCTTTAACCTACCACATGTGAAAGGCACCCTTCTTCACCTACCACTTAGTTACACTTCAGTTAGTTGGGTAATTTGTTGATCTTTCCTTGATTTAAGGCTAGATTGACTTGTTAACTAACTGAAACACTCCGTTGGACCCCCAGTGAGACTGGATTGCCTATTTTGACTCCAGTAAGCTCCCCATGCACCCTCCACTGAGCCTCATTCACTACATTTGTGCTCCATGCGCCAGTTACACCTACCACATTCAATTAGACTCAGTTTGACACCTGGTTGACCGTTACTTGTGCATTGATGAATCCATTGATCTGATGATGAGGACTCCTAATGGAGACAAGCTACACCATGCAAGATATTTGGTTGAACTCCTTAGTTAATTCGAATTGCTTGGCTTGGCCTATTCAGTCAGTGTGACTGCACATTGTATTGTATTCCACTTCTGAGTTCAATAGAGCACTGTTGCAATTCTCTTGCACAATTTACACATATTATTCTTTATGCATCTGTTGTAATTGATTTACTTGTTCAATTAGATCTGTTGTGCTTAAATTTCACATGGTATCAAATCCATGGTAGGGACAAGACTTCTTTTCTGCAGGGATTATTTATGAAGATTGAGCAATTTTTGCTCACTTTACAGCAGTTTTCTGCAGTTGCAGCTATTGCTCCATAATGGTTCTTGTTTGCTTCTGATTTGCAGGTTTCTTACTTCCTCCATTTGCATTCGCTATTGCAGAGATGGAATATTCTTCTTCACAAAATATTCTTATTCCATTCAACTATGATGAATGGAAACCAAAGATGATAGCATGCTTGAAGAGCCAATGTCTCTTTGATATGTGTATTGGTATTACAAGAGATTTTGTTTCTGATGAAGAGGAGAATGATTGGCTTAATGTTTGTGATAGAGCTTTTGGGACAATATTTCTTGTCGTGTCTCCTTGTATGCGCTACCTTAGTACTACTGGTTAAAATCCAAGAGATCTATAGGCCCAACTCAATAGAGAATTTGGAAAGCAGGGAGAAGAGGATCATGATAGCCATTTGGAGAACAAGCCCAGTGAGAGCTCCTTATGTGTTCTCTCCAATTATGTCTTGCCCTCAACAATTCTTCAAGATGAAGAAGAAACTGTAGATTCAACACTCATTTTCTCACTGTCTTCTATTTCGAATTCTCAGCAAGATAAGCCAACTCATACTCTAGATTCCGAAGAGGTTCTTGAATCCTATCTTTCACATGAGTTTGTCGGTATGCAGAATAATGATCTACTTGATGTTTTGGAGGTAAAATCTGATTTTGGAGGTGAGGCATTCGCTCCCCTTGATCACATGATTCCTACATACTCATGTTCGATCATTGGCACAGTTTCTCTGAGTTTTATTGAATATGAAGAGCACTACCATTTGCTTGAGTTCAAGTCTCATGCATTTTTTTGTTGATTTTGGTTTTGATCTCACCCCTGTTGGTTCAAAGGAGATCTCACGAAAGCATCTCTCAAATATTGGAGCCGATTTAACTTCCATTGATCAGAAGTTAAAATTTCAAGAGCTATTTGATCCGATTGGATCTATTCCTACCTCACTTGGTTCGAATTATAGGCCCCAAGATCATATTCACATTAGAGAAATTTTGAGGTCAAAAAAGGGCCTCAAAACAAAGAAAATGTACTATAAAATACAACCAATCACATTCTAGTAGATGACATCATCCCCCTTGGTGAGGTGGCATTGCATGAGTTAAGAATGCTTATTTGTCAAATTTTCTATGGTGGATGAAAACACATAGTTAACCAAGGTAGTGGTGTAAGTACTTTTAAGTCATAAAGTAAAGTACTCATAATGATAGTCTTTTCATAAAATAATATTATTGTCATTTTCAAGTAAAGTACTCATAATGAATGTCTTTTCACACTTTCACATAAAATAATATTATTGTCATTTTCAAGTGAAGTACTCTTAATTCATAAAGAAAGTCCTTTCACATTTTTTTATAAAATAATATATTATCATTTTTATGTTTTTAATTTTAAATTATATATTCACTCCATTCTATTTAATAACATAATGTCAAACTAATAAAGAATAATAATAGATTTAATAAATAATAATAATAATGCAATGTGGATTATAATAATATTATTGACATTTTACATGTAAATAAATTCTCAATTAAATTACATTATTAAATTCATGAGAATAATACTAAATATAAAAAGTCAACATAAAATTAAAAAAAAACTCTTAAAAATGTTTTTTATTATTTAATTTCATTTGCAAGTTCAAGACAAATAAATGTTAAAGGACAATACATTTTTGGGAATTTACAATGAATCTTAGTCACATCAATGTAGTCTTATTTTATTAATTTTATTTCTAGTGAATTTTGAAAAGTAACTCAACCATGGTTATTTATATTGTGCATAGAAAATAGTGTGGAAGGTGACTTGTCATATATACCTACCCCATAAAACTCCCAATTCATAATATTTTAATATATCTCATGTTTTTGTATTACATCTCTTAGGAGGCCCTTTTTTTACCTCAAAATCTCTCTAATGTATTTTCAGATTTGTTCTCACCATTTTCGATCTGAAGAGCAAGTTTATAAAGTCTCTATATTCGCTTGCATATAGTAATGGAGCATTCAAACACATGTTTTTGGAGCATAATCCATTTACTCCCAAGAGTAAGATACCACCAGACATATCTACTTGAGTTTGGAGTAGTTAAATCTTTTGGTGTGTTAGAGTCCATTTTGAGGGGGGGTTGTCCCATGAGGTTTTCTCCATTTCCTTGGTTCATGGATTGTTCTTTATTTGGATTATTTTTTGTATTAGGGTGACCTTTGGTCTAAGTTACGAGGGCCCTATCCTTTATTTTTTACCATCATAGTATAGCTTGTGGGGGGGTGTTAGGATATCTCATCTTCACTTTTTATGTTTGCATGCATTTTGCATACAGTCATGCATTTGCATGCGTCCCAGTCATCAATGAGGTGTCACCCAGCACATAGTCCCCATTTTGCTATCTCGGGGAGCTTCTTTCCATTCATTTTTAGCCCTCCTAGTCAGTTATGCGCCCTCCTTTCACCTACCACATGTGAAAGGCTGCCTTCTTCACCTACCACTCAGTTACACTTCAGTTAGTTGAGTAATTTGTGGATATTTCCTTGATTTAAGGCTAGATTGACTTGTTAACTCACTAAAACACTCCGTTGGACCCCCAGTGAGAGTAGATTGCCTATTTTGACTCCAGTTAGCTCCCCATGCACTCTCCACTGAGCCTCCTTCACTACATTAGTGCTCCCATGCGCCAGTTACACCTACCACATTCAGTTAGACTCAGTTTGACACCTGGTTGACCATTACTTGTGCATTGATGACCCCACTGATATGATGATGAGGACTCCTAGTAGAGACAAGCTACATTATGTAAGCTATTTGGTTGACCTCCTTGGTTAATTCGAATTGCTTGGCTTGGCATATTCAGTCATTGTGGCTGCACATTGTATTGTATTCAACTTATGATTTCAATAGAGCATTGTTGCAATTCTCTTGCACAATTTACACATATTATTCTTTATGCAACCGTTGTAATTGATTTACTTGTTCAATAAGATCTGTTGTGCTTCAATTTCACATTCAATGCATAAAATATTTTTTATCTAATTGTTTGAGTTTCAAAATTGTTGTGAGAATATTTATATATATATTAGATTGTTCTATTATAGAATTAGCATATCTATATCTAACTTGTCACTAGAATGGTTTTTCTATAGCGATAATCATAGTGTTGTAATCAATTGTTCATTTTCAGATTGTTCTAGTATGCATATACTTACTTAAGTTTTTATTATTGTTGATGCAGTAATTGTTTACTAAAGATAAAAGAAGTGATGTATTTGGTGATATGTTGACATTTCTAATTCTATTTGTTTGGATAGGAATAATTTTTCATTTCACATAGTATATTAGCTGCATTTCATCCACTTCATCTAAAAAAAGCTTGAATAACTGATAAGGCAACAATTGGTAAAACCTCAAAACCATAATGGTTGATTGGCTATAAATTTGATGGGATCCCTATTGAAAATGATGTCAATTCTAATTGAGAATTTTCACTTGGGTATCCCATGCTATTTGCATAGGGAAATTATAACATGTTAATAGGTATATATCATAGGATTTCTAACAAGTGTGAATAGATGTGTTCACTTTGAACAATTGTATAATCTATTGAGAAAGGGGAATTATTGTATTACTAATTCCAATGCAACTTACCACTAATTAATGCAAGATCAAAGGTACAATACAGTTTATAAAATCAAACTGCCAAACCAAATGATTTGGATTTAGTAGGAACATAACTGCTAAAGGGAGGGCACCATGGAATCCCCCATCAACCAACATGAGAAAGTAGTAGGAACGTGATTTGATTTGATTTGAATGTCTTGAAAAAACTTTATAGAACACACTATTGATTATGTCCTTTGCATGCATCAAATGGAAATAACACATGAAAAATACCCTCTTAGAAACAACTAATAATGAAGTTTTTTTGCAAAGGTGGGGAATTCCACCAATGATTAAAGTGGAAATCAAACTATAGCATGAATCACACTATGTGAATAAATGTCTTTCCATCGAACATAGGGGAAAACAATCAATGAAAAATAATGATGATATGTCATCTATTGAGCATAAGGTAACCTACTAATGATGATTAGTAATCCCTAGGGTTCTATCAACTTTAAGTCTATCTCCCAGAGAAATGTGTTGTAGTTGATAAGAGAAGACATACTAGTGAGAAGAAAATTATGAATCCTTCCACACAAGAATGAGAAAAACACTGGTTATGATGATGAAACCAAGAACAAGTTGACAACAACAAAGATCAACATTAATAGTGAAGAAATCTAAGGAATGGCCAATACATGATTAAAGACATACATTTGCACATAAGTACAAAAAATAGTGACTTAGGAATTTTTCAATGCCAAAAGAGACCAATGATATAAATACACCATGTAGGAGGCATACAAAATTTCTCCATAGTGATTAGAAGAGTAACTAGTTCCAAAGGAGTAAGAACTAAAAAATCATAGTACAACTCCTAAGGAAAGTAATAAACCAAATGGTTAAGGAATACCTGAGAGAAGTACTTTATTCAAAGGTTGCATGGCGATGCTACTTTATGGAACATAGTAAAGATATAAAGTATTTCACCCCTCTCACTTTTTTTGGTTGTGTCCTTTTTATATTATAAAATCTTATTAAGAATAAAAGAATGCTATAATACAATGGAAGAGATGAGTTCCATAGGGAAACCAAATTCATTCAAAGAGCATGGAATTGATTTTTGCAAATCAAAAGAAAAATGATATGCGGGAGATTTGGGAACTCATAAATGTGTCTCCTCTAGGATAGTATAGGTTTGAAATGTAGAAGCAAGTAATGAAAATATAAGTGGAATTTAATAATTCAAAGGTGGTAAGAATAATGTGTAAAACTACAACAAAGCATTAGGGAAAACATGTGCAATGATAAGTATAACAAATGAAAAACAAACCAATTATAAAGGTTCCGCATGGGAATGATCAAAGGTAGTTGAGAAAGTGAATCAGGTTCATAATGAAATATAAAACTATGATGGATTTTTGTCCTACCATAAAAACATAGGATGGGTTCTAGATGACAAAAAGATGCTACATTAGGGTATCCCACTATAGAAAATCTCTTCTATTAGAGTATTGCAAACTACAATTAGAAAAGGCTTATTCACCAACATCTAAAAGGGTTGACCCTAATACAAATTTAGGTGGACAAGGTTTAAATGCATCATAACAAAAGTGAACCTTAAACCTATATGTAGAGTTCTGAACATACTTGACTGGGTTGAAAAATGAACAAAGCATTATCCCTAAGCAACTAGGAACCCAACTTAACATTCTATACCCAAGGAACAATAATAACATTATTTATCTAAAAAATCCAAAACGAAATATTTGATAAGATTTACTTGGATAGGGTATCCTCAAATTTTATATCTTAAACCATATTCACTCAAAAGGAAGATCAAAGCTCAAATAAAGGATATATTCTACATGAACACACTAATCATCATAGGGGTCTAACGATCTACTAAATAAATTAAACACATAATGAACACAACTTGTAGCTCAATGAAAAAGTTTAAATAGTAAAAAATGCTAATGTTTGAGGATCCACAAACAATAAGGTTAGACTCAAAAGGAAAATTAGAGCTAGATTTGATTGCAAATGGGTCGAATCCAAGGAGATGCTCTTCAAGAAGAACACAAATACACAAAGGAATGTCAAAACTAATCATATATTCTAGTAGAACTTCATCTAATGGCATAAATTTGGACAAACAAGCTGTAGAATGTTGGAATATTTTATATTCCTTGGAAGGTAATAATGTCTTTATATTATGTCGGAAGATATCCACAATCTTATGTAAAAGAGTAATACATTATATCCCATATTCATTATGGTAAAATATACTCTTGATGTTCATTATTATATAAAGAGATGTTATTATGGAGAAATATATTATCCCACATGTAATAAGTGAGATTAATTCCTCCTCATCTCTTAGTATATAATAGAATCAAGGGAGTCACATCACTCACTCATGATCTTTACTTATTCACACAAGTAATGCTATATTGTATTGGGGTTATTAGCATTGCTCTCTTGTAAGCTTGAGGGAGATATTATGGAGATAATAGAAGACTACCTTCTTGTGGACATAGCCCAATTGGGTGAACCATGTATATCTGGTGTATTCTTTTCTCTTGTTCTCTTTTTGTACTTATTGTTGATATATTATTGTTTTGCATAGATAGGTAAGCTAGTTTAGTTAGATCCATATCTTTGACATGGTATCAGAGCTTGTTGTTATGATCTAGCACCTTCTTTTGCTTTCAAAACAATATTTTATCATTTGGGCATTGTTTATTTTGTAGATTTGCTTTCTCTCTGGTAGCCATTAGGATTCTCTTCATATCTGGACATGTTTCTGCAATTTTTTTCCTAACCATAACCTTGTTGTGAAATTTTTTTTGCAGAAATCTTTCAAGGGTTTCTTGATGTTATTTTTGTAGATCTATATGTTTTTTGGATTCGCCTCAAGGAGATCTATCTTTCGGTTGTCAAAAGGATAGTTTTCGTCCAATTTTGGTAGACTTTGTGCAAGTTTCCTTCTTCGACAGATTCAACACTGTTTTCGGCCTTAAACTGGACGCTCACGACTTTTCTTCACAGAAACTGTAGTTAACCGCGACCGTTCCTGCTGCAAACCCGCGAATACACTGCATACTCGCGGATTTTTAGTGCACAGACCCGCGTATGCTTCCACATAATCGTGACTGTTCCATTATTGAACCCGCGTTTACTTCAGTTTATTCGCAACCCTTCATGTGCTGAGCTCGCAAATTCTTTGGCAGAATCGCGGCTTTATAGTACAGAGACCCGCAAGTAGCCATGACCCTATTACACCACAACCCGCAAGTAGCTGCGACCTTGTCGTGCAGAACCCACAAGTATCAATGTTTATTCACTGGTTTCTTGTTGGCAAACCCACGAGTGGCTTCTCTTGGCACTTTTTTTTCAAAGGGCTATAAGTAAAAGTTTCTTTTCCTTTACTGTTTCTTCTAATATGTTTTTGCAGTTCAATGCGGTAAAGTATATTAGTTTTCTGTTGTTCACTTTCTTTCTCTTGTCATTTCTAGCATTTGGGTTTTATTTTTTCTACCATTATGACTTTAGAAGTAGCTTCTATTCCTGAACTTGTTGGTCCTAACTATCTTGCCTCGAAGAGAAAAATGATTGATGTTCTTAGGAGTAAGAATCTATGGAGGATTGTTAATGGTGAACACATGAAACCTGTTGATGCTCAAGCTTTGGCTATATCGGAAGATAAATGTGATCAAGCAAGAGGGCTCATTGGTCAAATGGTTGCAGATAGTATTTAGGTAAGTATAGAGGTAGAAGATATCCCCATCGAAGTATGGAAAATTCTTGCTTCTTTATTTGATAAATCTGATGATGTTTCTCCTTATTACCTTGAAAGTAAGATTTTTGAGCTAGATCCTACTAACTTTGAAAGAGTAGAATTATATCTTGCTGAAGTGAAAACCTTAAATGAAAAATTAAATAATTGTGGTAAAGATTACAGGAAAACAGACATTGCTCTAATAATTCTTGTAGAACAAAACTTGCCATCTTCTTTTGATATGTTCATTCAAACTAGGAATAGAGCTCTTGAATTGTCTTCAAATACCATGAAACCTACTTTTGATGATTTTTGTAAAGAATTGATTAATGAGCAAGAAAGGTTAATTGTTTCAAGACAACTCTCACCTAATAAATATCTAATGGCACATAATAAGAATCCTAAGAAAAGTTTTAATAATGTTAAAGATTCTAATTCACAAACTTCAAATCCTACTAATAACTCTGGTAATGCTTGTAATGCACATCATGAATCTAGTAAGATGAAGAAAGTGTAGGATCCATGTAAGCATTGTGGTAAAACTAATCATCCTAAAAAGAATTGCTTTAAATTGAAACGTTTAAAGACTGAGGCTAAAAAGAATGGTTCAAATGAATCACACGTAGCTTTGTGTGCTTTTGTTGTTTCTTCTAGTAACTCTTCTTCTAATCTAGAATGGATAATGGATTCTGGTGCTTCTAAACATATGACTGGTAATGTTTCTTTATTTCCATCTTATGAAAATAATAAACACACATCTCAGAAAGTATCTATAGGTGATGGTAAACAACTTTCCGTAATTGGTTCTAGTAATGTTAATGTTGCTAATGGTCAATTGGAAGATGTTTTTCATGTTGAAAATATGCCCATCACTTAATTTCTATTTATCGTGCACGTCAAAAAGGATATAAATTTAAAGCTTGGCCTGATAGATATGTTCTTAAAGATATCAATCAAAATTTTAAAGTAGTTTCTTCTAGCCATGTTGATCATACTGTTGGTTTATATAAATTTGTTGGTTTTAATTCAACTTAAAGACAACCTTTTTATTCTTATATTGCTCATGCTGATGAACTAAAGAAAATCACGACATGAAATATTAGGTCATTTGAATTATGGTAAAATGCAAATGTTAACTAAAATGGTACTTGGCTTGCCTAATATTTCGTCTACTAATGGTGTTTGTGAAGGTTGTGCTCTTGGTAAACATCATAGAGAAACGTTTGATATAGGTAAAGCTTGGCGTGCTAAAGAACCATTGCAATTAATTCACAGTGACATTTGTGTTCCTCTTGAAGTTCCTTCTCTATCACATGCAGTCTATTTTCTTACCTTTATTGATGAATTTAGTAGAAAATTGTGGGTTTATTTTTTGAACAATAAAAGTGACACTTTTTCTAAATTTCAAGTTTTTAAATCTTTGGTTGAAAATGATTATGGTAGAAAGATTAATACTTTAAGAACTAATAATGGCGGGGAATTCATTAAGAAATAATTTGAAGTATTTTTATCTAAACACGGAATTCAACATCAAAAGATTGTTCCTTACACACCTCAACAAAATGGCATTGCTAAAAGGAAAAATGAAACTTTAGTTGAAATGGTTAGATGTATGCTTTATTCTAAAGGATTACATAAGAAATTATGGGCCAAAGCCATAAGTTGTGCTAACTTTATTTTAAATAGAGTTCCTACAAAATATGTTAAGCATGTTACCCCTATGAAAAAATGCAATGGTAGGAAACTGATATTAGTAACTTTAAAGTGTTTGGTTGTGAATGTTGAGCTCATATTCCTGATGAAAAACATAAAAATTTAGAATCCAAGTCTCACAAGTGTATATTCATTGGTTATTTTGAGGATTCTAAGGCTTATAGGTTGTTTGATAATTCTAGTCAATGTGTCAAAATTAGAAGAGATGTTCAATTTATTGAAGTCTCTCCACCACCTAAGTCTGTCGAACCTCATGTTACTCTGAATATTCCCTTATCACTTGTTACTGCTATCTTGGTTACTCCTTCCAGTTTGGTGACTGATCTTAGTTCATCATCATCTTCTTCTTCAAGCATTCCACATGAATGTCTCGAAGATCTTGAAGTGATGTCTGTCCCTTCTAATCTTCCTATTTGGGCCCAGAAAACTCTTGAATCTGCAGGAAGTGATATCGGAATCCCTTCCAATAATCGTAGAACTAGATCTAACTTTGTTCTTATGACCAAATGTTTTGCCACATATGATCCTACTACTTATGTTCAAGCTAAGGGTAAACCTCATTGGGAACAAGCTATGTCCGCTGAGTATGATTCTCTTATGAAGAACAAGACTTCGTCTCTTGTTCCTCTTCCTTCGGGAAAGAATTTAGTTGGTTGCAAATGGGTTTATAAAACTAAATTTACTGCAGAAGGACATATTGAAAAGTATAAAGCTAGATTAGCTGCAAAAGGTTTTAATCAACTTGAAGGTATTGATTATAATGAAACATTTGCTCGTGTTTCTAAAATGAATACAATAAGTACCATTTTATTTATTGCTGCATCTTATAAATGGGAAATACACCAAATGGATGTTAAAAGTGCTTTTCTAAATGGTGATCTTAATGAAGACGTTTATATGCAACAGCATCTTGGTTTTATTAATGTTGAATCATCAAGTTTAGTATGTAAATTACACAAGTCTTTATATGGTCTTAAACAAGCACCTAGGGCTTGGTATGATAAAATTGATGCATATTTCTTGAATAATGGTTTTAAGAGTTGTATATCTGATCCTAACTTGTATGTTAAGCATGCTGATGATAATATCATTGTTATTGTTTTATATGTGGATGATCTTATTATCACTGGCATCCAACTTGTTCTCATTCAAAGTATGAAAAGTGATCTTCAAAAGCAGTTTGAAATGACTGATCTCAGTATATTGCACTATTTCTTGGGTCTTCAAATTTGGCATCTGGCAGATGGTATTTTTCTCTCTCAACCGAAGTATGCTATAGATTTATTGGCTCGTTTCTATAGGAGTGATTGTAAACATACTCCTATGCATTTTCAGTTCGGTGTAATGTTAACAGTTGAGTGTACTACTCCTCTTGTTGATGCTAGTCTTTATCATCATCTAGTCGATAGCTTGATATATTTAACTCGCAGCACACCAGATCTCTCTTTCTCCGTCATTATAGTTTCACGGTTCATGCAGCAACCTCATGAAATTCATTGGCAAGCAATAAAGAGAATTCTGAGATATTTATAGGGGACATTGCACTATGGTGTTGTTTAACCGAGCAGTACTACAGTTTCACTTTCTGGTTATACAGATTATGACTGGAAAGGTGACAGTTTTGATCGACGGTCAACTGTTGGTTATATATTTCAACTTGGTTCAGGTCTGATTTATTGGTCCAGCAAAAAGGTGAAGACCCTTTCTTTATCTTTGTGTGAAGCACAGTATAGAGCAGCCAAAGAAGGACCAAGAGAAGCAGTTTGGTTACAGCATGTTCTCACTGAGCTTGGTCTGGTTCCAAAGTCGTCCACTCTGTTGAAGTGTGACAATCATGGTGCAATTCATCTTGCTTATAATCCTGTATATCACTCCAAGAAAAAGCATGTCGATCTTGATGCTCATTACATTCAAGGTCTCATCAGAGATGGGTGTTCTTTGTCTTGAGTATTGTGCTACCGAAGCAGCAGGTAGTCGATATCTTCACCAAATCCTTAACAATGACGAAGTATGTGCATCTTCATTCTTTACTTGGGATGAGGGAAGTTGTCATCAAGGGGGAGCATTAATGACTCCTTCCTTCCTTTGTTAGTGGGATTTTCACCCAACCATTATTAAGGGGGGGTGTTGGAATATTTTATATTCCTTGGAAGGTAATAATTTCTTTGTATTATGTTGGAAGATATCCACAATCTTATGTAAAAGAGTAATACATTATATCCAGGGATAATTTTAAGGACCCATACTTATTTAAAAGTGTATAAACCTTGGCGAATCTTACCAATTCTTAAAATGTCAACTATAAAATATTTGGCGATATTTTTCTAAAACTATTTCAATCTCTAAGGATTTTATATAGTTTATATAATAATTTGGTGATTTTTAGAGAAAAAAAAAGTTGACCCCATTAAAATTGGGCAAGATGGGGCTTCAAAAATTTGAAATTGGTGAATCTTTTTCTGGAAAAAAATATGGAAAAATAGCCCATGGGCTAAATTTCGCCCCTAAAATTATCCTTGATTATATCCGATATTCATGATGGTAAAATATACTCTTGATATTCATTATTATATAAATAGATGCTACTATGGAGAATTATATTATCCCACATGTAATATGTGAGAGTAATTCCTCCCCATCTCTTAGTATATAATAGAATCAAGGGAGTCACATCACTCACTCATGATCTTTATTTTTTCACACAAGTAATGCTATATTGTATTGGGTTTATTGGTATTTTTCTCTTGTAAGCTTGAGGGAGATATTCTAGAGATAATAGAAGACTACCTTCCCATGGACATAGCCCAATTGGGTGAACCACGTATATCTGGAGTATTATTTTCTCTTGTTCTCTTTCTGTACTTATTGTTTATATATTATTGTTTTGCATAGATAGGTAGGCTAGTTTAGTTAGATCCATATCTCTTACATAGAATATGCTAGAAAGTACCCATTGAATAAGTCATCTCATCAATTACTTGGAGCATGCCCCAAGAAGGTAAGCATAAATGTAGATATCCTTCTTAGTAGCAATTGAGCACATGGGCTATGGGCCACAAAATTCACCTATAGTGTCGTAGTGTCTATTGAAATTCTAGAAACAAACAAAGGGAAGCATGGTTTAAAGTCAAACAAGGATGAATATCATGAATTTAGCTAATAAATTATCATGATGCTTTCGTTTTGAGGAAAATCAATCACATGAAAAAACATAGACACCACAACATTCATAGAATATACATAACCATTACCAATAAACATATTGGGCCTTCCATAACTATCATATTGACTAAAATAATATTCATATCTAAATAAAATAGGAAATTGCATAATATTCCCGAAGGGTTTACTAGGTCTACTATCAAAAGCCATCTGTTAAGTAGAAGTTGACAGAAGGTTGGGAGAACCCAAACATTTCCAGGAATATGAAGATAAAATACTAAAAAGTCCCCTTCATTTACAATGCATCAATGAACCATGTATGAATTAACTTCAAATTTTATTTGGAAGAGTGTAGAAGAAGGAAAGGCCCATCTAGACTAGTCCAATAAGAGGAAATGATCCTAGATTTTGGTTTCAAACCAATTGAAGTAAATGAAGTGCCCCCCACTCTTTAAAGTAAAAGTGGGATTGATCAAAGATTACATTATCTCGACTACTTCAATTTCAATGCTCTCTAAATGAAGAGTGAGATTAGTAAAAAATTACATTGACTTGAACAGCTCATCAACTATAGTTTTAATGGTCTATTGGGAAACCATAGGTTATTCAAGAGAAAAATATCCTTGAGAAATGGATCACACTCTGTGTACCTTTGGAATATGACAAGAAATGAATAAGTTGATCTCACTTGTAAAATCTACAAGGGAATTTAGTGTTGAATCCTATTCATCTAGGTTACTCTTGAAACAATATTAATACTACCTACATGAGTTGCATTGGATGTTTTTTTTCTCATAGCATGAGTTGTATTGGATGTTTTTTCAGCCAACATGAGTTTCATTGGATAGTTTCTTTCCCTAGAATGACTTTTATTGGAAAGGGCATTACCCTCAGGATGACTTGTATTGGCGGGGGAGTTCCCCCTAGCACGACTTGCATTGGTTTGGGGGAATTTCCTCTAGCATGACTTACATTGGATGGTGGCTTGCCTCCTTGCACTTTCCTTTTGTTCCTATTCTTTATCCTCTTGTTTCTATTATAATTCTAGGTACTACCCAAACTAGGAGGAACAGTTTCACCATATAAGGTAGAATAAAAAATAATTCACTACTTGTGAAAAAAGAAACGGGATTTGATGCTCTTGACATATAATGCTTACTTGAGAAGTGTTATGAGAATTCAAGAGCATGCTCATAGTTGAAAATAACTAAAGTAGAAATCCCACAATGAATTCGTGAAGATTCAAAGTAACCATCAAAGGGACACTAATGTTTCCAAATGAATGAAAATCATAAGAGTCTCATTCTAGATGGGTCGTCTTGGTATATAGATGAACATCAGCCATAAATTTTGATTCAAAAGAAAAAATCTAAGTCATTATACAGGGTAAAAGAATACAATCAACACATGCTTATAAAATACTCTCTAAGATTAAGCCAAGAAAACATAGACTATAGAAAAATCCAACCAAAGGTGATTAAATCATAAGTTCAAGTAATAAAGAGTTGAAAATAGGGATTTTTGAAAATTAGCTTTGGATGTGTAATATCTACAATTTACACAAAAATAATTATTTTTTTGTTAGCATGATTATTGCTATAACTATCGAGTAGTAATAAAATGAATTTAAGAATTCTAGAAACTATAAACAACATAAAAGAAATTGTATACAACCTTTTCTGGAAGATGAACGTTTAGCACATACAGAGATATTTGCTGATTCTCATGTGCTGCTTTGTCCCCTCAAGATACTACAGCAATATTTTCCTGGCAAGCAAAAAGCTAATTAAGCCGAGTCAGAAGAAATCTCTGTAATCCTCCTTGAGGTAGATGATGAGAAATTAATTTACTGATTAGGCTAGTTTAAAGGATTTCGTCTTAAGTCATTGTCACTTGTCTCTCTTTGGCTTCACATAAGTGGTCTAGCATTTATGGCACAGTTCTTGCTACCTACTGGCAACAACCACATTTTTAAATGTGGTTGATATTCGTCGATTGGCGTATATCAACCATGACCACACATTTAAAAGTGGTTGATATTCATCGATTGACCAATATCAACCACATTTAAAAATGTTGTTGTTGCTAGTAGATAGCCAGCCCGACAAAGAAATAACGAAATTAAAATTTTAATAAAAATGTTATTTCAAAATAAAAATGAAAGAAAATGCATATTAAGTTTAAATTAAAAAAAAAAAAAAAAAATTAAAACATATTAAAATAAAGTAAAATAAATTAAACAAGGGAAATAGCTGCGGTGCAGCTAAGCTCCTGCCAAATGGTATTTTAGGTAATGTTGATGAACTGAGCATGGTAGTGAATGACACAATGAAATTGTTTCAAGACGACTTTATTCAATTGTAATTGAACTATGGGATACGTAGAAAGCTGCCTAAGGGGAATAAATGGTGTAATGAGTACCCAAAATGGAATATGGTCTAGTCGGTGGTTGTTGAGATATTGTAACTTCAAAGAATATTATAATTGTACTTATTATTCTGGAGATGTTTCATTCCTCCGTAAAGATCTTATTGTTTATCCGGAGATGTTTATTCCTCCGTCAGAATGTGGTAACTTGGGTTATTAGACTTCCCTAGTGGAGGTGAGCCCTTTATGTGTTATGTGGGTCAAAGGGTTATTAGACCACCCTAGAGGGGTCGGCCCAGTCAGTTGTAGTGGGGTATTTAACCCATTGGTTAAATACGAGCCTACGTGTACCTATGTAAAATACATGTCAGTGTAGTGTATAAATAGAGGAGGTGTGTTCCTCATTTGATACACTCACACACTTGAGGATAGCGCACTTGTGGAGGAGAGGTCTGCTATTGTGGAGGAGGAGATCATGTCTCAGGGTTTCATCTATGTATATTGCTGGTCATCTATATTGAGGAAGCTTTGCTAGGTTTTCTACCCCATGAGGGTTTCCCAGGATAAATCTCTGTCTCTTGTGTTTATGCTGTGCTTGTTGTTTCTTCAGTGATCCTGTATATGCTATTATTGTGAAATGGAATGTAATGCTGCTATTTTCTGTCTTAGCATATTGAATTTTAACATGGTATCAGAGCTAACCTGAAGGAAGACAAGGTATGGCACTAAAGACACTTGCTTTACTTACGACAATTTGAAGGTTAGGGTTTTACATAGAAAAAACCAGTCATCGTAGCAATTTCGCTATTAATCCGTTTTGGCGAAGTTTTCGGATCTGAAATTGTTACAGGACGAAGCTAAAATCTCCAGGTACCTTGTGTCCAAAGGACAACCTCTAATTCGTTGTACTTTGTGATTTATGATCTGTACAATATAGGGTTTCTACCTCTTCTAGATCTGAGTCAAAATCAGGTGACCTTGGGAAAAGGTCATAACTTGGGCTAGGAAGCTCCAAATGAAATTTCGTGAAAAGTGACAGGTAGTACACAGACTGTACTATCTCAGAAAACTTTTTCAGAGGCCGAAGTTGAACCAGTGACACGTGGCACGCCGTACAAGTTCGCTCTCCTGTATTATCCCATAAACAGGTCACGTTGCGACACTTGGCATAACTCTCTCTCAGAGAATCCAATTGAGGTCAGACCTATCAGGATGGAAAGATAACAGGCCGAGCTATCTCAGAAAACGTTTTCAGAGGCCGAAGGTCAAACAGTGACACGTGGCACGCCGTACAAGTTCGCTCTCCTGTATTTTCCCAAAACAGGTCACGTTGCGACATTTGGCATAACTCTCTCTCAGAACATCCAATTGAGGTCAGACCTGTCAGGATGGAAAGCTAACAGATCAGGCTATCTCAGAAAACTTTTTCAGACCCTGTGGATCAAAAATTTCAGAGTTACACCAGAAACAATCAGGTACATATTTCTGTCAAAACAGAATTATTTTTTGGTACCTTCATTCATGGCTTCCGGAATTTAGGGCTTTGAAGAAAGTTGGAATTTTTGTAATCGGAGACCACGGCTGGATGATACTCATCAAAATAGAAATTTAGAGACCAAGATCAGAATTTTTGGTTGGGCAGAAGGCCGGGCTTGATTAGACCCTAGTTCGGGACTTTGATCAGAAAAGTGGAAAATTAGGGCTTCTGTAAAAATGGGAATTTATGAAATCTGTGACCACGGCTGGAAGCTCCTCAGAAAAATAGAAGCTTAGAGCTTTGGATCAAACCTTTTGATGGGGCAAAAGAGTGGGCTTCATCAAACTCCAGTTCAGGGTCACGTCCAGAGAATCCGAAAGTTTCAAAGGCAAAATTGAGGAGTAAAACTTTGCAGTTTTCAAATTCTGAATATACCAGTTTGATCAGCTCATCAAGGCGCATATTTCTATCCTTTCGGAAGTTTGAAATTCAAAGTTTGAATTTTTTGGGTTTCTCTGACAAACCCATATCCAGCTCCAGGTCCAGTTCTTGCTAATCAAGTGGATTGGGTTAATCCGAGAAGAAGATGGATTGGTCACCTGCATAAGTGAAGAAGTTCCTGTCTCAGAGGGAGATGAGGATAAGGCCTTACATAAGAAGAATACAAGCGATCTCGACAGGTATGACTCATCGAGGTATGTTTCGATATTTGTCCATGATTAAGTTTATGGTATGTTTGTCTTCAGGTTATTACAGTTAGTACAATTTCGATTTTAGATTTGTCGTATAACCTTAACAAAATTATGAATGCATGATAGAAGATATTCATTGGTTAGGGTGTTGACACTTATGATTGTACTAATGCATTATGATGTTGTGTGAGGTTGATGTTGTCTGATAACAAGATACAGGTACATCACAAAAGACAAATCAGGTTCCATGACCATGAAAACATGAAGACAAAGACTCATCCATAATCTTTGTTCTACTTACGAGGTATGTATGACTTTGTTATATTATGCTTAACCTATGAGACATGCAGGTTCTAGCTCAGGATCTCTAAATCATTGAAGAGATTGTTTAGGTGTGTTGTACATAACCAAGTAGGTATACTAATCCAGGTATGTTTCCCATGAATCTTACCTTGTGTTAGGATCCCTTATATAAGTATACTTGGAATGATTGATTATGCTTATTCATAAAGTTAGTAATAAAGGGATTATGCATATTATATCTTTTATCTTGATTGATGATATGCATGAGTAAAAGAAGACTTCCCTGAAATCTTGAATACTAATGTTTATTAACTATAATCATGACTATACATTTTCAAGATTATTTAGTACTATAATGTTTTGATAGCATTTAGAATATACTAATGAGTGTATGTTTGTGCATGAGATCATGAGGATGACTCTTGAGCATGCACAGTGGTACAAAATGAATAGAAGTTCAAAAGACATACAAAAGATCAAGCGGGAGGCAACCACACAAACATAAAAGATAAGTATTTGAGTTGTTATTTGAAATAATAATGATATTGCCTGTAATAGGTTGTATGCATATTTGTATTCCTAGAATATATAATGCTGAGTATAAACATTCATAGAGCATTGAACAGTATACTACTAATGTGCATATGATTGGTAAGTTGGACAAACATTCCATTATTGCTTGTCTAGAATGAAACCTCTTTGCTGACATGCCGAGAGCTGTGCACACTCTCGATAGTATGTTCTGGTAGAGATGGAAGGCATCTAGATAGCCACTGTATGCATACAAGATATGGGAAAGTGTTGTGCCAAAGTATTGGTCAAATTAGTTGCATAACTATGTAAATGATATCTGTATGCATAATAGGTTATTATGTCAATATGATTTGATGATTATGAAGTATTACTAATCCTGTACTTAATTTTGATTTGTAGGAAAAATCATGATGAATGATGAACAAGCGATGGATGTTCAACAAAAGGATTTACAAATCAAACACACTATAGAAAGCTTATGGTTAAGAGATTCTCTTAGAAAGAGGAAGAGAATCATGATGAGATGTTTTTACCGTTCTCTTAATAATGTAATCAGGTTCTGTATGGGTTCCCAGGATCGGTAGTCAATTGATGAGCTTAATCATCATCATGGGTGATGTGGATCTCAACCCTTGCTACAAGGTTGAATATGGCTTCTATACACATATGACATGGATGCAAGAAGAAACTCACCATAGAGTTCGAATGACTTTGAGGCTCATTTTAGTAGACCCATCTGACGAGAGATGGCACAGATAGATATGCAGAAGATCACTCAATGCAGAGTGTGAATAATGGACATTTGACAGCTTCATGACAAAGCTTGGGATTTACTAGAAGTAAAGCTGATCCTAACCTTTACGTAAAGGTTGTGGATGATAAACCTTTCATACCATTATTATGTGACGATGATCTCTTTCTGACAAGGAATGAGAAACAGATCATGAAAATGGCTGCAGAAATAAAAATGAAAGATCTCAGATTAATGCACTACTTCTTAGGTTTAGAAGTATGGCATGATCCAAAATGAATCTTTTAAATCGAGGTAAGTATACTGTGAAGTTTCTAAAAAAAGATTTGATATGTTGGAGTGTAAAGCCATGGCCACTCCCATGGACTCCAACTTGAAGTTATTAGTTAATGACTCATCGGATTTAGTAGACCTAACCCTATATAGACAAATCATTGGGCCAATGATGTATTTAACAAATACTAGGCCAGATATATGCTTTGTTGTAAATACCGTAAGTCAGTTTCTAGTAGAACCTAGAAAGGTTCACTTAATAGCTACAAAGCATGTAGTGAGGTACCTAAAAGGTACTTTAGATTTTGGTCTATATAATCTTGGAGGTCATGAACTCCGTTACATGGTTACTCAGATTCTGACTGGGCAGGAAGTGTCTCAGACAGAAAGAGTACATCAGGTGGATGTTATAGTCTTGAATCTACCATGATCTCATGGTTTAGCAAGAAACAATCTAGTGTGGCTCTCAGTACTACTGAAACAGAATATATAGCTGTCTGCTCTGCCAGCTGTGAAGCAGTGTGGCTTCAGAAGCTATTATATGGAGTGTTGACTTAGAAATGGATCCCACTGTGATTATGTGTGACATTCAAAGCTGTTTTAAGATGACTGAAAATCTTGTGTTCCACGATAAGTCAAAACACATAGAGATCCGATACTTCTATATACGAGATATGGTGCAAAGAGGATCTATCAAGCTCGTATATATAAGCACTAAGGATCAGATTGTTGATATCTTGACTAAACCTCTGTCTCGAGTAAAGTTTGAATACTTTCGAGACAAGCTTGGTGTAGTTCAAAAGGACCTTCCTAGAAAGGGGGAGTAGCATGATTCCTGATGACAAGCAAGTCTCATCAATAATGAGACTTCACCTAGTCACTTAGAAATAGTTAGATTTAGGACTACTTTATTCTATTTAGTTTTACTTATACATGCTAGATGTATTTAGTGAGAATACATGCTTTTGATGATAGATGTATAAATGATTGTGATGATAGATGTATTAGTGAGAATACAGCTTTTGATGTTAGATGTATACATGCTTTTGATGATAGATGTATTAGTGAGAATACATGCTTTTGATGATAGATGTATACATGATTGTGATGATAGATGTATTAGTGAGAATACATGCTTTTGATGTTAGATGTATACATGCTTTTGATGATAGATGTATTAGTGAGAATACATGCTTTTGATGACAGATGTATACATGCTTGTGATGATAGATGTATTAGTGAGAATACATGCTTTTGATGATAGATGTATACATGCTCTTGATGATAGATGTATTGATGAGAATACAATTGAGGGGATTGGATCATCCCTGGACTTTCAGTCCTAAAGAGAGCCGTAGACATGAGGTCTCCGAGAATGAAGTCCTTAGTGGACAGTTGAGGGGATTGGATCATCCCTGGACTTTCAGTCCTAAAGAGAGCCGTAGACATGAGGTCTCCGAGAATGAAGTCCTTAGTGGACAGTTGAGGGGATTGGATCATCCCTGGACTTTCAGTCCTAAAGAGAGCCGTAGACATGAGGTCTCCGAGAATGAAGTCCTTAGTGGACAGTTGAGGGGATTGGATCATCCCTGGACTTTCAGTCCTAAAGAGAGCCGTAGACATGAGGTCTCCGAGAATGAAGTCCTTAGTGGACAGTTGAGGGGATTGGATCATCCCTGGACTTTCAGTCCTAAAGAGAGCCGTAGACATGAGGTCTCCGAGAATGAAGTACTTAGTGGACAGTTGAGGGGATTGGATCATCCCTGGACTTTCAGTCCTAAAGAGAGCCGTAGATGTGAGGTCTCCGAGAATGAAGTCCTTAGTGGACAGTTGAGGGGATTGGAGCATCCCTGGACTTTCAGTCCTAAAGAGAGCCGTAGACATGAGGTCTCCGAGAATGAAGTGCTTAGTGGATAGTTGAGGGGATTGGATCATCCCAGGACTTTCAGTCCTAAAGAGAGCCGTAGACGTGAGGTCTTCGATAATGAAGTCCTGAATGAACAGGCAGGGGATTGTATCATCCCCGGACTGAGGTCCCAGAATAGAACCGTAGACTGGGTCTCCGATAATGAAGTCCTGAATGAACAGGCAGGGGATTGTATCGTCCCCGAACTGAGGTCCCAGAATAGAACCGTAGACTAGGTCTCCGATAATGAAGTCCTGAATGAACAGGCAGGGGATTGTATCGTCCCCGGACTGAGGTCCCAGAATAGAACCGTAGACTGGGTCTCCGATAATGAAGTCCTGAATGAACAGGCAGGGGATTGTATCGTCCCCGGACTGAGGTCCCAGAATAGAACCGTAGACTGGGTCTCCGATAATGAAGTCCTGAATGAACAGGCAGGGGATTGTATCGTCCCTGGACTGAGGTCCCAGAATAGAACCGTAGACTGGGTCTCCGATAATGAAGTCCTGAATGAACAGGCAGGGGATTGTATCGTCCCCGGACTGAGGTCCCAGAATAGAACCGTAGACTAGGTCTTCGAAAAATGAAGTCCTGAATGAACAGGCAGGGGATTCCATCGTCCCCGGACTGAGGTCCCAGAATTGATCCGTAGACTGAAGTCCCCGAGAACTGAAGATTGGATTGTATCATCCATGGACCTATGTCCTAAAAAGAGCAGGATTGATCATCCTAGGAATATGATCGTATGATGACGATGCTGATGATTGTATGATGACGATGCTGATGATCGTACGGTGACGATGCTGATGATCGTATGATGACGATGCTGATGACGATGCTGATGATCGTGTGATGACGATGCTGATGATCGTGTGATGACGATGCTGATGACGATGCTGATGATCGTGTGATGACGATGCTGATGATCGTGTGATGACGATGCTGATGATCGTGTGATGACGATGCTGATGATCGTGTGATGATGATGCTGATGATCGTGTGATGACGATGCTGATGATCGTGTGATGATGATGCTGATGATTTTGTTGATCGTGCTGATGATTGAATACTATCAACTCTGATGATGTTGATGTTCCAGTAACTAGTTGAGTTACTGATGATGTTGAGAAAGCTTCCAATGATTTATAGATGTATCATGTATGATGTTGATGACTCCTTGCTCGTGCAGATGCTGTTATAATATCCTTCTAGTTAAGGGGGAGTGTTGAGATATTGTAACTTCAAAGAATATTATAATTGTACTTATTATTCCGGAGATGTTTCATTCCTCCGTAAAGATCTTATTGTATATCCGGAGATGTTTATTCCTCCGTCAGAATGTGGTAACTTGGGTTATTAGACTTCCCTAGTGGAGGTCGGCCCTTTATGTGTTATGTGGGTCAAAGGGTTATTAGACCACCCTAAAGGGGTCGGCCCAGTCAGTTGTAGTGGGGTATTTAACCCATTGGTTAAATACGAGCCTACGTGTACCTATGTAAAATACATGTCAGTGTAGTGTATAAATAGAGGAGGTGTGTTCCTCATTTGATACACTCACACACTTGAGGATAGCGCACTTGTGGAGGAGAGGTCTGCTATTGTGGAGGAGGAGATCATGTCTCAGGGTTTCATCTATGTATATTGCTGGTCATCTATATTGAGGAAGCTTTGCTGGGTTTTCTACCCCATGAGGGTTTCCCAGGATAAATCTCTGTCTCTTGTGTTTATGCTGTGCTTGTTGTTTCTTCAGTGATCCTGTATATGCTATTATTGTGAAATGGAATGTAATGCTGCTATTTTCTATCTTAGCATATTGAATTTTAACAGTGGTTGGGGGTTAGTTAGAAGAAATAATATAATAAGAAGGCATACTATTGTATGTTGCTTTTAATAATGGAATATGGTCTAGTTGGTGGTTGGGGGTTAGTTAGAAGAAATAATATAATAAGAAGGCATAGAGCCCTAAGTATACTAATCAAATTTGATAAGGGTCAAGCAATTAGCTAAGTTAAGAGCTCAGAAGGTGCAAGTTGACATTTTTTTTCCAAGTTTGGACAAAAGTTCTTCCCATGAGATGCGCATTAAATCAACAAATGCATTTTCAGTTGAATGTAAGTGATATCAAAGATAATTCTGATTTTAGAAACAGTATTCGATTACTCATAAGATACAAGAGTTTTGCAAAGGACATGAAATCATTCATGACATTGAAGTAATTCACATACGTCAGGAAAGATCTCAGTGCATGCAAATGAAAATTGCTGAAATAGTTTGACAAACATTCATCAGTGCACTTACCAAAATCGTTTGTTCATCACTGTAGCTGTAGTAGTTCTCATACATCAAAAGAAATTATTCCACTTGTCAAAAGTCCATTCTTTCTAGTTCTAGTTAGCTATATATAGCTTTACAAAATGCTACAAGAGCTGCTAACCATATCCTAACTGTTCAGATTCTTTTAATTTGTCTTCTAGCGCTAATTTTATAAAAGGGGTAAATATCCAAATCAAGTTTACAAAAAAGGAACAAGAGTTAAAATCCAAATTCCTTTTTAATGTCTTAATAGTATACATAAAACAAAATCAAGGACACATGATGACTTTAATGAACGGATGTGAGCAAATGTGAGTTATCCTATGGCTGGCGCATGCGTTAATTCAGGTGTTTCTGAAGCTGTGTGTGTTTCCACTGAGACTTGAGTTATTGCAACTGCTGGAGCATTTTCTGAGGCTGGAACTTGATTCGATGTTGATGCCCTGCTTGCCTTCTCTATGTAGTTTTCCCAAGCAATAGTTTCCTTAATGGCATTGTTGGAGAAAAGAGGAAGCATTGTCTTTAGTGAGACTTCATGCTTGGTGAGATCTTCTTCCATATTCAAAAGTTCTATCTTAGAGACCCGGAGACTTTCTTCTAAGATGTATTTGTGAACAGTGGCCTGACCAATCTAGTGGTTGATATATTTAGCGGTCAATGTATCCACTTTCCTGATGTACTCTATTTTTGCATCTAACTCGTCCTTTAGCTCAACTAAACGTAGTGATCTCTCTGAAAAGTCCTCTATAGTCTGTGGCATCTTCATTAAGCATTTTTCCTGGGCCATCTGCATCCGAAGTACAAGTTGTTGCATTGTTCAATGGTAGCAGCGGACATGTCACTCAACTTTATTCCGTATTCTTTGCAAAAACCTAAAAGGCGTATATCTGAATTGAAGATAGATATGGATTTAAACGAAAGATTTGCTGGGAAACTTGACTCCCCTTCTCTCCATTGCATCTATTTTTGGATATCATCAATAATTCGCACGTACTTTCTCTTGCGTCTGGTGGCTTCTTTGCCAATCTCTACAATTTTAGCCTTGATTGTCTTAAGCTTGCAAATCTCTTCTGTTATAAGTTATTGTACACCGTAGATTGCTCTTGTTAACTTACAAGCTTGCTCATGAAAGGGATGCATATCTGCTACTTTACCGGTAGCTTGTTGCAATTGTAGTTCCATCGATTCTCTTCCTTCTTCTAGCTTTAAGTTTTTATCCTTATGTTCTCCTTTCACTATTTCTAGTGCTCTTGCTTGCATTTCTAGGGCTCTCCTATCAGCCTCTAGTTGTTGAAGTTCTATATTTAAGCTCTCTTTCTGAGTCACGAGAACATCATTTTTCTCAATTATCAAATTTGTGTAATTCTTTTCTTTAACCAAAGCCTCCTGTAATTGCCGAGTTTTCTCTTTCTCCTGTTTCAATTCATCTCCCAAAATATTTACATTATCTATTGTTGCCATAATAGATGCTACAGAGATTGATGCCATGAGCTCAGGATCGTTCTAAGTCCCCTGCATGATGGTGGTTTCATGCCTAGTGACTATATCAGGTTTAAAAGGCCTTTTGACACTAGTAATTGTTTCTTTGATGATAGATTTCCTTTTCCTGTTAAAGGAAAATCTATCCCATGTAGATACAGTACTGCCCCTGGATGGTGTGAAGGCCACCAGTGGAAGCTCCTCAATGGAGACACTGATATCAAGGTCTTGAATATTTGGGCTTTGAGGACTAGTATGCTTTTCTTGCTTTTTTTCTTCTTCTGTTTTTCTTAGTGCTTCTTCCTCCTGCTCTCTTCTTAGTTTCTCCTCTTCTTCTTGCTTGGCGATTCTTGCCAATATGGTTTTTTCTACTTCTTGAACCCTGATAGCTTCAACTTCATGTGCTTGGTCTTTTAAGGTCTTTTCTTCCAAAAGTTTATCTTCTTTTGCTTTGATGTTCTTTTCAACTTCCTCTTGAATATTTTTAGCTTTATTTTTGGAACTTTGTTCTTCTTTAGAGAGAGACTCAATAGTTTTCAAGGTACTCTTTTCTTGCTACTGATCTAGTTTTGCAATAACATTAGAGCTCGAGGAAGTTCCTCCTTTACCAAGTTGACAAGTTTGGAGCCCAGACAAATTGCTAATTCCTCTATATGGTTCCTCGTCTCTATCATAAAAGTGAGTGTATTCAAAGGGGGTACCAATTTCCTTGCAATGCTCTGCAGCTTTACCTTGCCGATAATTTATGTGGAAAATTCTTTGCCCAAAATGGAAGCTTTCGAGTTCAGCAACAAATTCTTCTGCTGTTATTATTTTTGAAAATCTGTAAGCACCAACATAAAATGGTAAAGGCGCAAAGGAGTCCTTCTTTGCCTTGTACAAAGCATTACCAATTCCATCAAGGAATACTTGTCTCACCATTTCTTTATGGACTATATAATCTGTAGCATACCTAGGTAGGATATATGGGGTTTTGGAACCTCCGTACATTCTTATATAGGTACCTTTTGGTGAAAAATAAAAATCACCATATTTCTCTAAAACTTGCATAGCATTCTCAGATAGGCAGTTGGGTTCTTTGTTGAACATTAACTCATATAAAGGCATGATGAATTCTTCACAAATGAGTTTGTAATGCCTTTTTTAATGCTGAGCCCAAAAAAATTTGTAGGCGATGAACACTGAGTTGTCAAGTGAGTTCCATATGCATCCCATCCTAGGAAAGGCGCATTTTGACACAATGCAATCTATCAAGTAAGATGCCATATAATACTTTGCCTTTCTTTCTACTAATCCTTCTTGTGCAGTGATTATGGCTAATGCCAGGCTGTCTGAGAGGATATCATCCCAGTTGAAGATTGTCCCTTTGAATGCCACATAGTGTATGAGAGGTATCCATTGGAGAATAAACATTGTGCCATTAGGCCTTCCGAAGATTATGCTTAGCATGAGAGCAATTAGTCTGAAAGGGGGTCTTAGGTTTTGAACCTCGTACTCTTCACTATTTTTTTCCTGATCTATTTGGCTGCGATCAACAGCTGCCTAGCCATCTCTATGTTGTCCATCTTGACCGCTTCTAGCCATGCATCATCAAGCCATTACTGAGGCTTGGGAAACTTGTAAGCTGTTGAGATATAGGATGGGTGGAATGAAGCAAATGTTATTCCTTTGCTGTCTGTTAGAACTCTAGTCTCAGCATTTGCATGCTGCAAAATACATCCAATTACTTCTGAACATGGGAAGAGCTCTGGACATGTAGATGCTTTGGATATACAAGAATTCCTAATGTTCTGGTATAGGAATTCTTCTTCGATAAGGGCCTCAGGGAAATCCTGATCTCTCACCATGCGGTTAACGTCTCCCCATTTTATTTCTGGAGGTACACCTGTGGTGCATGTTGTATCTTGGAATCTAGTTTCCATTCTTGCATTGTTATTAGCTGTCTTTGCCTTTCTTTTAACACCCTTAGGAATTTTGAATCTCCTATTCAGTAATCAGTATACAGTAGTTAGTGCATGGATAAGAACATATGACACAACATCAGTAATCAGAATGTTATTTAGAATATGACATAGTTAGTTATAATGTTATTCATGGTCATAATATTCAAATGCTAATGGAAAATTTTTATGAATTTCAAATGGTTATGGTTTTTTCAATGAACAATCTTTTAGACGTTCATTTCATATGTCTTTTAATAATCATGTGCTTTTCAAAATAAGCAATGGATTCTTGAAACTAACAGAGTCATGTTTATGGCATGAGTTTGACATGATAGCAACTTGTTATAAAGCAAAACCAAGGAAAAAAAGTAATATTTCCAATGGCATAAAACATATGAACAAGTTATCCAACTGACATTTATTTCCAGGCTCTGACACTTACACTATCTTAAAACTTAACTTACTGAGTAAGAAACGATGCCCATTATGGGAAATAGTTTTAAGATAATAGTTTTAAGGCCCATTTGTGAAACATAATCATAGACTTAAAATTTAAAGGTTCGACAATTGCCCTCATTATAGCGCCAATGACTAGTGCAGTTTCAAACATCTTGTCCCAAAGAAAGGTAGGGAAATACTAAAAATCCATTAATTTGCCTCAACGTATTCCTTTGAGGACATAAACCCTAGAAATATCGGCACCTTCCCATTGACTAATATGAATCAATGATTTAATTCACTTTTCCAACACTCCTAGCATTTCTGCACTATTAAATGTGTTGATTATCAAGGTTTTAGTGCTGCAACTCCCAGCTACAATGTTTTTTTTTGCAATACACAACGTTTCCTGTCAATATAAGTCTGTCATAGACACCTATTTACATCAATCTTCATGTATGCTCACGTGGTCACCATAAAGTTTCATGTGACAATATTATAAAGTCCCACATGTTCTAGATGGAGGAAAAGTTATAATTGTTGATCATTGATGACTAATAAATCCTAAAGCAAGAGAATGGCAATATATCTTAGCATCTCTCCAATTCATGTCATTTACATATAGGTAGACCTGGAAGGACTACAAGAGACATGGGAATAGCCAAATTCCTAGCTATCAATGCAGAATTGCTAAACGTTAACATGAAAGCTTAACAGATAATAGGTGAGTATCAAAAACCTTTAGCATACGCATTGCTGGAGTAATTCAGGACCCTATCTCTGATGCTTTGTCCTACATTTAAATACTTTTTGGGTGATTTCAATCACTTGTAGAAACAAAAAAAAACAAATGGTTGAACAAAGTGTTAATTATACTCCAACTAAACCTAGGTCAATCAAAGTGTTAATTATCGACCACAATGGAAAATCTAAAAATCTAAATGACAGAAACTATGACATAAGTATCCATTGCAGTTTTAGAAGATCTTACTAGGCGATGGTAATTACATCTCTATGCATTGCTGCGTAACTTTTCGTATTAAATGTGACGGTCGAAAAGGGGAAAACAAGGTGAAGTGCTCTGCCGTTCTAGAAGATATTACTGAGATGGCTTGCTAATTCAGAGAAGTTATCTGAGTTTATCCGTTTGAAAAGCATGGAAACGCATATTGGAAGGATTTAGACAAGTCCGTTTGGAGGTGCAGAGGGAATTTGGTAAGTTATTCCCGTATATGGTGAGTTCCAATATTTAAAAAAGAATTGGGCCATCAAGAAAAAGATTATATTCTATCCACGGTTGCAGAATCCTTTCCCACATTCTTCCGCTATTGCGGAAAACTTTGGCGAGTTTGTAAAACCAAAATGACCAATTTTTTTAAACTTTGTCTTCACAGTTTTAAAATCAATGGAACTCACTGCCCGATAAATTTTTCTGAGAAATGTGTGCCACAATGTTTTTGATATTAAAGTCATTAGGGCATTGAAAAATTTGATAGTCCGGTTTCAGCGAGAACGTAGAGGCTCCAAAATCTAATTTACAACAATTCTTCTGAGAAGCTCTTCACAGTGAAAATTGAATATGATGGTTCTGTTGAGATGATGGATTCGGCTGGTAAGAACAACAAGTTTAAAATAAACACGGAATTAAATTATACCTTCTTTCATGGGGATTTAGACGACCATTCCCTCTAGTAGAGCACACAACAAATTGATTCAAATACCTCTGCCCATAAGAATTTTATGAAGATATTTAGATTTATGTAGTATTATTGCCCTTTTTCCCTTTATTAGAGGACTCGCTCCCAAAAATAAATTTGGGATGCCTTTTGTATGAGAGGACAAGCACGTAGAACCCACTAGTGGGTGCATCTATTTCACAAAATACAACTAATTGTTAATTTCCCAACTGATGTAAGCGTTGATTTTGTCCTATGTTCAGAAGCATTGGTCTAAGGGGATGAGGGATCAGGTACCCTGCTCTGGCCTACCCTAATTTTTGGTGGAAGCAGTATCATTCTAAAGCGGGCCTTTAAGAGACATGGAGGGACACAACATGGATGGAGAATTTGGAAGATATCTTAAGATGGCACGTCTAGTTGGTCTCTTGGCGTGATGAGCTTGCCCAGTAATTTCTGGAAGCGTTTTGGATTTTTTTTTATCAGCACTAAATAAGTTTCTCCTGTGTATAAGTTGAGGTCCTGAACAACAAAGGGCTCCAGGTAGTATCTGTTTGTCTCAACTACAGCCACGTTGCACAACATTGACTCGTAGGAATGCTTATTACATGACATATGTAACCTTGTTTTACCGTAGAACTATCAGTTTCCTAAGATATTTTATCCTTTTATAAATAGTATCAGAGTTTTTATATTCAAGATTACATATGTAGCTATAAAAATGCATATAAATGTATTAAGATGCAAACCTCTGAAACTTGTAAGCCACGCACATCAAAGGCTTGAGATATACAACTTGTAAAGATTGAGCGTACGAGGCTCTGTGATGTACTAACTTGTTAGAACGGAACTAGCGATTGCTGCAACGGAGCTGGTAATGCTGGAGCAAGTGTGTCGAAACTCGTTGGAAATGGAGCAAGCCTTCTAGTGAATAGAAATTGTCAAAACTCTAACGGGGTTCATACCCCATATAAAGGATTTCGCACGCACAAACAATCAATAGAGTAGGGACGAAATTAAAATGGTACTAATGAAGGCATACAGACAAAGTCAAATCAAAACTTTTTGTAATAAATGCGACCGTAAAGAACGGGAGAACAAGGTCAAGTGCTGGGAAAGTCTCCTCAAGTAGTGGTCTTCTCAAAACACAATCAACCGCTATGTTGTCTTACACTGCAAACAATGCTCCGTTAATTCGGGCCGGTAATTCCGAGAAGTTATCTGAGTTTATCCATTTGAAAAGCATGGAAATGCGTATCGGAAGGATTTAAGTAGGTCTGTTCGCATTTGCGAACAAAATTTGGTAAGTTTCTCCATTGTGTGGTGAGTTAAGTCCATCCACCATTGCGGAACCATTAGTGAAATTCTTCCGCTATTGCGGAAAAATTTGGCCAGTTTCTCAGATTGTTCGGGGAAAAATTCTTAACTCTTTGAGCACGAGAGAGTTTGCACAATTTGCGGCAGACCTGCAGATGTTTCCCCACTATTGCGGAGAGTTTTGCGGTGACAGATTTCATGATTTCTTCCGCTGTTTCAAAAAGATTGCTTCAAAAATTCCGCGGTGAGCCTTAGAAAAATGAGTAAGGAAAAAAGTAAACGGAAGAAAAGCTTAAGTTGCACAAAATAGTCTTTGCGACAGATTTGCGGATGTTTCCCCGCTGTTGCAGAAAATTTCAGTCAAAATGTTCAATAGTCTCGGCAGCAGGTAACTAACTTTCTCGGATGCTTCGAGGAAAAATTCTTAACTCTTTACGCATGGGAGAGTATGCACAATTTGCGGCAGACCTGCGGTTGTTTCCCCGCTGTTGCAGAGAAATTTAGTTAAAATGTTCTGCATTCTCAGAAGCACTTATCTTACTTCCTCCGCGATTGCGGACAAAAAGTCTGAAGATTTTCGCCGTCAGTTCACTACAAGTTTTTGCTTTTTCGGAAGTTTAAGGTGAGTTTTGCGGCCACGGATTTGATCATTTCTTTCGCTGTTTCAGAAAGATTGCTTTAGAAATTCCGCAGTGCGGATTAGAAAAATGAGTAAGGCAAAGAATAAACTGAAGAAAAGCTTAAGTTGCACAAAATAGTCTTTGCGGCAGATGTGCGGATGTCTCCCTTCCGCTGCGGAAAATTTCAATCAAAACGTTCGATAGTCTCCGCAACAGCTATCTAACTTTCTGCCCGATTGCGGACAAAAAGTCTCAAGATTTTCGCCTCTAGTTCACTGAAAGGTCTCACTTTTTCCAAAGTTTAACGTTGATTTCAATTATTTGCATTAAAGTATGTGAAAAACAGTGAAGTTTTTGCCAAGTTTGTTGACTGATTATCAAGTATATGTTCCTTATTTTTTTTTTAAGTTTATGTTCTCAGATTTTATGAAAACGGAGTTATTGCCATGCATTACTTTGAAATTTTAGTTGATTATTTTAACAATTAGGTCGTGTACAATGAATAAATTTTTTAAAAATAACGTTAAATTTGATCAATTTTCTTGTAAGTTATTTATTTATTATTATTATTATTTATTTCATGTCACATGAAGACACAATAATTTTGATAACTAAAGTCGATTACTCTGAATTGTGTCACATTAAGGCCCACCAAAATTTCGGTAGCTAAAGTCGATTAATTGGACTTTTATTAAGAAAATTAGGCCTATATATAGTGGTGATTCATGCAGATTTGAACACTTTTAGCAATTGTATAGCTTCTAATTTAATGGATAGTCTCAGTAGGAATGAAGTGAGAATACCTGAAAATCCCAACAAAGGGGGTCTGAGTCCACTAAGCCAAACATTGTGGAAGGAAACGACAGACACAAATAACATTGGAAACATGTCGGCGTGGCTTACATGGCAAGATCTTTGTGTCAATGTTTCTATTAGCAATGGTGAAACTCAGACTGTACTTCACAGCTTGACAAGATATGCAGAGCCTAGAAACCTAATGGCTCTGATGGGTCCTTCGGGATCTGGGAAATCTACACTTCTAGATGCACTTGCAGGTATATTGTATTAACTCAGAGGAAATTTGCGGAGGAAATTTCATAAGTTTCTCCGCTGTGTGGTGAGTTAAGTTCATCCGCCATTGCGCAACGATTAGCGAAATTCTTCCGCTATAGCGGAAAAATTTGGCCAGTTTCTCCAATGCTTCGAGGAAAAATTCTTAACTCTTAGGGCACAAGAGAGTTTGCAGAATTTGCGGCAGACCTACGGATGTTTCCCCGCTGTTGCAGAGAAATTTACTGAAAATGTTCCACATTCTCAGAAGCACTTATCTTACTACCTCTGTGATTGCGGACAAAAAGTCTCAAGATTTCCGCCGTTAGTTCACTACAAGGTTTTGCTTTTTCGGAATTTTAAGGTGAGTTTTGCAGCGATGGATTTGATCATTTCTTCTACTGTCTCGAAAAGATTGCTTCAGAACTTCCGTGGTGCGGCTTAGAAAAATGAGTAAGGAAAAAATTAAACCGAAGAAAAGCTTAAGTTGCACAAAATAGTCTTTGCGGAAGATGTGTGGATGTTTCCTCATCATTGCGGAAAATTCAGTCAAAACGTTCGATAGTCTCAGCAACAAGTATCTAACTTTCTGCGCGATTGCAGACAAAAAGTCTCAATATTTTCGCTGCTAGTTCACTGAAAGGTCTCGCTTTTTCGGAAGTTTAATGTTGATTTCAATTATTTGCTTTAAAGTATGTGAAAAACAATGAAATTGTTTCCAAGTTTCTTCACTGATTGTCAAGTATATGTTCCTTATTTTTGTTTGAAGTTTATGTTCTCATATTTTATAAAAACTGAGTTATTTCCATGCAAAGTTATCAGACTTGAACTCTAATTAGAGTAGAAGCTAAGACTGGGTCAAATAGAAAAATTAAATTTTAATATCATATATACACACATCAATGTAGATGCAAAAATGGAAACAATTAGAGACCAGATTTTTAAGTTAATTTATATTGCATGTAAGAGTGTAAATAAGTGAAATTGCATCAAGATAGAAGTTGAAGATTTAATATACATAAAATTAAACTTCTGAGACATAATACATAAACAATGAGGCTCTAAATGGCCACCAAAGTCGGATATTCATCAATCTTTGTCATGACTAAGGTGATAATGTTCAAGCTTGCACTTGTACTCATAGACTTCACATCGCTTTATAGCTGAATTTAATATAGGTATTGAGTAGGTTGATAAAGCAAACACCTTGAAAAGGACTTATGGTCATAAGTTTGAGTACATTTTTCTAGGAATTAAAGATCCAAATTTATATTGATATTGATACAATATTATATTTTATACAGAGAAGAAAGTGAAGCTGAACAACTAGTCTTTCAATGAAAAATGCATTTCCATGCGAACTGGGGTCCCAATTCAAATGCTTTTTGATCTTTGAAGAAGGATGGATGTAGGTTTTTGGGGTCTATTGACTTGGCACAATTGAAAATCATAATTTGAGCCTTGTGGTTATAGATATGTGTAGTTAAATTTCCCATCAATGAAGCATTTTGACTGTCACTAGTTATCAATGTTGTGAAAATAACATTGGAGATCGATGTCTAATCCTTGATTTGAATTCCCTACCTATCGAAACAATTTACGACAATTAGAGGGACGAAACTCGGTGAAAAAATAGTTTATTTCCACAAACAAATTCATTTGAAAAACATTTTGTTTTCATACGTCTTACAAGATCTACTTCATGGGATGCTAGCAGCCAATGCACATCATTGAATTCGAGCAAAGGTCCATTGTTGTCAATGTTTATCCATGTATCCAAAGTTATTTAAAGACATGAGAAAAATAACAATGCAATAAATAATCGATACAAGTCATATAGTTCTTAAAAAAATCCCATTTTCGTTTCATGTGTCTTGTTTGTAAAGATGACCAATAGTTCTTTTCTTATGCAAGATGACTGCAACGAATTCAACAAGAGAACTGATAAAAATAGATTCCACATCCCGTGTATAAATGGATTACTAGAAAAATTATATGGGAAAAGAGTGTTTACAAGATTGGATTGGATTCTTCTAATTTTTGCATGAAATATTTTGGTCTAACCAATACAGTAAGCAATTCTACAATACAATGAATTAAAATTCAAGCATTATTTGGGAAATTTCATTTTGGTCAAGCACTGCATTATTTCGAAATTGCTTTGGAACTCTTGTCTATCATTTCTTTATTTGAAGAAAATAAAATTGTGGGTTTGCAAAGAGTGAACTTGTTGTACTTGGTATTGAAGGAATTATTTGTTGGCACATTGCATTTGGAAGTCTCTTGGATCTGAAAAGGGACTAGTTCCAATGGACATATGAAATAGATAATTCCTTTCAACATAACAGAAAAGGTGACAATGTTCAAGCTTGTGATTGTGTCCATAGATCTCACATCGCTTTATAGATGGATGTGAAGTCTAAGCATAGGTACACTCTGAAATTAAATCTAAATTGTAAAGTTATTAACTTCGCAAAATTCCAAATGAACCAATGCAAGTTATATAAACAAATCACTTTAAAAATGCAAAAAAGAAGTACAAAACTGTATCACCCATGCAAAATTAATGGCCACATTTCTTTGAAAGCTTGAAGTTAACTAATAAGGACAATGTACTATCAATCTATGATGTGGAGATGCTGGCTTTTATGCATGCTTAAGAAAAGTTTAAAAAGTGTTTTGCTCAGACAATGTTTCATTATTAGGATAGAGATTTAGAAAGTTTGAATTATATATTATCACAAAAGAAGCTTGAATAAGCATTAAGCTAAGTGGCCAAGTAAATTATAAGGTTTTTCCTTTGCAATTTAGTGTAAGCAACAAACAATGTTGTTTCAAATTAGTTATCTAGCCTTCGAGAACAAAAAACAATATCTGTAGTGAAAACAATGTAAGGTTGGTTGTTTGTCTATGCACATGATACTATGTCCATTAGTAAAAAAACATAAATCTTTGATGTTGAAAGAAATAGGAAGCTGATGTTAAAGGTGCAAGCAATTTTTTTTCCAAAAAATAAACACGGTAGGCAATAGAAATATCATTTGCAAATTGGATATATATTTATATCTTAAGTTGTATCTAGATACATATACATATTTGCAAAAAGACCTAACACATTTTGTAACAGTCAATCAACTATGATGCTTAAGTGCAAAAGATATTGCTCAGTAGCTGCACCCCAAAAACAGCTTGACAGTGATACTATTTGCTGATTGCATATAGATTAAAATGCAATTGACATTTCTTAGCATTGTGTATGCAACTCTATATAGCCAAACAATAAATGCAGCCATATTTCTTTGAGTTGTAAGAGTCAATCAGCTATGATGATTCTATTTGTTGATTGCATATAGATCAAAATGCACTTGGAATTTCCTAGCATTTTGTATGCAACTCTGAATAGTCAAACAACTGCTGCAGCCAGATTTCTTGGAGAATCCTGTAAAGTACTGCTAGGAAATATCTGTTTCTTTACTATGCATCTTGTTTTATGTACTGCAAGGTATTCGTATATATGGAGACACAAAAATCGATATAGTTACCATCAACTAAGTGCACATGCATTTTCAAATAAGTTCATCTGATAGGAACACAAAAAAACAAAAAACACTTGAGCGGCAATCGAATTTGGCTTTTATTTAGAGAGCACAAAACTAGGCATATTTCTTAGTGCATTCTGCTAAATTTCTCTAGTGTCCATCCTAGTCATGCAGTCGAATTTATGTTAGTATGTTGTCCATATTCATTGAGAAATATCCCTTTCTTTCAAATGTATGTAGTAACCATAAAGTCAGTGAAATGTCTGCTCTATATTCTTGATAACTAATTCCAGAAAGCACTGGGAAAGTCTGCTCAAGTAGTGGTTTTCTCAAAACACAGTCAATCTCTATATTGTATTTCTGAAGTATACACTGCAAACAATGCTCATATCTGAATGCTGAATTTGCTTGGCAATTTTCACAAAAGCACAAACCATTGTGATCAAGGCATGTTCCTGTCACCTGTTGGTGACAGTTGCTACAGAAAGGTGCAAAAGGTGGTGCATATGTATTCTTTGCTCTCAGAACACCTTGAACCTGCAACATGAAATATGTTATTGTAATTTCCTATTGCCATGTGAGCCTATCACTGACCCAGTGAGAGCAGGATATTATTTTCAAGAAGTAGTTCATTGATTGTTAGAATATATGGATACATACCTAGATGTTTAGGCGCACAAGAAGATGTAACTGTTCTTTTGCACATTCATCATTTAGCACCTCAATGTAAGTTGACATTCCAGAACGTAGAGTGCGTGATCCCCTAGATCCATGTCGAATAATGTTCTTGAACAATAGCATTGGAATGCATTGAATAGCTAGTTTTGCTTGTGTTTCCCAAAAACAATTTTTGAAGCCTTCATTTAGCTGTAGCTGCAGTAAGAATGGTGAATAGATATGTATCAGGCACTGAGTTCTTTCAAAATAATGAAAGAACAACACAGACAAGAAAAACGGACAATGCTTACTATTGCAGTGTTGTCTACTGCTTCTCCATCCTTTATGTATAAGAGGAACTGCTTTCTAATTTCTTCACATCTTGTGACAATTGCAGCAACACTGCCAACAGTATAAGCATTTTTTGATTCCACCAAACCCTGAATATTGACATTTGGCGCTAGGCTTCTTTCTTTGCAAACTGTAGCTATGATCTCAACACTGGTATTTGGAGTGATTTGCAAATAGTATTCTGAGTCTCCTCTCTCATATGTTGTTTTTCGTTTGAGCAGAAAGTCTATTATTCGAACACTTGAGCCAACTTGAAACTGAGGCCGATACACTAGTATGAGATTGTTACCAATATTCATGGTGACGGTTAGCTGGCCATCTTTGTCAACCAAATCAGCATGTATCAACTGTGCCTTGCAGGGTGAATGTGGATCCTTGCTATAGCCTGGCCCATACACAGACAAGATGTCCCCCTCAAACACATTTGTGTAACTTTGTTGTGAGAAGTAAATTACTGAACATCGTGGTTGTGCAGTAGGCTTAAGACTGCGAAGATCAATTGTGAAATAAATAAGAAAACTAGAAGAAATGGGATGCAAAGTAGGCATTGCATAATTGAGATCTTGAAGCATGTTTCAAATAGTTATATTAGAAAGAACAGTCCCACTTCTCCCTATCTTGACTGTCAGTATGCAACTCAGTATCTGCAGCATAGGAAGAAGAAGGATATGCACTGTTCATTTTAAGGAAAAAGGAAGTTTTTTAACATGTGAAATAGGAAAGTTAAAATCTTTAAAAATTCCATGAACAAGAATCTGAATATAACATATATATTATATATCATGGATGGAAAAAGCACTGTGAAATGTTCCTAGAATTTTTAACTAAAGTCAATAGAGCAATTGATTCAACTCAATCTTCCTGGAGAAAGCACACTACCGAATTTGTTGAACTGTATTTTCACTGTTTCGATGTAAATCATGAGCTTCAATGTTATCAAAAGCAAAATTTGCACTATTGGTTGCAAGCAACAAGGATTTGGTTAAACAGGACATATAGAAAATGGAAAAAGCAATCTGAAATATGATTGTATTAAAAACATAAGTAATGCAATTCAGCATGTCCAATAGAAGTTGGAACAGATTGTGCAGTATTGGTTTGAAGTCAATAAAGAATCTAACTATAACATATCTATATGGTGAATGACAGAAGCAATCTGTAATATGCAACAAAATGTTTAAATAAAATAATGGAACTATTTATTGAAAGTAACATTGTTGCATAAAAGCACAATACCTTATTTGTCTAGGTGACTTTCACCATCCAGATGGAAGCTAGCAGCTCCAACAATAGCAAAAACACAATTTGCACTGTTCATTGCAAGCAAAGAGAATTTCGTTAAGAGAGCATATACATGCAAAAGAGCGAAATCAAAATATTTAGAAATTCCACGAGAAAGAGTCTGAATATAGCATATATATTGTATATAGTGGATGGCAAAAGAACTGTGAAATGTTCATAGAATGGTTAACTAAAGTCAATAGAACAATTGATTCAACTCAAGCTTGCTTGGAAAAGCACAGTACCAAATTTGTTGAGCTGTATTTTCACTATTTCCATGTAAATCAGGAGCTTCAGCGCTAGCAAAAACAGAATTTGCACTATTGGTCACAAGCAACAAGGATTTGGTTAAACAAGACATAGAAAATGGAAAAAACAGTCTGAAATATGATTGTATTAAAAAGCTAAGTAGTGCAAGTTGTCTCTATTTTGACTATGAACATGCAACTTAACATTTCCAGCATAAACAGAATGTGTAGTATTCTTCCCATATGCGAAAAGTAATTTTGTTGACGCAGCATATAGGAAAATCAAAATGTTTGAAAAAGTTTGTGAGAACAATTGGCTGAAGCTAGTCTTTTTGGTGAAAAAACATAACAGTCTGTTTGTTGAAGTGTATCCTGGCTTTCTTGATGCAATTCAGCATGTCCAATAGATGTTGGAACAGATTGTGCACTATTGGTTTCAAGTCAATAAAGAATCTAACTATAACATATCTGTATGTTGAATGACAAAAGGAATCTGTAAGATGCATAAAAATGTTAAAAAAATTAACTGAACAGTTTATTGAAGGTAACATTGTTGCATAAAAGCACAATACCTTATTTGTTTAGGTGTGTTTTCACTGTCCAGATGGAAGCTAGCAGCTTCACCAATAGCAAAAACAGAATTTGCACTATTCATTGTAAGAAAACAGAACTTCATTAAGAGAGCATATATACAAATGGCAAAAGCATTCTGAAATATGAATGACCACACTTACAAATGTTCAAGAAAAAAATTATTAAAGCTAATCATTTTTGTCTAGAAGCACAGCACTCTGTTTGTTCAGTTTCAATGTCAGAATTAGTAGCAGCACTCGAAAGAAATATTGCCTTTGATCCTTGCATGTCATCTAAAATCAAGTCCAACTACAGAACATTGTAACAATGATTACTAAACATGGGAAAAAATCTATATAGGCTACCCTTTGCAATAGAACAACAAAAGTATGTTTCCAAGCAGCTGCATCATTTGCACAATAGTATTGACAGTACAACGCACCAGTTTAGAAGAGGGATGCCAATAGTGATCAAATAATTTGCATTGCTCCATGTGGAAAATGCTAATCAGATTCTCAAATGTATTATGCCATATTATTTCTTGTATAGTACTATGAATAATATAAGATGTCAAAAAACATATATATGCATATTAAACAAAGGTCTAGTAAAATTGTAAAAGTGCATAGACTGCATCATGATCAGTCCAATATGCATCAAGTGTACTTATGCTACAATGCATAGGAGGAAAATTTGTCCAAATATGGTCAATGACAGTATTTGTCTTTGGTCTGTGACAATGTGTAATCTCGTGTAGCTCTTCTGACTGCGTGTACTCCAACAGTTGTTTGTTTCTATGGTTGTTCACATTAATGTCAATGTTGAAGTCACCGATGATTATAATAACACTTTCCTTATGTATAGATTGACTCTTTGCTAATACAAGCATCTCAATGACTTTTGAGACACATGAAAATGGAGAAGCATATACATTGATTAGACAAACTAGTTGAAGAGCATAGAAATCTGACATGACAACTTCCACTTTCTGGTTACCAAATGATTTAGTGCTTATGACATCAATTTCCTTTTGTATGCATGATAGGACACCATGGACAAAGTATGCAGAGTTGAGATGGAAATGAGCAAATCCATTATCTGCTGGTGGAGTGTTTGTTCATGTTTCTTGAAAGCAAATCATCATATTTACCATGAGATCTTTATCTTGCACGATGTCGTAAACATGTGCTTGCAAGCTATGTGTGTTCAAAGTTGCAATTAACAATGTAGATGCACTTGATGGGAACCAGTCAAAATGATCTAGTTTCCATGTGGCACTACCCAATAAACGTGTCATTTCATTTGTCACTTTCATTGTAACACGAAAATTCTTTTCCTCTAGTCTATTGACAAGAAATAGTGAATCAATTGTTCTCACATGTGATAGTGCTGTGTATACTAGTCCATGTGTTGCTATTCCAGTTATCTCAAATGCAAGTCTATCTAATGTAAGACCCTGAGCTCTATGTATTGTTCTAGCACATGCCATTTGTATTGGAAATTGCTTTCTGACAATAAGTCTAGATTGTCTTTTGCTACTTGGCTGTGGTTTTGCAACATGCAATATTGGTGTCCAATTTGTTGAAATGTCTTTAGAATAAAGTTCATGGAATTTTCTCCTTTGCAAACCCCCAATGTTCCGATCTGCAAATTCTATCCAAACTACATCTAGCTCTTTTGATTTTTGTGCATATGCCTTTAGTATACCATCTGCACCATTTACAAGCCCATCCTCTATGTTATAGTTTCCAGCATAGAGCTCAACTAACACATTTCGCTTGATCAATATTTTCATAGGCAAATTAATAGTTTGTCAAAATGTCTAAATCCCATTTGATCGTTTTCATGTTGATCAATGGCTTCAAGAGTTATGAGATCTTCATGTACTAGTTCGAGCATTTTTTCATTATGAAAATGAACCTGCGTATTCTTGTAGAACATATATGGAAGTAAAGGATTTGCTGGTGGATCTCGCCAAGAATGAGAGTTGATATATTCTATGTCTTCATGAGATTGTTCATTTGTTCTCATTCTGTTCAAGATTGCAACAAAGATTGTATCTGTTTGACACATTGTCATGTGTAACTCATAGCATTTGACTTTTTCTTGCCAAAAATTGTATGGCACTCTTTCCTTGTTGATGACAGGCTCCTCAAAAATCCAAGAGTCTTTGATTGGTTGTGCTTGATAAAGATCACCCACAAAAATAATGTCAATGCCTCCAAAGTATGAAACAGGAGTATGCTTTATTTGTCGTAGCCGCTTGTCAAGTTGATATAAGAATGTTGCACCTATAAGAGATGCTTCATCAATGAGAAGTACATGCAATCTGTGATAGTGCTTTGTGAAAGTATCAAGTTTCTCACTACTTAAAGGAATGTACTCTGATTTGTTGAATGGCATGGAAAAGGAAGAATGCAAAGTCACACCGCCTGCATTGAAATCTACTTTGCATGTGTAAGAGCCAATTATTCCTTTAAGCTATGTAGGGTCATATTCTTCAGTGTTGGTGTACAAGCGAACAAGTGATTGGAAGATAGCCCTTGCAACAAATGTTTTTCTAGTTCCAGCACCTCCAGTGAGGAAAAGATACAATGGTTCACATAGGTTGTTCTTTTTTTTAGTCAAGATATCACGCACTATTCTTGCTTGTTCTGTGTTTAACTGTCTTCTCATGTTATTGAATTCCATGTTATTCAAAATATTTGGTTGCTTAACAATTTGATAAGGTCTATCCATTGAGATTTGTATCCTTTTTGTATTTTGAAAATGAGAAACATTAGAAGCTATGTCATATTGCTCATAACATGTGTCTTTAGAATGTGAATTTGTTTTTTCCAACCTTTCTTGTTCTTCAACGACATGCACATTAAATAGTTGTTCTTCACGATTTTCTAGTTTACTTGTGGCATCATCAAGGTTCCCCCATGCTAAATTCATTTTGTATGTGAACTCTCGTCCATTTTGGCGTATTGTTGCTTGCATTCCTAAGTAGGCATCTTTCCAATTTTCAAATTCTTGCATCAAAGTACTTTCATCAGTTCGATAAGGTACATATAGCATAAGTTGCTCCTTGTAGAAGTTCTCGGCATCTCTATTCTCACTGTATTGTACACTTCGTATGACACAGGCTTTGGAAAATTTCCTTCATTTCTTTCCCTTTTTTGTATAGCTAGAAGCCAATTTTTCCGATCAAATGTCTTCAATTGACTCTTGACGCTGCAAATAGTGATCAATTATTGAAGCACAAAATATGTCTTTCGAGTCATCAGTTTCTTGTTGCAATTGTTTCATTTTTTTTAATATTAAAGATCTATGTTCTTTTGGAGAAGTGTTTATAAAGGCACACTTCCTAGATGAAGTGTTCAATGGCACAGAAAGCACAATGTAAACAGCTTGTTGTGCAAACATTTGTTGCAAATTCAACAAAGCTTTTCCAAGCCTGCCAATTGTTTCACAGACATTTGCATCTCTCCTATGTTGTTCATTTCATATATGCTTAAATGTAGAAGTTATTGTTTTATCTAGCTTTGTCATGTAAGAACTACAATATGTTGCTGCAGCATATGCATCAAGAACAAATTGGCAATCTGTATTCGCTTCCCATACTATTGGAACATCTCTAGCAAAGCTATTTGTCCAAATGTCTAATGGTCTCCTTTGCAACAAAAGCATTGTTGTAGTGAGAATACACTGAATTGCATGAATGTATGAGTCTTCTGTCAATTGCAAGTTATCCAAGAAAGCATCAAATGTGAATTTGTCATCATATACAGCATATTGCAAAGTGTCAAATATGCGTTTTGCATCTTCTTTGATAGCTTCATTTTCAGCTTTCATTGGTTCAAGGATTGTTGTTCTTCTCATTGGTGGAATTGGGAAGTTAATCGACATTATGCATTCCTTCATTTCCTGCAAGCTGTTGTGTGATGGTGTCTATGAATTTTTTTTAATTCTTCTATAAGCATTGTCGAATCAGAAGAAATGTACTTGTCCACAAAATTATCTATTTCAGAATTGCCATTTTTTCCATATATTGGTGCATCCTTAATCCATAGCAAGCCGTGATCATGTTGGCTTCCTATATTCTGGAATTTTGTCATGAAAAAGTGGTCTGCAATCTCACCATAGTATTTGTGATCATTGCAAATAAGATGGCACAAAGCGTTCATTCTATTTTTGTAATAGCGAACAAAAGTTACTAGGTCATTTCTGACCAAGCATGCAATATCATCACCATCTATCTTGTCAACACAAGACATAGTATTCAACTATCCAATTTGTTTCAATGCTTTTGCCAATGGTTCCCAATGATGTTCTGCACTACTAAATGTCACAAAGAAAGTTGGTGGGCCCAACTGACATATCATTGCATATAAGTTTTTCTGTAGATGTTGATGATAGTCTGGTGATGTTCGAATTGTTTGCAAATCCATGTAGCCAATGTTGGATTTTAGTATTCGATTCAAATTGTTTTTTTTTTTCACATCTCTTGCTAGCAATTTTCTTCCCTTTAATTGGCCTTTCTGTATTCTTATCCACATGCAACGGAGAACCTGGTTCAGAATAATGCATACTCCTTTTGTAGAAAAGATTTGTTGTATGATAAGCAAAGTCATGGTCCTGGTATAGAATCTCCCATTGACAATTACTTTGATAACTGAAGTTCTAGGTGATATCATCAAGTCTTTTTTGTCCATAGAAAAGCATAGGGAAGCTCATTTCTTTAAAATATTTGTCTTTGAAAATTCCCAATGGCAAGTAGCCCTCACCTAGAGCAATGTTTATCTGATAACCATCGAGATCATAAATACTATAGGAAGCAGTGAAACCATGCAAAAGTGTTTTTGTTATAGGCTCCTCTTCAATTTCATCATCATTACCAGTATTTTCAAGATCGTTATCACTTGTCGATGCAAGTGTCTCTTGGCGGAACTTCTCTTTCCAGGCATCATTCATTATAGCTTTCTCAATTCTATAAAGTGGAGTGTCGCACAAATGCTTCATCGCCTTCATCACAACATGGACACGCACTCGGCCAATAGCATATGCACTCTTGTATTGTAAACGTTTCTTTATTGCCACTGCTATTGTGTCAGTTTCTTTGATGTCACATGGGAAAGCATGTTGCACACACGATGTGTCAGTTGGAACATTGATGACACCTCCTGTCAAGTCTAACTGTGGTTTCTTGTACTTATGCCCAAGCTCTCTAATTTGCAAAAAAGGGATTCTCAATTCTACAAGCCTTTCTTCAAGTTCTTGCAACTTTTTCACCTTGCGTATTCATCTATTTCACCTAATGCATTCTGGGATTGCAAATTTTGGAACCTAGCCGAGAGAAAGTGCTCTCTCATAGCTCTTGCAAACCCAATCAATATGACTAGTGTTTTCAGTCCAAAATTCTTTATTGATTTCATTTGTCTCAATCACAGATTCATTTATTTGAGACAAAGTCCGTTGAACTACATCTTTTCTAAACCAAGTACGATTGCATATTGCACAATCATAAATCGGTGTGTCTTGAATTTGACGATGGTATTCTTTCTAAGCAAGAGAACAAAATACAGATTCATTTTTCTCTTTCTTACAATTTCTTCTTTTCTTTGATTGCTTCAAAGATCTTTTCTCAAAATGCACCTTCAATAAATTGCTAGATTTCTCAATTGCGCATTTTTCTTTATTCAGCCTTTTTTGCGTAAACATGTGCCAGTTTTTGTAGTCACAATTTGCATACAACCCTTGGCTCTAAGCAATCTCTTGATTTAACGAAGAGGGAGGCGTTTTTTGACCATTCTTATGTCATTACATTGGCTAGAAGCAATATTTGTCAGAGTGGACTGTTTACCATGAACTTCTTTTGCATTTTCATTCTCCATGTCTTGCAATTTCTTGTTTGGCACGTCCATCTCTGATCCAATTCACGCAATCTCTTTTTGCACAGCTTTGAGTCTTTTACCAATGCATCATCGTCCACAACAACATTAGATCTAATGGATTTTTTCAATTTGCATAAAGACCTTGGCCTCTCTTCTACACACATGATTTTAGAAGGAGGCAATGGACATCCAGTTAATGAGTGTTCTACTTGTTGCAGTGATCCAAAGTTTGAATGTGATGACTTGGAATAGCATTAACGAAGATATTTCTTTTGTACCAAAGGTTCAAAATGGCCATTGAGTGGATTCTCATCGTGGAACAATATGTCAAAAGTATCTTTGTCAAAACTTGAATTGAAATACAGATAACACATCTTTTGTGTCTTTGACCACACACATATTGGTATTGCAAGCCACTTTGAAAGAAATTTTATGCAAAACATGTCACCCCATAGGCCTCATTCTTCTCCTGGTAAAGAAAACGATGTGGATCTTGTAAGATGATATTGCATCTGGATCCTTTGCCACCAAGCATTCCCAAAAGAACGCAATTGTCCTCTCTCGTAACTCAAGTGATGTGTACTTATAGTTTAAGAGAATACAGAAAGAGTAAAAAAGACAATCACCAACAACATAAACAAAGTTGTCAAGGTGAGACAACTCATTTGCTTGTAACACAATATGAAGGTCAACGGGACAACTACTAGCAGCAATTGCTCCAATGTTTACAGCGTCAATTTATCTTTTTTCCATGTTCCTTGATATGAACAACAAGTATCAATAGAAAGAAGGAAAAACCCACTGCAACTTTAGTAAAAGCATAATATAGAATACAAGAACCTATGGACAAACATAGAACATTGGCAAATAATGCATTACATAGAGAAGAACAATAGACTTTAATCAAAGAGCATTGAAATCTAATTCCAGAAACGATATTGCATTGAACTGTTCAAGATATAAATATTGATTTGATTTTTAATAAACTAAAAAATACATTTTAGACAGAATATACTTAAATTGAAAATTGAAATGATTTAATTCACTTATCGAACACTACAATCATTTCTGCACCATTAAATCAGCTACAATGTTTTTTTTGTAATAGACAACATTTCCTATCTATATAAATCTGTCATAGACACTTATTTACATCAATCTCCTAAATTTATCAAATGTTTTGGGTGTAACCATGTATGCTCACATGCTCACCATATGTTGTCTCTAGAAGAATACCAAACAAATGACTGCCTACCAGCCGAATGTATAAATAAAAAGAGTTTTGTGTTGTATTGCATATTCCATGGCTTGGCTACTTAGCCTATTAGTAAACAAATCCAACAAGCTCAAACAAAAGCTTCCATCCCTCTAGATTCAAATACTTCCATGCAACTATATTATAAAGTCCCACACATTCTAGATGGAGCAAAAATTATAATTGTTGATTGTTGATGACTAATAAATCCTAAGGAAAGAGAATGGGAATATGTCTTAGCAAACAGTTCAGGCAATGACATTTTAGACAGAATATACCTAAATTGAAAATTGAAATGATTTAATTCACTTATCCAACACTACAAGCATTTCTGCACCATTAAATCAGCTACAATGTTTTTTTTGCAATAGACAACATTTCCTGTCAATATAAATCTGTCATAGACACTTATTTACGTCAATCTCCTGAATTTATCAAATGTTTGGGGTGTAACAATGTATGCTCACATGCTCACCATATGTTGTCTCTAGAAGAATACCAAACAAATGATGACCTACCAGCCGAATGTACCAATAAAAAGAGTATTGTGTTGTATTGTGTATAGAGCCAGTGTCAACTTTCTGAATTCCATGCCTCGGCTACTTAGCCTATTAGTAAACAAATCCAACAAGCTCAAACAAAAACTTCCATCCCTCTAGATTCAAATACTTCCATGCAACTATATTATATAGTCACACACATTCTAGATGGAGCAAAAATTATAATTGTTGATCGTTGATGACTAATAAATCCTAAGGCAAGAGAATGAGAATATGTCTTAGGAAACAGTTCACGCAATGACATTTTAGACAGAATATACCTAAATTGACATGAGATATAGGTATTGACACCGACATATGACAGAAACAATCGTTTCATTTTGTAGATCATTTGGGTTCATGCAAATTTATTACAATGTAGAGAACAAAGTATGTCTACATACAGACTCTAACAAAGAGGCCCATAAAAACAAACAAGGCAATGGGGAAAATGATTCAGGCAATGACAAGCTCAAACAAAAACTTCCATCCCTATGGATTCAAATACTTCCATGCAACTATATTATAAAGTCACACACATTCTAGATGGAGCAAAAATTATAATTGTTAATCGTTGATGACTAATAAATCCTAAGGCAAGAGAATGAGAATATGTCTTAGGAAACAGTTCAGGCAATGACATTTTAGACAGAATATACCTAAATTGACATGAGATATAGGTATTGACACCGGCTTATGACAGAAACAATCATTTCATTTTGTAGAGCATTTGGGTCCATGTCTTAGGAAATGGTTCAGGAAATGACATTTTAGACAGAATATACCTAAATCAAAATGAGATATAGGTATTAACACCGACTTATGACATAAACAAAGTATGCCTACATACAGACTCTAACAAAGAGGCCCATAAAAATAAGCAAGGCAATGGGAAAAGAATATGTCTTAGGTAATGGTTCAGGCAATGACATTTTAGACAGAATATACGTAAATCAAAATGAGATATAGGTATTGACACCAACTTATTACAATGCAGAGAACAAAGTATGTCTACATACAGAATCTAACAAAGAGGCAAATAAAAAAAAAGAAGGCAATGGGAAAGAAAATGTTACTTCTCTCTCACTCCCTGCATAACAGATTAGAAAATATGGCTAAAACTCAACTCGAAAGACCAATTTCTTAAAAAAGTAAGCCACAGTAGTAATAAACGAAGTGCGAACATAATATAAACGAATTTGCCAAAGATATGGATTTTTAGGCCGATTTGACAGCATCTACCACCAAGCTTAAGTAATGCCCTAGTAATAAAATCGAATTCTGAGTACATTTGAGCTTTTCCAAAGCCCGCAACAGCAAAAATTCAGCCACATGCAATAGACGCAAGGGTTTCTGGGTGTGAATACAGGAAACGAATTTGCCAAAGGTCAGGAATTTTAAGCCTCAAGTGATTGAACATGCGCATACCTGGACAATGCCTCACCATTGCTAGAACAACGATGAACAACGTATTTGCCCAAATCGCAACAAATTTCAGCTTCTCCTACATACAGACTCTAACAAAGAGGCCCATAAAAGCAAACAAGGCAATGGGAAAAGAATATGTCTTAGAAAATGGTTTAGGCAATGACATTTTAGACAGAATATACCTAAATCAAAATGAGATATAGGTATTGACACCGACTTATTACATCTAACAAAGAGGCGAATAAAAAAAAAGAAGGCAATGGGAAAGAAAATGTTACTTCTTTCTCACTCCCTACGTAACAGACTAAAAAACATGGCTAAACTTCAGCTCGAAAGACCTGTTTCTAAAAAAAGTAAGCCACAGTAGTAATAAAAGCCAATTCTGGGAAAATATAGCCACATGCGGCAGAGGCAAGGCTTTCTACGACTGGTGGAAATATAGGCCGTCTATCTTTTAACAATCCACCTCAAACCAGGCACAATATAAGTCAAGCCAAGGTTGTTGGGCATGAATACAAGAAGTGCGAACAGAATATAAACGAATTTGCCGAAGATACGAATTTTTAAGCTGATTTGACAGCATCTACCACCAAGCTTAAGAAATGCCCTAGTAATAAAAGCGAATTCTGAGTACATTAGAGCTTTTTCGAAGTCCGCAATAGCAAAAATTCAGCCACATGCAACAGACGCAAGGGTTTCTGGGCGTGAATACAGGAAACGAATTTGCCAAAGGTCAGGAATTTTAAGCCTCAACCAATTGAACATGCGCATACCTGGACAATGCCTCACCATTGCTGGAACAACGCTGAACAACGTATTTGCCCAAATCGCAACAAATTTCGGCTTCTCCTACAGAAACTCGTCCCCACAAACCACCATTCACACTAGGCAACCGACAACAAAACCAACAAAGAAGAACAACAAGATAACTACCAGTCCCCTTTAAATCACAAACTCTCCAGCACACACAGCAGAAACTCGCTTTAAACGCCATCGCTACTTCAATAATTAGCCAAATGCACGAAAACTTAATTCGTCGGAAAACTCTCATTACAGCTACCGACCGGCATAGTAGAAGGGAGTCATCTTACAGGTCATGGCTAGAACATGAGAGCTCATCGCTTCAATTCAGCTCTCACGCAGTACACTTCCCATGTATAACCTAGTTAGGGCATAGAAGAAAGATCAGTACTACATGCCTTCAAACTTAATGCCTAGCATAATGCCCAGACACGCGACCACCATGAGCAGGTCTGAGGAGAATGCCCGCACTACCAGCAGGTATGCGATCCAAAAACCAACGCAGGAAATCGATTTAACCAAAGTTTTTTTATGAGTTTTATTTTTATTACATTGTAAATAAATTAACCAAAAAAAAATTTATGTAATAATAATTGATATAAAATTATTATTATTAAAATTTCTATTTAAATTCTAGGACAGGTGTAAAATTCTGCGATTTTTTAATTTTAAATTCATTTTAAATTCCAAAAATAAAGCCATCTCCTGCAAGGATTTATGTTTTTTTAGACATGTCCTTCACCAATTAGAAAATCAAGAATTTCATTTTTCAGAAATTAAAAAAAAAAAATTATTTTGTAAAAAATCAAATTAATACTTTTTTATTGAAACATTATAAAAATAACATTATGATTTGCAAAAAAATTACAAACTAATGCAAGTCAAAGGCCTTTGACTTTCCAAAGGAAAGTATATCACTGCCTTGGCAGGGGCTAATAAATAAAGAAATAAAGAAATATTAAAAGAAATTAAATTAAAAATATATATAAAGTAAAATACAGAAATAGAATAAAAGTAAAGTAAGTAAAAATAAACTAAACTAAATTGAAAGTAAAGTAAATAAATTAAAGTGAATGAAAGTAAAATAAAAATAAATCAAGAAGAAAATAATTGTTATTAAAATTAATTAAATAAATGTAAGTAAAGAAAAATAATGGTAAGATAACCCAACTAAAGTCAACCTAACCAAAGTCAACCTTTATGGCTATGGTTGACTTTTATTTTACTATGGTTTACTTTGGTTGCATGGTCAATCTTGACCATGGTTCAATCATGGCCACCCATGACGAATGAATTAATATTTTTATAATAATTAATATTATTAAAGAATAATATTTATTAATAATAATATATTTATTTAAATAACAATCATTTATTTATTCGTCTATTGGTTGTAGCCTGGGTGGTTGGGAGGAATGTTTGTTACCCTCCCCACCTAGGTTCAATTCTTGTAAGTGACATATTGCTCTTGTTGAGCCCAAATTATTTAAATATTTGTAATAAATAACAAATACCTATTTAAATATAAAATATTAAATAAATAAATTAAATTAAATAAGAAATAAATTAATAATTAAAAGATATATATTAAAATTATATAAATTCGTGGAGGTCTCACATACCTTGCGAGTTCAATGAGAAATGGTTCAGATTAAATGCTCTATAAGTGAGGGCTGAGCTCACTAAGTATCGCACATGCATTCAAATTCATGAATCATCATTATTTTGTTATTTTCATAAAAAAATGGGTGCGTAGAGCAATCGTTAGATAAGTTTGACAGAAGTGTTAAATTCATTGTAATGTGCTAAAATAATGGAGCCAAGTGGCTCGCTTTCCTCCATTTAGGTCCCAACACCGACACGTTTAGTTCAAATAAAATTCCTTTCAAGGATGATACCCGGGATGATTTAAATTCCCTTCTAACAAAACGATTTTAGTATCCACTTCTAGATAATTTATTTCATTCCAGGCTGCAACAAGTTCAATTCATTCCACTATAGCTTACTTGTTGTACAATATTAAATAAACCAGAAATCATGCTTACTTAGCCTTCAGAGGCGAAGCAGCCCACAGAGTCTCAATGGGATTGGGAGGAATGTCAGGAGTTATCTGTACGTTTTCAACATCCTAGCAATTAATTGCGTTTTGCCTCTGCTTTTTTTTTTGTGGGAGTACGTTGCAGTTAGTTAAGGGATACCGGTGTTCTTGCAGAGATCTATAATATTGCAAACCTTTGACCGCTTCTCTGTAAGGATTTGTTCTAAAAGTGTAGCGAGTAGGACCAACATTAATCTATCCTATATTTGAACGCGTGTGACTGTGCTCATTCCGCTACCTTTTCTTGTGTCATCTAGGGAATTTGTGATGTGACCAATAGGTTTTGGTAGATCGATAGTTTAAAAATTCTACAATTTAAATCATCATGGATCAATTTTCCCGGTACAATTTTTAAAAAATTTGGCCATAATTTTTCAAAAACAATATAACAATTGTTAAATTCTAGAATTTTGGGTTTTCAGGGGTTTTTTAGGATGCTGAATCTATTTCTATTATAAAAAATCCCAATAAAACACAGCTAAATTTTGATTTTGTAAAATTAAAAAAACACAGCATTCTGACTTAAAATCACCATCCAATCTAAATAATCAAATGTGTAGACTACACTTTATATATATATAAACACATCGTATTAAAAAATTCGGTGACAAACACCTATAGGTATCCAAAAGTTGATGCCATCAACCTCACATTTTTCATGTTATTTCAATACATCTATAAATTTTATAGAAACCAGTGTAAAAATATAGAAACCAAAGTTTCTCCTGTCATCTTTTCAGTCTATGGAAAACCCTCCCTTTCACATAAGCATGTCAAAATTGCCATAGAAAATAAAAGCACAATTTCTACAGTGAAAATTTTCAAGAGCTTCACTTGAAATAGAAATAAGATAGAAATAGTGAATAAAAAAATTTAACGATTAGAGTTCTATGCATAGTCATTATCTACCAGCTTCTCTCTGTACAAATTTATTCCTAAAAAATTTAGGAATATTAGGAATATATAGATTGAATAACAAACTCATACCTCATCCTCCACTCCAATAGTTAAAACGTGTTTTAACCGGTTTTATCTCTAGCAATTCTTCTATTCGACAATATAGAAACAAAAAGAAAATCTCCTAGGCAAACAATGCAAACACAAAACAAAAGAGAACAGAACGCACATAAAAAAAAATGATGAAAATAAAAAGTTGTAAAAATCAAGATGCATATCTTGAAACTGACCAACCTGTGAATGCTAATTTACCTGAATATAAAGAATCTATGGCTATGACCTTCAGAGCCAAGGAGGTTCCCGTTGCCCTCCTTGAAGTTCTTGAAAACCACTGTTCATGCAGGTGTCTAAATGTCACACCAAACTAAACAAACTAAGACAATTGATATGTAAAAAAATCCAACTAAAATATTGTCTTCTCTATAGATTGTGAGGGAAGCAGCATACTCTCTATCTATGATGTCTACCTGGAGTCACATTCTAGTATTATACTGATACAGCCAATGCAATCGAAAGCCCAAAGAAAAGCAACATACTCTCTATCTATGATGTCTACCTGGAGTCACATTCATTAGAGAAATTTTGAGGTCAAAAAATGGCCTCAAAACAAAGAAAATGTACTATAAAAAACAACCAATCACATTCTAGTAGATGACATCATCCCCCTTGGTGAGGTGGCATTGCATGAGTTAAGAATGCTTATTTGTCAAATTTTCTATGGTGGATGAAAACACATAGTTAACCAAGGTAGTGGTGTAAGTACTTTTAAGTCATAAAGTAAAGTACTCATAATGATAGTCTTTTCATAAAATAATATTATTGTCATTTTCAAGTAAAGTACTCATAATGAATGTCTTTTCACACTTTCTCATAAAATAATATTATTGTTATTTTCAAGTGAAGTACTCTTAATTCATAAAGAAAGTCCTTTCACATTTTTTTATAAAATAATATATTATCATTTTTATGTTTTTAATTTTAAATTATATATTCACTACATTCTATTTAATAACATAATGTCAAACTAATAAAGAATAATAACAGATTTAATAAATAATAATAATAATAATAATGCAATGTGGATTATAATAATATTATTAACATTTTACATGTAAATAAATTCTCAATTAAATTACATTATATTAAATTCATAAGAAAAGTACTAAATATAAAAAATATACATAAAATTAAAAAAAATAGCTCTTAAAAATATTTTTTATTATTTAATTTCATTTGCAAGTTCAAGAAAAATAAATGCTAAAGGACAATAAATTTTTGGGAATTTACAATGAATCTTAGTCACATTAATGTAGACTTATTTTATTAATTTTATTTTTAGTGAATTTTGAAAAGCAACTCAACCATGGTTATTTATATTGTGCATAGAAAATAGTGTGGGAGGTGACTTGTCATATATACCTACCCCATAAAACCCCCAATTCATAATATTTTAATATATCTCATATTTTTGTAGTACATGTCTTAGGAGGCCATTTTTTGACCTCAAAATCTCTCTAATGAGGATCCAATAGAAAGCCCAATGTCACTACTAGTGTTTAAGATGTTTTTTAAAGACAAAATTAGCATTTTGTCTTAAAAAAATGTTTTGATTGATTTTATATTTGGTAAGAATGTTTAAGACATTTTTTTTAAGTATTTCTTTACAAATATATGATTTTTTTTATTGTTTTTTATGTTTTTTATGTTTTTTAGTTACTTTCTTTTTTATATGGAAACTAATTTTATAAAATAAGTTTTGCATGAAGCTTTTCCTGGATTAGATAGATCTCTTTCACCGGGTCAGGGCATGTACTTGTTCAGACAAATCTATACCTGTATTTGCGTTATCTCATGCTCTTTAGCATTTATTTTGATCATCTTTAGGTCAAAAGAATCTGTATTGTACAACAAAGCTGATTTTCCTTGGATTAGATTATTTACAAGGAGATGGGCCGAGCACCTTGCTGTGACAAAGCAAATGTCAAGAGAGGGCCGTGGTCTCCTGAAGAGGACGCTATACTCAATTTCGTAGAGAAGCATGGCACCGGAGGCAACTGGATCGCTTTGCCTTGGAAAGCCGGTATGGTATATCACACCCCCAAAATTCATTCAGATCCACACCCATATATTTATTTTTGGCATTCAGGTTCTGTCTTTTTATGTATAATATAAGCCCTCCTCTTCTTTGTTACAATGGACATGTGGCTTTACAAGTGAATCATTTAGGTTCTATAATTCAGGATTGTTAACTTGGTAACAATCCTGGTGGGAGTTTTTTTATTAGTGGTCTAGGTTCAAATTTTGGAGTAAAGATGTTAGCATCTAAAATTGAGATTCCTCATAATGACATGATCTAGGAGTAATAAAATATAAGTCCTAGACTACCACCAAAAAAAACCCAAAAAAATAAAAGATGTTATTATAAAAAAACTTAAGATTGATAAATTGAGTTCAAAAATTCTTTTGCGTTTCTTCTTATTCATTATTGAGATAAGAAGAAATGAGTTAGCCAGTACGGTTAAGGAGAGATTGATAAATGCACTGAGTTTTCTCCTTATTAGACATTAAGACATAAGTTAATGAGTAACAAATATGTGGTTTGATATGTGAAGTACTTTTTCACTACGGGTTTATAAGAAAAAGGACAGAAAAATTTGCAGGTCGTGGACGTTGAAAGAATGAGTTAGCTAGTGACAACATTAAGACAGACAGGTGGTTTGAATTTTAGAAACAAGCATCCATTTGTTAATCACCTCCTCGCTGTGCATGTAGGTTTGAGACAGGTGGTTTGAATTTTAGAAACAAGCATCCATTTGTTAATCACCTCCTCGCTGTGCATGTAGGTTTGAAACGGTGTGGCAAGAGCTGTAGGCTGAGATGGTTGAATTATTTGAGGCCTGATATTAAGCACGATGACTTCACAGAAGAAGAAGACAACATCATTTGCAGCCTCTATACCAGCATTGGAAGCAGGTTTAAGGAATATTTATACACAGTACTACTACTTGATCAAATTTGAATGCATTTTGGGTCTCTGCTAACTTTCTTCTTCTGTGTAAATTATATGTGCAGCAGATGGTCTAATTTCCAACATTTTTTGTGATTCCATCCATCCAATAAGGTAGGCAGGTGGCGAAATAATGAGGGAGCTAACATTTTTTGTGATTCCATCCATCCAATAAGGCAGGCAGGTGGCGAAATAATGAGGGAGCTCTATGTAAGGGAGAAAACCTTCCTCTCTCTTCTCTTCAAATTATTTGCAGTGACTGTGGTGATACAAAGCAAGAGACTGGCATTGTCGACAATGTAAAAATGTATCTTATCATAATACAATCTAAGCAGATATAACAATGTGCATGATCGATCGCCAACCTGGGTTGTGCATCGAAGAGATTGTGTGCCGTCCTACGTTGTTGCACAGTAGTTTGCACTTTGATTTCTTCTCATTCTTTCAAAAGTTTGCACTTTGTTTTTTTCTCCTTCTTTGAATGTCCAAAGTTAAAAATAGAATATTGATCCCACAGAGTTAGTCAATAAGCAGATGAAAGGTTAGATTTTGCGTTATTAGCATATACAATTGGGTCACCCTTCTTCAGTTTTGTACAAGCTATAGTTTTTCAGAAGTTCGCAGTAATTGTTTATGTTTCCACTCTCATCTCTTCTTCTTCAATAGGTTCAAAAGAAAATTTTGATATTGGCAAATATCAAATCGAGCATGATTGAGATTACTGCTACATAAAGCATCAAGCATCAGAAAATCAAATGGAAATCCCACAATGCACAGAAGAATGATTATCATGATGATGCCCACTTATTACTAAGATGCTTTCCTCTGCTCAACAAGTCTTCATCAAGACCGATCGAATATTTAACCTTGCAATTAGAGACAGCTAGAGCCATGCCAGGAGTTGTCAACATAATCATTTGTTTATCTCATGGAAGCAGGTTTAAGAGGAAATTCTTTGCCATATATTGATACCCTGACGTGATTGTATCATGCGCTCGAAAGAAAGGCGTGCAATATTATATAAGTCGAATTTTCAAATAATGGAGTCAAGCCAGGTCTTTAACATGATCACCAACGGATAGCGTTGTTTCAAACCAAAATAAAAAGAATTGGTGCAGAAATGACAATAAAGATATCAACCATATATATAAATGCTCTCAATCGGAAACGCGGAAATCCACCGAAATGCATGATGTGAATGCTGTTGAGCGATGAGTATTTTAGCGGAAAGCTTTTGTGTTCAATGAAAAATGAAGTACATGCCACTGTGGTAAATGGATATAGTATGATAGTTTATAGTTGTCACACTGTACAATGTAGTTACATTATAATGACATTTACATTTTACATAAGCTTTCTGTGGTTTTATTTCTGTCTTTCAATTAGGTTTGTAGTTCATCTTAAGATTGTATTGCATTGCAGGAAGGGGAGACCCAAAATCACGTTTTCCACTGCTTGGCTCATTTTCGCACTGGGATTGTTGGGATGGCTATTTTTTATATCCTATATATCACATTGTAGCTGGAGATCCATTGAATTGAAGGTTGACAGTTAAATATTGGTGTATATATGCAGGCATGTGATTGATCATAATGTCTATTATGCTGGTCTGAACCTCGCTACCCCTACTTTTTCCTCTGCACTGAGTAATACACTCCCTGCCATGACTTTTATAATGGCGCTTTTGTTTAGGTAATTGCATTGTTTCCTTGACCAATTTGTACTTTTATTTATTGTGTTTTACAAGTATTTCTAATAATCTTCTTTACAAATGATTTCATAAATCCTTTGGAATTGGTCCAGAAACAAAATTACTATAGTAGAAAACGCCACTAGTAGAAATAACTTGAGTTGTTAAATGAGTAGATGCAACCATGTAAAAGTCCTGAGGTGGATGATCTGCAGTGACCGGAACAGAGTAGGACTTCCCAACATGAATGTCAGGAGAATCATAGAGATTTTGAACAGTATGAGATCCTTCCACCTCGACAAGCTTCAATTTGTGACCCTGAATTCTGAAGTTCAAAGACGATGAAAATCCCACATTTGAAATTTGCAGGCGGTATGTTTTTCCTGGAGATAAACAGGTGGGTCATTTTAGATATATCAGAAGTGAAGCAACGGATTGAGAAGGCAGGACCTGCCATCACATAAAACCAAAATAAACTTTATCTTGTGAATTGTTGAGTGCCTAGAAAAACCTATACTAAATCTAGCAGACTGCCTTGTGATAGAGATTAACGACCAGATACCTTGATTGACTGTAATTGATGCTTCGTTTGGTAGCCCACGAACATTAATGAGAGCAACATCAGGATTACCAAGAGATCCACCCATTTCAAGTGTTCTTCTAAAGATCTGTCAAGACGTAGAAAATGGTTTGAGATCAATGCAGTTCAAGATAGCATTCTGGTGGACAACCTGAAGTTGAACATTGATGGTCTCTTTAATTTCAAAAGATGTATTTGTTTATAAGATAATGGATAATAACTTACTGATACGTTGGTCTTGTACCAGTCACCTATAAGTAGAGTGATATCACCATCAGGAGCACAGAATGGAACAAGGATTAGGCCCTGCTAGCTACATTTAGTCCTCCAAAACCCCCTGCTGCATTGTGCATATACATTGATGGAAAGTAGTAGTAACTGCCTATCTGGTCCTTAACATTTTATCTCCTATTTTATTCATTCGTTGTTGCTCACCTCCACCATTGCTATTGGGAGTGCTGCGGCTCAAACAAAACAAATTCTTTGTATCTCTAGTTATACAGCTATTGTATCATAAATTAGATAGTTTGACTTACACTTTAAGCAATCATAAATATAATTTTTTTAATCTAAAATTTAAAACAAATATAATTTAATGTTAAATTAAGTTAATAGAATTAAGTAATCAGAGAGCAACAAAGCATGCACAACAGATTACAGACTGAATGTGAGACTACACTCAACACAGCTTGATTATTCATAGATAATAGTTACAGATATATAGGCTTAGAGAGCCTCCAACAAACTCCTACAATAGTGGATCTCGAACTACACGTACTAAGTACTAACAGCATAACAATATACTAACATAAGTATTTCTCCATTATTATTCTAACATTCCCCCTTAATGGAGAAATGGACTTTCAGCAAATATGCTTGCATGATTTGTGTCTCCCCCTCTGAATCGTATAGCTCCTTCTCTGAATCGTGCAGATAACCATGATAAAAAACTATTCTCAATTGAGAACAACTGTTTATGATTGGAATCAACGAGTTTGATCAGCAAACATCGGTCAGAAGAAATCTTCTTAGTCATTTCAATTGATTTGTCCACACCAATAGTAGACAAATAAACACCAGCATAAATTCTTTCATGAGGTATCTTGTCACTTGTGTTGGCCACTTTTCTGATGGACAAATCATTCACACAAGAATCAGCACGTATGCGTTCTAACTCATAATCCCAAACCTTTTCATCAAAGGTTGATTGATCATTGAGCCTGGAAATTCCAACAGTGACATTAGTAGGTACACTAGTCGCTGTATTCTGAAAATATGGCGCTTCAGCGAATGTAATAGTGGATACTGAGGGGACAATATCAATGGGCATCTCATCCAAGGTAGTTTACATTCTCCATATCTCCAATAATTTGCTTTTGCTTCAATGGAATCTCCACATCTTCTTCTTCATCTGCAAAGATGCTTTCAAAAGCAAGTCTCATGAGGAAGTCCATCTTCAATAGAATAATTACCTTCAATGCTGACGATCGCAGCAAAAAAACCTTCAATTTTCACAGCAGCGATCTATCTTGGGCAGTCTCTCTACCTGCCAGATCTGGATGCACTTAGCACCAGATCCGTCCACAGCTGCAGCAATGTTTTCCTCTGTGGCGGCTCCTTACTGACCCCATAGCTTGCTCCTTCAATGCAGCGCCAATCTTCAACACTCAGCAGCCTGCTCCAATGCAGCGGCTTCTCCTGCAACACTTAGGTAGCAGCTATCCTCTTTACATAGTCAGCGTGCCTCAATGGGTTTCACTCTGCATCAAGAGGAGATACAACTCAACTTCAGGCCACCAAGCACACACAACAGCAGCAGGCCACAACAGGCACTTCTCACAGCCAATCAGGCTCAGCAGGCCACTAAGGGCTCTCACAATCAGGCCACAATGGGCTCCTTACAATAGGCCACTAAGGCCTCTTCACACCAACAGGCCACTATGGGCTCTTCACACCAACTCCACACGGGTGATCGGACACGGCAGTGGCGACTACCTCTTCCAGTGGATGCCTTCTCTCAGACAACAACGGTGGCTCCCTTTCTCCCTTCACACAATGACTTCAAGCGGCAACGCTCGTCCAACGGAGAGACATACACGATGCAAATAATTGTTCAGAATTGCAATCTCCAGCAATTCAGAGACAGGTCAAATTTAATATCTGAGAAGAGCAAAATTATGAGATAGGAAGCGATCTTTGACAACTTCTCCTCCTCTGCACATGGCAGTTTAGCAGTGGAAACAATTCACCAACAGCGAGGCTCCCTCAGCAGCGGTTCACAGGCATACTTCTCAACCTCGAACCAGCAAAGGAACTCTTTAGCGTCTCCAAGAACCTTCCACAGACTTTCCAAATCATTTCCAACGAATTCGCCTCCAGATGATCTCACAGATCTCCAAGCTTCTCAATGACGACTCCTTCCCATTGCACGTCCTAACTCTACATAGCTCTTCTCTCTTCACCGGATGCGATGGTAGCAACAAATAAGCAGGAGTCCCTCTCTATTCCTGGGCAATGATCTCCTTAAACAACAGACAGATCTTCTCACAAATTGACGGCAACTTTTGCAAACAGCCGCTTTCTGATCCACACTCACCACACATGTCGACCCTTACAGCAATGGCGGCTTCTTCTTCTCTCACTTGAACAGATCTCACACAACAATAGAATCAACTTCACCCACAGCAGCTCCCTTTTTCAGATGGATGGCTTCTCACAAGTTGATGGGGGTGGCTTCACAGAATGGTCTCCCTCTGGCTCTTCACAGCAAACGACTCTCTCTTGCACATAGAGATACGACTCTTCCAACAGTGGTAGCAATGGCAACTCCTTCTTCAACAGAACGATGGCTTCAGTATTCCTTCCTTTTACTGCAACAACGACACCTTCTCACAAATCCATGGCAACAGAATAACTGGCTCCTTCACACAGCAGACATGGCGAGGGATTCGCGATCTTCTTTCTTCTATAGCGACAACAAACAACGGGCCTCTTTCTTCCACGTGGCTACAACAATGATCCTCTCTCTCATAATCCTAAGCACTCCCGTGAGGGAGTCATTCTCAGTCCAGCTCTGATACCAAATTAAGTAATCAGAGAGCAACAAAGCATGCACAACAGATTATAGACTGAAGATGGGACTACGCTCAACACAGCTTGATTATTCATAGATAATAGTTACAGATATATAGGCTTAGAGAGCCTCCAACAAACTCCTACAATAGTGGATCTCGAACTACACGTACACTAACAGCATAACAATATACTAACATAAGTATTTCTCCATTATTATTCTAACAAATAGGTGTTTAGATATTCTGAGATTTTGGGCTTGCATAACACATCCCGCAAATAAAACCATCGAATGAGTGAAATACACTGAGTATTTCATTCTTCATGTGCTCATTGCTTTAAAAAAACTCTAAAAAAGTACAAATATTCTTCTTGTATATGAAGTTGGAGGGTACTAGCTCAATGATAGAGCATCTGCATTATAATGTACAAGATTGGTGGTTCTATTTCACAGTGCCCTATCCTAAATATTTTCATTCTATCACTACTACATAGAGGAGGTATTAAGACAATATTTGTGTAAATTGTCTCAACTTAAGACAAAAAAAAATTGTGTATTGTCTTAAATATTGTCTTTAAAGGTGTCTTAAATATTGTCTTAAATTTAATACAATAGTTTAAGACAATAATTTAAGACAATAGTTTAAGACACTAGCTTCAAAACAATATTTAAGATAATAAACAATTTTTTTTGTTATCTTAAGTTGAGACAATTTACAAAAATATTGTCTTAATACCCCTTTGTGTAGTAGTGTCTGGACCAGATATGTAAGTATAATACCATAATAAGTAGATTTATAATGCACTTATACCAAGTTATTATTCTCCAATGATGTCTGGAAATCAAAAATGTTATCCACTAAACGAGAGACCGGATTGTCTTCATCCAATTGGGAAAGCTCATATAGGTTGAGTAGGGAGATATTAACTACTGAATAAACCCAATTGCCTTTGAAGACATTTGCACCGACATGCTGCAAAATTTAATAGGGAACATAACGGCGAGGATGAAGTTGATAGGATCCCTTTCTGAAAATATAACCATACCTTCTCACTGACATGGAAGGATGCAGGGATACGGTGACGTTTACGCGTGATATGTTTATTACCCTAAAGGGAGATGTGTATAGAGATGAATAAAGGTTAGATCTTTCACGAGTGCAGCAGCCTGCTTCTAGGCATTGCGAAGTAGGACTTTAGTAAGATGGCTGGGAACTCAAAAGGGACAATTGGTTGGTACCCATCAAAAGGAAAATAACGTGTAAGAGAGTACATTGCTCTGTTATAACACTGATATAGCACTACTATCCACCAAAGTCTCCTTTGGACTGAGTATCATTATCTCACTAACCGAAAGAAAAGTCTCACCTTTTTATAAAATCAGTAATAAGCTTCTTCTCCTATTGATATGGAACTAAACTATGGCAATTTTATCTCCTCCCAAGAAATTATAGCGACCAAATTTTGTTAACTGGGTACATCTACTTTTCAGTTAGCCTTACTTGGAGTTACCTAGTGCTGCTGCGTTCTGTGTTGGTGGGGGAGGATTTCCCAGCGACTGTTGATAGACTGGAGTTTGCAAGGAACTGGTTTGACAACGCTTGGAGTTGGTTCTACGAATAGACTTTATCTTAACCAAATGGATTCTGAGATTCGTTCTTCGGGTATTGCAGAACAAAGGATCGCAAGGGCGCAATGATTTGAAGTTTGAACGAATATCCCCTAGCGGGCTGGAATCAATGAATTTATGGGAAGGTGAAGGCGGCACCAGGCATTAACTGTAGTCTCGTCGTTTTAGAAAGATTGGAAAATGGAGTGAATTGCCACGATCCTGTGGGACCGGTATAAACGAAGACAGGAGGTAAACATGGGAACCTCAAACATCGCAAAATGGAGAACCGACGGGTACCACCCTGATCCGAAAACACGGGCACCGCAGAACTTTAGTCGAAATCGTATAACGAAGAGAATCTTCCTCAAGAAAACAAATAGGTTTATGCGGTTGCTATGATTTTTTTCTCCAGTTTCATCAATTTTCTTCCGCCAATTTCTTCGTCTCAACTTCTGATCTCTGGTCCGTTAAATTCCACGTAGAGAACCCACGATGCAAGGCTGCTCTGATTAAATTCCTTCAACCTGTAACAATTGTAAGAGACATTTTCCAACTTGACAGAATTTCTTTATCAGAATGATTTTTAATGAATAATTCGTGGGGATGTGTTCAACGTTGGAGATTGGATCTGTAAATGGCAATATATATTTCGCGCGTGTACTTGGCCCATCTCCTTGTGACAAGAATAGAATCATCGCTTTGTCTTTGTTTTAATATTGTTCACATTCTACTTTTTGTCTTTGTTTTAATATTTTCACATTCTACTTTTGTTCTTCTGCGTAGAGATAAGGTTCGGTCAAGTCTTACGATTGCACATATTTCCATGTCTAGGATTGGAATTGGGGTCAAATACTATTTAGTTTGTTGTAGGTCATTTAATGCAGTCGCAGTAGGCATGTTGATCAATGGGTCTCAAGCAGTGATCATTTAATGCAGCTGCCGCAAGTATGTTGATCGTTTTTTATCAACATGTGAGATTCAACAAACATGTTGCAGCTGCATTAAATACCCTGCAGCAAGCTGAATAGTGTTAACCGTAATTGAGACACGTAACGATTTTTTTAGTTTCTAGTTAGAATTAATTTGACATTGCCGAGTTAGACAATTCGCTGGAATTGACGTTGCGCATACTTTACTTTTTCAAATAGTTTTTGATAAAATCCAGGAATGAATTATTGGAATTTTTGATAAAACTTACATAATTAGAATGTCCTCTAAACTTGAGATCTAAACTTGAGAGGACGTGGGATAAGGGGTATTCAAACTGTTTTGCTTTTTCTGCGATTTGTTTCTTAGATCCGGTTTTAAAAATCGGTGGAATCGTAGTTCCACTCCATCTACTGCGGAACTATGTTATGGAACTGTGCTTTTAGGGGTTTTGGCCCATTTTAAGATTATCCAAATCGTCGAAATTCCAAAAAAATAACCAGATGAGAATAGAACTGTGTCTGGCTAGAAAACCATTCACCTAAATACCAAGACAATTCAAGTACCCCTTATCATGCGCTACTTGAGAGTACCCGCCACTTGAGAGTACTGATCTATTTAAAAAAAAAATCGAATTCAAATAATTAGAATGTACTCAAGTTTTTGAGAATACTGATCTATTTAAAAAAAAATCGAATTCAACAAAAAATAAGGAGAAACAACCAGAAAAGCGAAAGCGTTTAGCCTTCTTAAGACAGTTGTTTTCAGAATCACAGAGACTTGGACAAAATCTGCTTTTAAAAAAGCACAGATTCCACAACGCAGGTTTGACTATATAAAGCTCACATAGATTTAATCGTGGATTTATTAAAGTGATGATTCAACGGTGAATTTCTGCTCTATGAAGTCTACAAAATCATATATTTTTTTGTTGCTATTTTGTATAAAATATAATACAATGGCTTTTAGTATATTGATTGATTTGAAAAGGACTATTATATCAGTTTTTTTATTGTTTTGATAATTTTTAGTATATTGATGGATTTTAAAAGGATTATTATATTATTTATTATTATTTTGATAAAAAAATTTAGTATATTGATTGATTTGAAAAGGATTATTATATCAGTTTTTTAATAATTTTTAGTATATTGATGGATTTTAAAAGGATTATTATATTACTTTTTATTATTTTGATAATTTTTTTCGAGGAAAAATTAGAAGTATTGGTTTGGCTTGGTCAACAACTTTTTCAAGTTCATTCAAGGCTTTAAATGGATACCTTAAATGTTTGTTTTTAGGATGAAAATTTGTGATCATAAATCCAACTTTTCAACATTGTTCTACACATTGAGACACTTTTAATGGTGCAAACATTGTCTCAAGTGTAGTTCATATGAAAAAGTTATCCCTTTGTGACATATCTCGTTCACCACCATGGTATTGAATGGATGCCAAGTATTTTCTATTAATCACACATGTGAAGCTCGTCACATACCAATTTTTAATATAATTTCAAAAGGATTATTATATTAGTTTTTTATTAATTTGATTATTTTTTTCGAGGAAAAATTGGAGGTATTGGTTTGTAGGGTTTATTTTATGGGTCAGTCTCACTTCAATAAATGGACTCTGTGAACAACTTTTCAAAGTTTGTTTGAGGCTTAAATGAACATCTTAAATGTCCATTTTTAGGGTCAAAACTTTGTGATCGTAAATACAAGCTCTCAACATTGTTCTACACATTGAGACATTTCCAATGGTGCAAACATTACCTCAATTGGAGTTGATATGCAAAATTTATGCCTTTCATGGTATATCTATTTGACCACCATGTTATTGAGTGGATGCCATGTATTTTCTATTAATCACACATGTGAAGCTAGTCACATACGTATTTTCAAGAATGTTCTAAAGGTTTTAAACCCTAACATTAATTGGGGGTTGACGCATGTAAAAACCCTAACCCTAACCCCGAACAACTATGAGGCTATGTTAAATATCATACTACTAGGGAAAGAAGGGGTTCCATTCTTATTGTATTGTATATTGTTCCATATTTGAGCAAAACATATAGGTGTGGGATATCAAAATAAAATAGAGGAAATAGAAGATCATGTAACAACCATATTGGCCACGGACTCCATGCCAACTACATAGTGAGTTCCCTTGTTCTTTGTATTTGCATTAAATTACTTAGGAGAAAAGAGTAGAGAATAGGCCACACCTTCAAGATGGATTTTTTCCATATTGGGTTTTCCTAAGGTATCTTTTGTGTTATTATGTGGATTTTATGTTATCTGCTTGCTTCTTTCATTTGAGTTTCAGTTCCTTTTAGTTTATTCTAGCATTGAGTGAGTGACGTTAAATATGTGATTTAAAGTTAAACACTCTATAATAAAAAATTGTAGATTATTAGAAGATATGTTGTGACCAATTATTTCCAATTCAATATCCATGATAGTTTAAAGATCATATTGGTATCAGAGTAATTTTATTTGGGTTTTTTCTAGAAGTTGCAGTATTCAAGAATTGGTATAAGAAAGAAATTTTAAAACCATATCCATGGCGAATGAGTCCAATGATAATCATGCATATGATTAAGCATAGGAGACATTTTCAAAGTTAAAATCACAAGTCATCATCTCTCAAAACATGCTCATTCTCATGGTGGCTCTATAATAGAATAATTTTTAATCTTTTGGGGAGTTTGGTAGCTCTAGCTTAGAAGTTGGATTAGATGGAAAATCTAGGAATAATGAAGACTTGGGAAAGGAGATGAGAAAGTATGCAAAGAAAGAGAGACCAGGTTCCAATGCCATCACTTATTCACAATATCTATTCAAAATGGAAGCAAAATTGGACATGAAACCCTACCAAGGTGAGACTAATGTTGTTGGAATGAATCAAGAGTTGCAACATTTAAAAGTTTATTTCACTATTATGGACTATTTCTAACTTTCATTTTCCTAACGAAAGTTAGAATTCCATGCCCTAATTTGGTAGGAAAGTCACACTGAGACACAGTCTTAGGTTGGAGGCTCATCCCCAAGTAACTAAGTAGCAATTGTTTAAAATCCTTGTCAAGTAAAATTTCTACCCTATTGGGTATGGAGAGGACCAATGGTTCCATTGTCATTACTTCTAGTAGAAGCAAGAATAGACTATGAAAGAGTACACAATTAAATTTAGAAAAATAGTTATTATGATGGGTATATCTCCAAGTACCTACATGTACTCCTCAAGTATCTAGTTGTTCTAGAAAATCATTTATGGAGGCGAGTAATGCTCTTCAAACCTAGGATAGTTAATGGGAAATTTGTGCAAGCATAGTATTTGGAGAATATTTGTCAGAGTAAAGGGCTGGTGCAAGGTAATAATACTCAATTATGACACTTAGTTGCAATGACATGCTAAGAAAATAGAAATATTATCATTAAAATGAATTATTAAAGGTACCTACAATTTTTTTTCGAATTAGGTGTAAGAAGATGAAACGTAGAATGACGGATGACCTTCTGGAATATATAACTTTTATTCATGGAAACGTGGTATAACCACCCTAAAATGTCATTATTTTAAGATTGGTATGTTATTTTTTCTCTAAAACATAATACACATGTTTTAATTGAGCAACTTGTTTGTTATGTATATTGTCAATTTATGAGGAAAAACATATGTAGAGGCGTAGGCAACAGACAAATATTGTGCAGCGCTATTTTTCCAAAATTTTAAAAGTAAACTTTATATTTTCTCTAAATTACGAAAGTCAGTGAAGCCCTAAAACGACATGGTCAAGTGCTGAGCCACCATATCATGGTCTGAACACAATCAAATTTTTTTTTTATAGCTTGTAGGTATTCTTGTACTCTTATGCGGGTTCTTCTCCATTCTTGAAATAGGTAAGCCAAAAAAAAGTTACAGGCCAAATAAACGACCTATGTTTTTAACAAATTTGACATGAATGCAGTTAAAAATAATTAAAAATAGAAAAAAATAATAGATCTTTTCAAGAAATATATATTTAGGATCTGCACACAGAGCTTGACAAGTGTGTGCAATTTCATCAGTAGTGCACAAGTGGAGCATATGCAGAACTAGGCGTGAAAAACATGAAGCTACAGAAATTGCTG